>JAAALK010000953.1:0-425015 GCA_019279435.1 Zizania palustris
TTGCGACTGTACCTGATTGGTAAATGGCAAATCGTTCAGAGTTCAGAGTTTTGGCAAACTGGACTACTAGCTGCTTAGTTTTCCAGTTAGGCAGCTATGGTCTCAGTTCACTTCGATTAGTGAAATCGGTGAGATTCACTGTGTCCTCATTGATCCAGTTTGTGGGTTGGATTAGATTGGATTAGTGAGTACTGACCGATGCGATTGTGATGTGTGCTGCTGTAAGCCCAGCGTAATTTGGCGTCATGGCTTGGTTCTTTCAGTGCAGGGTGCCCAGCTGCATATCGTCAGTCTGGCTGCACAGCAGTACAGCACTGGAGCTGGAAAGCGACTCTACCTTGTAGCATTCTTATGGGAAACTTTACCTGCAGATAGGAGGATCGTTTGGTTCGCGAGAAACGGAACGGTTCTTGGATACGAGTATTATTTGGTTTGAGAGAGGTGAAATCAAGTAGAACCGAACTGTTCTCAAAAACAAAATATTTCCTGTAGATGCTGAACCGTGTGGTACTGATTTTTTAGTGAACAAGATGGTTTCAAACTATTCCATTCCATTTCTCATCGTACGCCAAAACAAACATTACCTAAAACTAAAACGGAGAGAAGCAGCCAATGTGTTTTTTCCATAGGATTTATTCAACAGGAAATTAAGCCGAAAGGCCTCATCGAGTAGACAAACAAGAGCATCGAATTGGAAGCAGGTGTCATTTGTCAACATCCCAAGTTCAGTAAGTACGAAGATAAGTAGCCAAGGATACAGAATTACTACGTATGCTCAAAGATTAATATAAATTGGATGTGAGGTGATGCAGCTTCTTCCTGGGAGGCAAGATCACAGAGCTGAGAGTGTTACGTGTCACCACAGCTGCCCTGAGTAGCTCCTTAACCTACACAGATCAAACAGCAATGGACATAGTCAGCGAAGAAGGGAAATGTATCGACAATTAAATTTGGTAACAGCAGCTGCTAGTAGTAGTTTTACTTAGTAACCTGGACTTTTGTCAGGGTTAATTCTTTCTCCACATGATCCTTCGACGGAATCTTGGATTCACTAACGACTTTCAGGGTGCTTTTTAAGGACATAGGAAGAACACGAAGATCATCGGTAACCATGAACTTCTGAACACCTTGCTTGACAAACGCCTCGCGGCTGGGACTACCTCCACACGGTAATTTTGGATTAACCTCACAAAGTGTGACATACTTTGAACGGTCACTGCAATAATGGTACACATGAGCATTTGACAGTAGAGATAGCAATCATCATTTGTGCTAGGAGCATTGAAATTGTACTCGGTTAAAGCCTGCTTGGTTGTCAATGATCTTTTGAGCAATCTAGTTATCTGAAAATGGATCATAGATCAAAATGACAAACAGTTCCCAAGCTAAATGAATTTCAAAATGAAAATACAGTGAGTACAGTAGTAGAGAGATACCTTATCTGCGTTGAGGTGGAGAATTTTTGTTCAGAAAGGCCGGATCCCGTACTCCAAATTTATCCAAGAGGGGCAGCATGAGAGATGTTGTTTTTTTTTTTGAGGAAAGGCAGCCACCGACGGCGCCCTGCTTTATTAGAAAGCAGTGAAGACGAACACCAGTTTTACATCGGACGAAGCCGACACCATCCAAGCATGACCCCCAAAGGCCGGCAAGTTAAACCACACAACAAGACAAAGCACAGCTAACCAAACCAGAACAACACGAGAAAAAGACAAGCGGTCCGACAACCACACCAGCACCGGCGAAGAACTGACATCAAACGACAAAAGCTAACAAACCATCCAGGAACGCACAAAAGTATCCACAGGCTAAGCTAGTCAATGTTAACGGCCAACTCTTCATGACGGAGGCTAAGACTTTGCTCCCCTTCGGCGTGGATGAGCTGATGCAGACGAGCACGCAGCAACGTGAGGCATCTTGTGGACTCCTCCTTCAGACGAGCTGACACCAGTGGCAACCACTGGGTGAGAAAATTGATCAGCTTGTGCAGGACATGGAAAACGTTAGTATAAATTTTGTTTTGGAACACGAGTTCATTGCGATGCAACCATAACGTCCAAGCCCCCGCCCCCAGAATATGTGAAGCAACCAAACATTTTTTAGAATCACTAAACGTAGCCAACATCTCAAGAAACCCTCTTCTACTTAAAACTTGTAAATCCCAATCTAAGTTTTGCGCGATAAAAATCCACAAAAACTTAGAAGAATAGCATTCAAAAATCAAATGATCCACCGTCTCTAGCTGACCACAAAACCTACAGTTGGGGTCCCCCTTCCACTTCATATCCCTAAGTCTCTCCCCAGATTGGATCCTTCCTTTCATCATGAGCCAAACAAAAATTTGAACTTTAAGAGGAATCCCACAATTCCAAAGCATCATACCATCCTTATCTATAATCCCTCTGTTAACAATAAATCTATACATCACCCCAGTGGAGAAAGATTTTTGTCCAGAAGCCATTTGATTGTGTCATTACCCACAGAGAAACATATGGATTCACACAGCTGTCTCAGATTGTGCCAGTCGGTAACTTCACCCCCTCTAAGTGTTCTCCTAAGCATCTCATTGTTCAGACACAACTCAACCCCTTCCTTTACTGAAACATCGCCGGCCCCGCAAATAGTAAAAAGCTTATCAAATTTTATTTTAAGCGGAACATCGCCCTCCCATACGTCATGCCAGAACGAGGCTCTGTCCCCTGATTTTATCTCAAACCCACAGCTCAGCCTCACCCAATTTCTTACTTTTAACAGACTCTTCCAGAAGTAAGACCCCCCATGAAAAACCGCTTGGAGGAACCCATTCTCCATCCTATATTTCTTCCGTAAAAGCTCACAGCAATAGCCAGGGTGCCCCCTTCAAGTCTATACACCCATTTACACAATAAGGCAATATTCATAGCTCTAATGTCAGTAAGGCCCATGCCCCCCATATTTTTCAGAGCACACAGGGCGAGCCACTTGATCATATGATATTTCTTCTTATCGACCAAACCTTCCCAAAAGAAACGAGACCGAGCGGAGTCTATCTCTCTACAAATAGTCTCCGGTAGCCAAAAAACCCCCATAGTGTACATAGGAATGCTACTGAGACAAGCATTAATGAGAGTTAATCTACCCCCATAGGAAAGATGGGCGGCTTTCCACGAAGCAAGTTTACTTTCAATTTTAGATACAACCCGCCGGAATTCAGCTTTCTTAGGTTTGGACGCGGTGATGGGCATACTTAGATAGATCATCGGCCATGCAGGTGCGACTTGCAGATCGTCAGTGATGATGAACTTAAAGCCCTTGCAAACAGTTCACGTCCTTGCAAACATAAACTGCCCTCGGATTGCTGTCGATCTTCACCTCGAGTTTATCACAACACAGGTCCGCCGCAGCATTGATCGGTCGAAGAAGCATCGTCTTGCATGCCTTTGATTGGAAGTAGTTGATGCTGAGATCCACCACGCTCTTGTACACCTCGTCGAGGCATCCGATCTGAACTGCCTATCGAATAGGCGAACGACGGTGCCGAGAGGCAGAGTGAGGAAGCCGAAGAGGACGTCGATGAAATCACTGCCGGACTCCGCGAACAGCACCTTGCTCCTCTCCTTATCGACGAGCAGCGTCACGGCGACGGTTGGCTCTTCGACCTTCTTCTCCGACATGGTGGCGGGCGACCAGAGGTGAAGCTGTTGCTTTAATTTGCCAATGTAGGGGTATTTCAGGTGGCTGTCGTGGGTAGTTCATGCGTCGTAGGACGCAGCGGGGGCGCGAACGGGCGAGCGCGCGGTTGTCCGATTGCCGCAGAACGGCACTACACGAGAGAGATCTGCTATTTTAACGCTTCAAATAAGTGCTTCAAATAAGTGCTATCGTGTTTTTGACTTCATATTTTTGACATCTAGATTTATTTTCATTGACTCAAATAGACCTATATATCAACCTTAGAAGTGCTATTATAACAAAATGCACATCTTTGAAATACCAAATTAGTAAATCTTTCGCACTACACTCGCCGGAGTTAAGAAGGATAAGTATAAAATTTACTTACTAGGATGATTGACCTCCTGAAAAATTCTCATATCACATCCCAACATACTCATGAACTTCAAATAAGGTAAGAACTATGTGACCTATTTAAAAAAAATCGAATAATTTATGAAAATAAATTATAGTTTTTAAAAAATAGATATTTGTAAATATTGTATTTATGTGATACTGTAATTTTTATTACATTTCTATAAATTCTATTAAATATAAAATAGATTAACTTTAAAAAAATCAAAAAAACTTATGATGTAAAATAATAATGTCTTACTCGTTGAATTGGATACACCATGGCTTTTAGTTATTTTTGTAAATCCCTTGCTTTTTATTTTTGTTAACATACATTATAAGTTTATAAGCCAAAACCCCCCAAAGTGTTGATAGAGATCTAATTTTCTTAAATAGGTTAAGATAATGTTGAAATTTAATTTAGAAAAAAAACAAATTTCTGAAGCAACAGCAAAACAGTAAAACGTGATAGTTTAAATAGACCAGAACTTCTTTAGCCGATAAAAAGTTGATTTTTAAATTTTAAAAAGTGTATACCAGATTTGATAAGATTTTTAAAAAGAAAATCAGCATAATAACAACGTGCATAGTATTTTGATAAGATTAACTCAACAGAAAAATAATCCGGTAGATAAATAAAAACACCACATTGGAAGCAGGAGCCAACATCCGAAGTTCAACAAGAACGAAGATGAGTAGCCGAGGATACAGAATTAGAATTACATCATAATTCTAAAGCTCAAGGACTTATCAGCAACTTGGGAAAGAGGCAGTGGCCTAGCATAAACTGGATGAGAGACGATGCAGCTTCTTCCGGGGAGGCAAGAGCACAGAGCTGAGAGTGTTACGTGTCACCACAGCTGCCCTGAGGAGCTCCATAACCTATACAGATGAATCAGCAATGGCCAAAGTCAGTGAAGAATGGAAATGATTGTATTGACAAATTGGATAAGTGTTGCTTGCAGTAGCTTTAGTTAGTAACCTGGACTTTTGTCAGGGTTATTTCTCTTTCAACGAGATCATTTGACGGAATCTTGGATTCACTAACGACTTGAAAGGTGCTTGTTAAGGACAGAGGAAGAACACGCAGATCATCGGTAACCATGAACTTCTGAACACCTTGCTTGACAAATCCTACGCTGATGTGACTACCTCCACGGGGTAATTTCGGATCAACCTCACGAAGCTTGGCGGAACATGGTCGGTAATTGCAATTCGGACTAGCGCTCCAAACCTTGCAATTATTGTACCTGACAACGGTCGGCTTTAGTTTAAAGATCGAAGGAACCTCCTCTTCACATCGGGCATGACAAGAAAATCCATAGATCTTGAAGCACTTGAAGCAGGCATTGATATGTTTCTGTCTCGGAAATGCTTCTTTAGCTTGAAGCATATTGGAAGCACCAGAACCATAGAAGGGCGCCACATTTGGGGATTGCAGCAACGTCAGGTGTTCAGGATTCATGTATCCCTTTGCACTTCCATCAATGCTCCTGTAAATGCTATCAACACATCCATTTGTGGACATCTTACCATATGTCCTTATGATGGAACCAAGTGGAATGCTAAGTAAGCCAAAGAGAAGACGGATAAAATCGATACCAACTTCAGCGTACAACAGTGAGAGATTATCTTTCGTCTGAACAACAATGATCTTCATATTGTTTAGCTCGGTATGGACGAAAGCTTGTTTCGAATAAAGGTTCTCAGGGAGCTCATAGAGATATGAATCATAGTTTATGGAAGGAGCATTGAAATAATATCCAGTTAAAACCTGCTTGGTTGTCAATGATCTTTTGAGCAAGCTAGTTATCTGAAAAAATGGATCAGAATATAAATGCCAAAAAGTTACCAAACTAACTACATTTCAAAATGGAATTATAGTAGTACAGTAGGGACATATACCTTGTCAGAATTGAGTTGGACAATTTTTTGTTCAAGAAAGGACGGATCCTGTAGTCCATATTGGTCCAAGAGGGAGAACATGAGAGATGTTGATGCTGGTGCAATCTGGAGATCATCGGTAATGATGAACTTAAGGCATTCTTTGACGAAAACTCCATTAGAACCAGCAGCAGCAGTGTCGTCCGGGTCCTGTGGCCACTCCCCAATGTACTCCATGACTTTGCCACATTTGCAGATTGAGCCAAAGACCAAGGAAACCGTGCAATCACTAGAGCCACAGTTCGTGTCCCTGCAGGCATATACTGCCCTTGGATTGGTGTCGATTTTCACCTTTAGTTTATCACACAGGTCCGCTGCAGCATTGAGCGGTCGAAGAAGCATCGTCTTGCATGCCTTTGTTTGGAAATAGTCGGTGCTGAGGTCCTCCACGCTCTTGTACACCTCGTTGAGGCAACCAACCTTAGAATGCTTGCTGAGTAGGCGAACGATGGTGCCAAGAGGCATCGTGAGGAAGCTGAAGAGGACGTCGACGAACTCAGTGCCGGACTCCGCGAACAGCACCTGGCTCCTCTCCTTATCGACGAACAGCTTCACAACGACTGTTGGCTCTTCGCTCTTCCTCTCCGACATGGTGGCGGTGTTGACGCTGGAGCAGCAGAACTACTGTCGAAGCCTGTGCTGTGGCCTCTGGCCTGTGGGCAAGACGAGGAATACTCTCCGTTGCTTCGCCCAAACCTATTTCAAGCAGCTGCTCGTGGGGAGTTGATGCGTCGTAGAATCTGAAACGGCAGATGGCTTCTTTAAAGTTTAACTCTTGGTTCTCGTCTTGGAAACAGCGTACCAATGAAGAATATTAATTTGTGACCTTACGACTTACGAGGACGGTCGTTCCGAATTCTGATTTTGCATCTAGCAAGTAAGTGCCAATCAATGTATATGTATAGGGATCGATATGATGTCAGAATATCTTATCTGTATTTTAATAACTTTAAATATGGATATCCGTATTCGTATCCGAATCAAATATGGATGACATTCAGAAATATCCAAATTCATTTTACAAATTTGAATATGGAAACGGATATCCGAATTCTGCTGAATGTGGATATAAAAATAGATACATCCGTATTCATTTTATGATTTCACACAGATTAAACTTAGTTTTGAGAAGAAATGGGTTATGATTTAAATTAAATTGATGGTTAAATGTTTGTTTGAACTTGATTTTTTTTATATAATCAAAATACAATATATCTCATACCATATTTTTGTTTGTATTTTTCTAGATCCATTTGCTATTTTTAACTCATTAATTGTGTTTCTAGTATTTTAAATTGAAATATATGAAATTTGAACTGCATATACTTATAATAATGCACTAAAATTTATTGAAAAATTGCATTCACTATTTTATGTCTATTTTTAGTTCTTATACATGAAATTTAAATAAATATTAAAAAATTTATGTAACACACGTTATCGATAATGTGGAGCTTAAGGGTTTTAATTATAAAAAAATAAAATAAAGTCTGAAAAATACGAGACTTATCACAGTATTCTAATATTATACGTAGATATCATGATAATTTTTTTTAAAATGTTTAGAATTTTTTATCATATAGGATGCTAAAAATCTGAGATTTCTCTTGAGAGAAATTAGAGTTTTGAGAAGTAATAAACTATGATTTAAAGTAAATTGATGGTTAAATGTTTGTTTGAACTTAATTTTTTTTATATAATCAAAAAAATACAATATATCTAATACCATATAATTTTTTTTGTATCTTATATATCCATATTCTATTTTTAACTATAGAATATGTGAAATTTGAACTGCAAGTACCTAAAATAATGCACTAAAATTTATAGAAAAATCACATTCATTATTTGTGTCCATTTTTACTTATTATCCACTAATCTTAAAGAAATGTTAAAAAAATTATGTTACGACACTTCATCGGTAATGTAAAGCTTAAGGGTTTTTTAATTATAAAAAATCAAATAAAGTCTGAAAAATATGAGATTTGTCACGATGTTATAATATTATACGTACCTTTATTAAATTTTGAAAATGTTTTGAGAAATTTATCATATAGGATGTTAATAATTTTTGAAAATGTATAATTTTTAAAAATAATAAAATTCCACCAATTCTTTCCAAATTGCCGCCTTTTTTGCATTGGCGCATTTGGACTCAATTTGTGTGTTCTTTATTGGTTGAAATGTATGTTGAATTTCAGTTCTAGACTTTATATAGTTCTTGTTGGTTGTTGTGTATGATGAATTTTAGCTAGTGTTGTTTAAAAATTTAGTTTGTGCATGGTTATTGTGTATCATTGTTTCTTATTGATTATTATTCTAATTTGGTATATTGGACCCTTTAGACTTTTGGAAAATTTGTGAAACAACGAACATTTGGAGTTAAACCGAGTAAACATCCGAATACATATTTGTATTCAAAACATCCATTTTGTATTCGTGTTCGAGAATATCCGAATCCGTATTCGTATTCGAATTAAAATGTGGTAAATAGTGCATCCGGATTCGTTTCCATCCATATCTGATCCGAATCCATCCCTATATATACTATATTACTATAGTACTTTAGAAGTATTTTCGTGGTACTTTTATAATTAATCTAACCATAATATATTATAGTTAATCTAACCATAATATAGAGAAAATTTAAGGGTAATTTAGAGATAGTGTAGAGAAACTTTAAATGTACTTTAGAGATAATTTAGAGGCACTTTTAAAAAATTTTAGAAATAATTTATGAATATTTTAGAGATAATTTAAAGGTATTTTAAATATATTTTAGATATACTTTGGGGGTTACTTTAAAGATAATTAGAGTTAGTTTAAATAAGAGATAGGTACTTTAAATATATTCTAGAGATAGTTAGAGGTACTTTAAACACAGTTTAGAGATAATTAAGGGTACTTTACATTCCTTATTTTTAAAAGTGAATTATTTAAAAATATCATGTATCATATTTAAAATATTTAAACTTTATTTTTAAAAATTAATTATTTAAAAAATCCGCAAAGTGGCGTGTATGCGTATGTTGGGACAAGTTATTGCTGCAGATAGCACTGGATGAAAATATAGCGGAAACAGACAAAAATGAGTGTTATTATATCCGTTTTTGTATTTTTTTTCACTGATAAAAAGCGGTTACCACCGAAAACGAATACAAACCAAATAAAGAGCGAATACAAATACGGAATCAAATATCTATTGGAATTATAAAAAATTCTTAATATATGAAAACAGCGATAAACCAATAAATAGTTTCAATTTACACACATTTTAAGAAAACAACAATATATTAATTTAAATTAAATTATTTATTAATTTATGAATAGAATATGGTTTAAAGTTTTATAAAACTTGAAAAAGTAAAAGATAATATTATATTTAGTGTAGTAGAAAAACTGTGAAAAAGATTATATTATTTATAAAAAAATACAAACTTCCAGGTATTTTGTTGGGATAATTTGGATTATTGACCGATGTGACCGATAATTGGTTCTTTCAGTAAATTTTGGACGACGGTGTTCGGATCGGTAGACTAAATTTTAATATTTATTACATCAAATATTTATATATTATGATGGAGTATTGAATATAAATATTTACAAAACTTATTTATAATTGACAGATTATTTATAATTCTATCTAGTTGCATTCTTGCGGGAAAGCTTTTCCGGCAAATAAGAGGATCGTTTTTGGTAACTTGTTCCCCGCCTCTCGATTGAGAAGAATTTTTTAATATCTTATATTGCTAATAAAAAAACAAAAGAAGCTAGAAGCAAGAGTTCTTCAGTACATTTTTTGGATTTTACAATAAATTGGACACAACTAAATAGGTCTTCAATTAAAAAAAATTCAAACAGATCCAACATTACGGTGATATCATTTACAACACTAAGAGATACAAGTGAAGTTACATATACTGGTTTTGTAAACAATATTCTTTAATGTTGCATCGGTTGATCATTTTTTATTTATTAATGAAATAATTTTCACTAAATAAAGAAACACCATATGGTTTCACACCTATAACCTACCGTGTGCACCTGAGCTTATATATATATATATATATATATATATTTGAATTTTTCACTTTTTTTTGAAGTTTATTGATCTTGATGAGTTGAACCCTTTTTTCTTGTTTCAATCTTCCTGGCCTTCGTTTGCACCACTATAAATCTCTAGGTCGACTTCTATTTCCGTTGACATGTCCACACATTTATTCAAGAGAAAAATAAGTCAAAATGCCTCATCAAGTAGCTAAACAAGAGCATCACAGTAGCTAAACAAGAGCATCACAGTAGCTAAACGAGGCAGTAGCGATCTAGTATAAACTGGATGAGAGACGATGCAGCTTCTTCCGGGGAGGCAAGAGCGCAGAGCTGAGAGTGTTACGTGTCACCGCAGCTGCCCTGAGTAGCTCCATAACCTGTACAGATCAAACAGCAATGGCCATCGTCAGCGAAGAAGGGAAATGTATCGACAATTAAATTTGATAACAGCGGCTGCTAGTAGTAGTTTTACTTAGTAACCTGGACTTTTGTAAGGGATAATTCTTTCTCCACGAGATCCTTTGACGGAATCTTGGATTCACTAACGACTTGCATGGTGCTTGTTAAGGACAGAGGAAGAACACGCAGATCGTCGGTAACCATGAACTTCTGATTACCTGGCTTGACAAATCCTACGCTGGTGTGACTACCTCCACGGGGTAATTTAGGATCAACCTCACGAAGCCTGGCGGAACATGGTCGGTAATTGCAATTCGGACTAGCGCTCCAAACCTTGCAATTACTGTACGCGTGGACGTAAGAATTTAGAGCAAAGAACGGAGTAACCACTTCACATCGGGCATGACAAGAAAACCCATCGTTCTTGAAGCACTTGAAGCAGCGATTGATAAGTTTCTGTCTCGGAGCTGCTTCTTCAGCTTGTAGCATATCAGAAATACCAGAACCATAGAAGGGCGCCACATTCGGGGATTGTAGCAACGTCAGGCGTTCTGGGTTCATGTATCCCATTGCGCTTCCATCAATGCTGCTGTAAATACTGTCAACACATCCAGTCGACGACCTCTTACCATATGTCCTAATGATGGATCCAAGTGGAATGCTGAGTAAGCCAAAGAGAAGATCGATAAAATCGTCACCAACATCAGCATACAGCAGCAAGAGGTTATTTTTCGTTTGAAGAACTTTGATCTTAACATTGTTTGGCTTGTTATCGACGTCAGCTTCTTGTTTACAATGCAGATTCTCAGGGAGCGTATAGAGGGAGGAATCATCATTTGTGCAAGGAACATTGAAATATAACGCAGTTAATGCTTGGTTGGTTGTCAACGATCTTTTGAGCAAGCTACTTATCTGAAAATGTATCGTAGAACAAAATGCCAAACAGTTCCTTAGTTAAAAGCATTTCAAAACGAAAATATAGTTCGTACGGTGGACAAGTGGAGAAGTGGAGATACCTTTTCTGCATTGAGCTGGAGATTTATTTGTTCAAGAAACACCGGGTCCCGAACTCGAAATTTCTCGAAGAGGGACAACATGAGAGATGTCGATGCTGGTGCAACTTGCAAATCATCAGTAATGATGAACTTGAAGCAACCTTTGACGAAAACACCATTAGAACCAGCAGGCGCAGCAGTGTAGTCCGCGTCCTGTGGCCACTCACCAATGTACTCCATGACTCTGCCACATTTACAGATGGAGCCACGGACAAAGGTAACCGCGCAATCACTATTAGCGCAACAGTTCGTCTCCTTGCAAACATAAACTGCCCTCGGGTTGGTGTCAGTCTTCACCTTAAAGTTGATCAGAACACAGGTCCTCAGCAGCATTGAACGGTTCAAGAAGCATCGTCTTACATGTAATTGTTTGGAAGTAGTCGGCGCTAAGATCCTCCACGCTCTTGTACACCTCGTCGAGGCATCCGACCTGAGAGTGCTTGCCGAGCAGGCGAACGACGGTGCCGAGAGGCAGCGTGAGGAAGCTGAAAAGGACGTCGACGAACTCATACCCGGACTCCGCGAAGAGGACCTTGCACCTCTCCTTATCGACGAACAGCTTCACGGCGACTGTTGGCTCCTCGCTCTTCGTCTCCGACATGGTGGCGGAGGGTTAGATGTGAAGCTGTAGCTCTGCCCAAGTAGGAGTATTTCAGGCGGCTGCTCGTGGGGAGTTGATGCGTCGTGGAATCTGAAACGGCATGGCAGATGGCTTGTTTACATTTAACTCTTCGCTTTCATCACTTCGTCTTGGAAACACCGAATGAATATGAACAATGAAGACGGGTAATTTGTGAACTTAGGGCATTTCGAATGTAATCTACTCCCTCCTTCCCATTATCTCCATCATCTAACAACTTGACATGATGAACAAGGTGAGAGATATGGAGCTTAAATTCTCTTCGTATGTTGTGTTTGTTGCTTTGTTTTTCTGCACTCTCAACCTACATGTGCATGTGACAATGTAGAGTACTAGTAAAATAAAAAACAAAAGCAGAAGTCAAACCTATGCATGTGCACTCTAAATATATTCACACATAATACGATGTGCTGCTTTAATTACTCAACTATTAGATGATGTAGATTATGGTGGCGGTGTTGACGTTGGAGCAGCAAAACTGTTGCGGTTGTAATCTCACGAAGAGACGCAGCGGCGCTGAAGCAGTGCGAAGCAAAATGAAGCGACGCCAAAACAGCGAAGCAACGCGACAGCCAGCGAAGAAGTGCGACGGCGACGAAGCAGTGTGACGGCAAAAACTGCCACCCCCTTGTATTGCTATAAATATGTATCGAAAATGGATCAATAGAGATAACTTGTTCCCAAATTTGTGTTCTTCTTTGTTCTTGTTCATTCCAAAATCAAACACGTTATCAGCACTTTGCTCTTCAAAGAGCAAAAACAGGGAAGAAAACCCAAGAAATCACAAGGTAATCAATGGAGGAAATGATTTTCGTTCATACTTACCAGATCTACAGGATATACAATAGGAACAACACATGGCGTCGTCGCTACCACCGTGGAACTCCGGCGCCACGACCCGGCGGCCCGCCGGCGCCCCCGCGAGCCCCAGCCGCCGCGCCATGCCGCGCCGGCCCGCAGGCAACCCCGCGCGCCCCGGCGGCCGCCGCGCCAGGCCGCGCCCCGCCCGCCGCCTCGTCGCCGCGCCCCCAGGCCGTCGCGCCAAGCCGCGCCCCGCCCGCCGCCTTGCCCGCACGCTCACAGGCGGCCAGCACACGCGCCCAGACGGCGGAGCCGGCCACGCGCGCCCAAGCGGTGGCCGCCGACCCGAGCGGCCAGGCGACGACGGACCCGCGGCACGCCCCGGCGGCGGCCGTGTGCAGCCATGGGACAGCAGCCGAACCTGTTTTTTGCCCAAAGGCCACGACGTTTCCCTCTCAATCCTGCACACAAAAAGGGGAAAAGGAGATGGGAAGCAATAATGCAACATGTACACAAGTGATAGCACCAGAAATTTTTTCAGAAGAAAGGGAGACTCCGGCTGAACCAATTTCATTAGCATATCTTCAGCCTGAAGTTACCAAACTTCTGGAAAAATATAACACTATGGGAGAAAGCAGTACAAGACGAAGGAAATTAAAATTTCCAATAGACATCAATGTTCCAATCAAAGAGGACGAACTGCCATCTCCAACTCCATCATCACCGCTATGTTACAAACATTTTCTTCGGAGGATACCAAATGCAGCAATCAAGAAACCAAGACTGTCGGGATCATGGGATCCTACCAAACTTGGGTTCTAGATCAAATGTACCCCGAAATATATAGTCACCTCAGTGTACTATGTGTTTGTAAAAGTGTCACTTGTGTTATTGTAAATGTGTTGTTTATATAATAGAATGTCCTGTTATGTCATGCATAGTATTTACTTTATGTCATTTTATAGCATACTTTAAATTCCTCATTACATTTTAAGTATAAATACATGTCATATCCAAATACTTAAAATTCAAAACAGGAATTACAAATGCAAAATAAATAAAATCATAACCTAAAATTTTAAAGACATACAATATTATCAATTTGGATCCACTGCATACCAGCAGATTATCCATTTTATATTTTAAGGTCTACATTTTGTTATAAACAGAATGACTACCTTCAAAAATATATATATATATATGTCTTTTAAACACAAATTTTAGGAATTTTGATATCGACTGGCCATACGGCACATTATGTCTTCCTACATCATATGAGATCTACACCAAATTTTATTTGGTGACTATCTTTTATTTGTGTTAAATGTTAAGGTTATTATTTTATTTCAAAGTTTTCATATTTTGCATCATTATTTACAACAACACCATGATCATTAATCATGGATCAATTCCATGTAGGCAAAATGACCACCAAAGAGTTCGAAATATTAGCTCTTGACGGTCACAATTATCCAACATGGGCAACGGACGTCAAGGTTAGCCTTGCATACCGTGGAATATTAGCGGCAATACAAGACCCACAACAAGGGGTCCCGCCGTTAAGAGATGAATTAAAACACACTGCCTTGTATTTAATTAGGAATCATATCCATACAGATCTCAAAACTGAGTATGTTTTGGAAGAAGATCCTAATATTTTGTGGAAAGCTCTTAAACAGAGATATGATCAGCAAAAAGCAATATTGTTGCTAGGTGCAATTCATGATTGGAATCATCTTAGACTACAAGATTTTAAAACAATCGATGAATACAACCATGCTATTCATAAGATTTGCTCTAGATTACGTTTTTGTGAAAAAAGAACCTACAGAAGCGGACAAGATAGAAAAAACTCTATCTACAATGTTACCCGCTGATAGGATCTTACAGCAACAATATCGTGCTAGAAATTTCCAACTTTACTCTGATCTTATTCATGTATTAACTCAGGCTGAAAAACATGATGAACTTTTATTGAAAAATCATCACCAGCGCCCTATTGGGGCTGCACCTTTACCTGAAGTACATGCATATGATCAGAATAAAAATAAGTTTGGTGGCCATTTCAAAAGAAAATCATCAAACTTCAATGGAAATAATAAACGTAATAACAAGAAGCAAAAACCACAAGTACAAAACAAGGGGAAAAACATTGTCAAACCAAAGTTTGACAAAACAATGATGTGTAAAAAAATGTGGTTGCTACAATCACATTACCAAAAAATGTCGCACCCCAAGGCATTTAATTGATCTCTATCAAAAATCCATGGGAAGCTCTCCAGCTACTCGAGGACAACAATATGAAGCGCACTTCAATATCCAACCGGATACAACAAAGGAGGCTAGTTGTTCACAACATGTTCCACCAGAACCAAGTAACAACAAGGATCTCCAGAAAGAAGAAGAGCCTGCCAAAGATGACATGCTCGCCGCATTCGCTTCACAAGACATATTTGGAGATTTTCTTTAAAAAAATACTCTTGTTGTCCTAAATGTTTATATTCGTCCGTTCAAAACGTTGTAATAATGTAGAACCAAGTATGCTATGTAAATTAGTGATATTTGTATGTACCCTATATATTCACTGAAATTTATCTATTATTTCATATATATATAGATTTTCTACGGGAAACAATCCAATGGAAGATGAAATATGCCTTGTGGATAGCGGCACCACAAATTCTATACTTAGGGAAACAAAATATTTCCAAACTCTCACTAAGAGACAAGGAAATGTTTTGACAATTGCTGGACAAGACGCAATAATTATTGGCTCAGGTCGTGCCATAATTACCCTACCTATGGGTACTCAAGTTACAATCGAGGATGCATTACTATATCCCGATTCAACTCGTACCTTACTAAGTTATAGAGATATCCGTCAAAATGGTTTCCATATAGAAACCCATAGTGACAATAAAGAGGAATATCTCCTCTTAACCAAATTTGATGGATATGGCAAACAAATACTTGAAAAATTTCCTTCCTTCACCTCCGGATTGTACTACACATACATTCAACCCGTAACAAATGTTGCATACAAAGTTATTTTTCAGAATGTCAATGCATTCCAAAATTGGCATGATCGCCTTGGTCATCCTGGTATCGGGATGATGCGTAAAATCATAAACAATTCTAATGGTCATGATTTAAATAATGCTAAATTTCCTCAAACATTAGATTTTATCTGCACCGCATGTGCTACAGGAAAACTGATACTAAGACCATCAAAACTTAAAGTTCATGTCGAACCACTCAAATTTCTTGAACGCATTCAAGGAGATATATGTGGTCCGATTCAACCTTTAACTGGTCCATTTCGATATTTCATGGTTTTAATAGACGCATCTACACGATGGTCTCATGTGTGTTTATTATCCACACGGAACCATGCATTTGCAAAATTAATTGCACAAGTTATTAGGTTGAGAACTAACTATCCAGAACATCGAATTCAATCAATTCGAATGGACAATGCTGCAGAATTCTCCTCACGAGCCTTCAATGATTATTGCATGGCCCTTGGAATTCAAGTACAACATTCTGTCCCATATGTTCATACTCAAAATGGCTTAGCAGAATCGCTAATCAAGAGGATTAAACTCATTGCCAGACCATTATTACAGAATTGTAATCTACCAACATCTTGTTGGGGTCATGCGGTTTTACACGCTGCAGATTTAATCAAATTACGACCTACTGCATATCACACAAATTCTCCTCTACAATTAGTACGTGGAAATACACCAAATATTTCCCATCTGCGTAAGTTTGGATGCACTACATACGTACCAATCTCACCACCACAGCGTACATCAATGGGTCCACACAGGAAATTAGGGATCTATGTGGGATACCAATCTCCGTCTATCATAAAGTATCTCGAACCCCTTACAGGGGATCTTTTTACGGCCCGGTATGCTGATTGTATATTCAATGAGGAACATTTCCCGGCATTAGGGGGAGATTTACAGTACCACTATCAATGCCAGGAAATCAATTGGAATGTCCAAGGCATTCCCGCCTCAGATCCACGTACTCAAGAATCTGAAACACAAGTTCAGAAAATCATTAATTTGCAAAACATTGCAAATAATCTGCCAGATGCATTTACTAATTATAAAGGTGTCACAAAATCATATAATCCTGCTAAAAATGTGCCTGCAAGAGTAGATATACCAGCTAAATCTACTCATCCACCTGTTCAAAATAACAGGGGGAGTATGCAATCTCTTGTCCAAAATAAAAGGAAAAAGGGAAAGGCCATTCAAGAGGATCAACAAGCTTGCAAGCACCAAAGAATATCAAAGGATAAAACATCCGAAGAAAATCAACCTCCAGTTGATAGACACTTAGTAGATGTACAAAAATCCAGTTCTATAATACCTTCAATATATGATGCTGGAACATCGAAAAAACCCTGACTCATTGGGAAACTTAGAAGAGTCACAAAGGGTACAAGAAATTTCCACCAATTATGTAAATTCTGGAGAATCATACGATAGAAAGACTACAATTGTCGACACATATTTCTCCAACACTATTGCACAAAACCTTCAAAATGATCCAGATCCCAAGACCATGGCAGAGTGTAAACAACGCTCGGACTGGACACAATGGAAGGATGCAATTCAAGCGGAGATAGCCTCGCTTAAGAAAAGAGAGGTATTCTCAAAAGTAATACCTACACCTCCAAAAACCTTTCCTGTGGGATTCAAATGGGTTTTCGTTCGAAAACGAAATGAAAACAACGAGGTGGTGAGATATAAAGCAAGGCTTGTAGCACAAGGGTTCACGCAGAGACCCGGCATTGATTTCAATGAAACATACTCTCCAGTAATGAGTGGAATCACATTTCGATATCTTTTATCAATGGCAGTACAATATAATTTATCTATGCAGTTAATGGATGTAGTGACTGCATATTTATATGGGTCACTTGATTCGGACATATATATGAAGGTTCCCGATGGAATCCAAATTCCGAATCCAAATTCAAATCGCAACTTGTATTGTGTAAAACTCAACAAGTCTTTATACGGCTTAAAACAGTCGGGAAGAATGTGGTACAATCGACTGAGTGAGTTCCTTATACAAAAAGGATACTCAAATAATGATGATTACCCATGTGTATTCGTCAAGAAATCTTCAACAGGTTTTTGCATTATATCTGTATATGTTGATGATTTAAATATTATCGGCAATACTAACGATATAGACGAAGCTCGCAATCATTTAAAGACGGAATTCGAGATGAAGGATTTGGGTAAAACCAAATTTTGTTTAGGTCTTCAACTTGAACACCTTTCATCAGGTATTTTAATACATCAAACCACTTATGTCCAGAAAATATTGGAGAAATTCAATATGGACAAAGCATATCCATCTAAAACACCTATGGTCGTCCGATCTCTAGATATAGAGAAGGACCAATTTAGACCACAGGAAGCACAAGAAGAGACACTTGGATCGGAGGTTCCATATCTCAGTGCTGTTGGAGCGCTTATGTATCTTGCAAATTGCACCAGGCCTGGTATCGCATTTGCAGTTAATTTACTAGCTAGGCATAGCGCTGCTCCAACCAAACGACATTGGACCGGAGTCAAAAATATCTTTAGATATCTCCAAGGTACCAAAGATCTTGGACTATTCTACCAAAGAAACCAAGATCCAAATATTATTGGATATACAGATGCTGGCTATCTATCAGATCCCCATAATGCCAGATCTCAAACAGGGTTTGTATTCTTACATGGTGGAACAGCTATATCTTGGAAGTCTACAAAACAGACACTAGTAGCTACATTCACTAATCATTCTGAAATAATTTCACTATATGAAGCTTCACGTGAATGTGTATGGCTTCGCAGAATGATCAACCACATACAAAAATCTTGTGGTATTGGTTCCATTGAATCACCAACAATTATCTATGAAGATAATGCAGCTTGTGTAGCACAAATGCAGACAGGTTACATAAAGAGCAATATCACTAAGCACATTGCTCCTAAATTATTTTACCCGCATGAATTACAACAAAACGGTGAAATAAATGTCTTGCAAATTAAATCATGTGATAATCTCGCAGATTTATTCACAAAGTCTTTACCAACATCCACATTTGAAAAATATGTTCATGGTATTGGTATGAGACATTTGAGAGATTTGCAAGCATCAGGGGGAGTATCTCCTTGAATAATTAACCTGTATATACACATTATATTACACTCTTTTCTTTTATGAGTTTTTATATACTTTCTCATAAAAGTTTTTAATGAGGTAATATCTACACAAGATCATATGTATACTGTATTCCTATTTTTCCCTAAAAAGGGTTTTTATAAAGGAATACATATATATGGTATATTAAAGTACAAATTATATGTTGTATCATTTTCTCCTCATTTTCTCTACAGTGTTTAAAGGAGTTTTAACAACATATCATATTTCCTCCTATTTTTCCCATAGGGTTTTTGGAGGAATAAATAAATATATTAATCTCTATTATAAGTTCGATTAAGGGGGAGTGTTGCGGTTGTAATTTCACGAAGAGACGCAGCGGCGCTGAAGCAGTGCGAAGCAAAATGAAGCGACGCCAAAACAGCGAAGCAACGCGACGGCCAGCGAAGAAGTGCGACGGCGACGAAGCAGTGTGACGGCAAAAACTGCCACCCCTTGTATTGCTATAAATATGTATCGAAAATGGATCAATAGAGATAACTTGTTCCCAAATACTACGGCATAGGAAATGATGGTATTATTACTCATAGGAAATAAACATCTCATAAGGAGATAAGCTAGAGATAAATCAGGTTCAAACCGTCTTTAGATGTGAATACTCTTTAGATGAGAAATCGTCTTGAATCTGTAAGAAATAAAAATAGTTCAGTAATCATTTTATTTTACAGGAATAACAAAATGAATCCAGTAATCATTTTAATTATGGAAAATACAAAATGAATTCAATAATAAGAGTCATTGGACTAAATGTATATCATTTTTTGGCTGAATTCAGTAATCATTTTATTTTACAAGAATAACAAAATGAATTCAGTAATCATTTTAATTATGGAAAATACAAAATGAATTCAATAAAAAAATAGTCATTGGACTAAATTTATATCAAATTTTTGGCTGAATTCAGTAATCATTTTATTTTACAGGAATAACAAAATGAATTTAGTAATCATTTTAATTATGGAAAATACAATATGAATTCAATAAAAAAAGAGTCATTGGACTAAATATATATCATTTTTTGGCTGAATTCAGTAATCATTTTATTTTACAAGAATAACAAAATGAATTCAGTAATCATTTTAATTATGGAAAATACAAAATGAATTCAATAAAAAAATAATCATTGGACTAAATTTATATCATCAACATAAAAATCAGTACAATTATTCTGAATTTTTAATGACTTCAAAAATTTCACTCTCTAATTTAAATAAGAAGTTGGTATTATGAAAATCAGGAAACATCATAGAAAAGCTCTAAAAATTCTCATAAAATTCAGAATAATACTACTGAATGTGATGAAATTTACAAAATTAATAATTGGATCAATCTTAATTTTATCTGTTTTTTGGGCATTTTTCTTATTTTGAAGAGGATAAATAAAACAGTAAATCAATTTTTAATTCTGGAAAATAAAGAAATGATTTTCAGCCCACACAGTGCAGAACCTGGCCCAAAACAACAGTGCGCAGGCCGAAGCCTTCCTGGGCCCAGGCCAGGAATTCGGCGCGCGCGCGCGCCCGCAACCTGGGCCTGGGCCAGGAAATCCCCCTCCCGCCTGGGCTCAAAGCAGGCCTGTTAATCCTGGCCGTCGGATTTGATCCGACGGCCAGCCGCCATTCTCGCCCGTATAAAAGGCGCCGCGCACCGGGTTGGAAACCCTAGCTTCATTTCGCACTCCCCCGGCCCGAGAGCGAGAGCGAGAGTAGCGGCGCGGTGGCGCGCGCCGGCGGGCGCGTGGCGGCGGAGCGGCGCGCGGTGGCGGCCACCGGCGGTCGGCCGGCGCCGGCTAGCTCGCCGGAGCACCGCGCTCACCCGAGGGTGAGCGGGGCTCCGTCGAGCTAGCCCGCGGCGGTCAAAGCCGAGCGACCCGAGAGGGTTCGCTGTCGGCGGCGCGGTCCCGGCTTCCGGCGAGCGGCGAAGGGCTCCCGGCCACCGGCGAGCGGCGGCGCGACCACCCGAGAGCCAAGGTGAGACCCCGGGCCCACTATTAGTTTAGGGTTAGGGTTAGGGTTCTGTTTTTTTCCCTTCGTTTTTTTTCTGTTTGTTCATATGCACTGACTTCCTCTCTTCTCTTACCCGAAGGCGGATCCGGCCCTGGTGAGCGGCGGCGCGACGACCCGACGGCGGAGCGGGCGAGCGGCGTCGAGCGTCGGTGAAGCGGCGCGAGCGAGCGGCGGCGAGAGATAAGCGACGTTAGGTTAGGGTCTGAGCAGAGGTAGGGAGCAGAGGGGAGAGATCAGTGAGGTCGAGCGGGGGGGGTCTGGGTTTTGTAGTACGGTGCCCTGTCCTGGTCCAGGCAGTTGCGCTGCGCTCGGACTTGGTCCAGGCAGTTGCACTGCCTGGGGAGGGGGGCGCGCGGTCGAGGTGGGCCGGGGAGGGGGGTGCGCGGTCGAGGCGGACCGGGGAGGGGCGCGTGGGCGCGCTGCGCGCGATGCGCGGGGAGGGGGCGAACCGGGGAGGGGGGTGCGCGGTCGAGGCGGACCGGGGAGAGGCGCTGGTGGACCGGGGAGGGGCGTGTGGGCGCGCTGCGCGCGATGCGCGGGGAGGGGGCGGACCGGGGAGGGGCGCGTGGGCGCGCTGCGCGCGATGCGCGGGGAGGGGGCGCGCGGCCGAGGCGGACGGACGAGTAAGTCGTCCTTTTTATATAGTTAAGATTAGCAATATAAGACATTAAAAAATCTTCTCAACCGAGAGGCGGGGAACAAGTTACCAAATACGATCCTCCTATTTGCCGGTAAAGCTTTCCTGTTAGAATGTTAGAATGTTAGAATGCAATAAGACAGAATTATAAATAATCTATTGATTATAAATAAGATTAGAATGTACTGAAAGAACCAATCCGTGACACCAATCTTCGTCGTCCTTACGGCAGTCCACGTCACATCGGTCAATAATTCAAATTATCGCAACAAAATTCCTGGATGTTTGTATTTTTTATAAATAATATTTTTTTACAAAATTTCAATTCTGCTGCATAATCTCAAAAATTAGAATATTAGATCGATGTCAACACTTTAGCGTTTGGTGTTATAATGTATGATAAAAATAATGAAAAGCTGGGCTGTTGCAAATATAGCTGAAAGCCATAGTGCATCCATTTCAACGGGTAAAATAATATTATTTTATATCGCAAGTTTTTTTTATTTTGAAGCTAAACTATTTCAACTGACTTGTGGACCGAGAACTGTGTGCTGTTCTAAAAAAAACTGAAATAGATATAGTTACGCGGATATGGACACGAAATATCTAGAACAAAAATGAAAATTATGTCTCATGTGATTACATAAACTTTGTGCAGGTGCAAATTCTGCTATATTAGCAACTCCAACTATCGACTCACAAGAGCAACAAGCAATTCCATCTGTTCAACAAACCCAACTTGACCGATCGATAGATCGTGCTGAGATAAGGCGTGCTCGTGAAAGAGCACGCTATGCAAGCTTGACATCAGAGCAACGAAACAAAAGACGTGCACGTGATAAAGCTCGATATGCAAGTATGACAGATGAACAGAGGCAAGCGAGGCGAGAGAACCAACGATATTCACCAAGTATGACAGATGAGCAAAGGCAGGTTATGCGGGAAAAACGTAACCAACAAAATCGAGCAAGAAGAAGAACTCTTGGTCCAAACTGTGTCGTTCGTAATACACCACATGGCTCTGAGATAGGATCTAACAACCTTAATACAACTGACGTTGTCTACCAGAACCTACCTGTTAGCGCCCACATTTTAAAGACTCAGCCAGACTGTCGTCATTGTGGTGCGAAGAGGTTTGAATATGAGCCGCCAGGATTTTGTTGTATGAATGGCAAGGTCAAACTTCAAATACCTGCGCCACCTGAGGAGCTTCGACGGTTGTACACAGGTGAAGACATTCAATCACAACATTTTATAGAGAATATTAGATATTTTAACAGTCATTTCTCCTTCACCACAATGTACTGTGATTATGACAAGAACCTCGCAAGTGCAAGGGATGGAGTTTACACATTTAAAGCGCATGGGCAAATGTACCATAACATACATTCTTTTGGGAATGGAGACAATGAACCAAGCCACTTGCAGTTGTACTTCTATGATGATGATCCTAGCTTATCACATCGTTTCCGTCGTGCTCGAGATGAGATATATAGAGAAAGGGACATATCTATTATTAGATGTTTGGTACATATTTTGAGAGATAATCCCTACTCTGAAACATTCAGAAGCCTAGGACAGGTTGAAGACGTTGATGAATATCGTATTGTGCTAAATATGGATTATAAGCTAGACCAGAGAACTTATAACAGACCGTTAACATCAGAGGTTGCTGCTGTGTGGGTTGAGGGAAATGATATTAATAAACATTTTGATCGTAGCATCACCTTGTTTGGCAATAACAACAACTACTATTCAATTAGACCGAGTGATGGGTGCTACGACCCTTTGTCATACCCCCTATTTTTTCCAAGAGCAGAGCTCGGTTGGCATTCTGATATACCAAGACAAGGTATTGACATTAGTCAAATAAATACAACCCGACAAAGAAATGCTGACAACTCAGGTTAGCTAAGTGACTCATATTCATGTTATTACGATACTATTAATCCATACGCTAATCACCTAATTGATTTCTCTTTTCTTTGTAGATACTACCAGCAAGTTTTTTGTTTCGATGCGTGAATATTATTGCTATAAATTCCAGATGCGTAGTGGAATCTTCAACACGGTCTTGTATGGGAGACGTCTATTCCAGCAGTTTGTAGTTGATACCTACATAAAAATTGAAACGTCTCGCCTGAATTACTTCTTATACAATCAGAAGAAGATTCGTGCGGATCTTTACCAGGGCTTGATGGATAGTGTATCTGTTGGAGAACATAGAGCCAGCAGATTGGGAAAAAGATGGGTCCTACCTGCATCGTTTATCGGTGGCGGGAGGGATATGAGACGAAGATATATGGATGCTATGGCCTTAGTGCAGAAGTATGGAAAACCCGACATATTTATCACAATGACTTGTAATCCTAATTGGGAAGAGATAAGTAGGGACCTTGCACCTGGCCAAACACCACAAGATCGTCCTGATCTTGTTGTGCGTGTATTTAAAGCCAAGCTAGAGGATCTCAAATTCCAGCTATTTCGTAAACATATCCTAGGAATCATTGCAGCACAAGTCCATGTTATCGAGTTCCAAAAAAGGGGTCTACCACATGCACATTTCCTCCTTATCATGGAGTCAACATACAAATTGAGTTGTCCCGATGAGTATGATAATGTTATATTAGCAGAACTTCCAGATAAGGATAAATACCCGGAGCTATATGAAATGGTAGTGAAACATATGATGCATGGCCCGTGTGGTCCACTAAATAGGAAGAGTCCATGCATGAAAAATGGTAGTTGCAAGTGCTATTATCCACGCCAGTTTAGTGACACAACTATCCAAGGCGAAGATTCTTACCCTATCTACAGGAGAAGGGATGACAAACAAAGGGTAAGAGTGAGAGGTCATGACTTAGACAACAGATGGGTTGTCCCATATAATCCCATGCTTCTAAGAAGGTATGACTGTCACATCAATGCAGAAGTTTGTTCGAGTATTAAGGCTGTTAAGTACCTCTACAAGTATATTTATAAGGGTCATGATAGGGCGTCTGTGTCCGTCAATGAAGCTGATGAAAACCGCGAGATCAATGAGATCAATGAATATAGGGATGCTAGGTGGGTAACACCACAGGAGGCATTGTGGAGAATATTTGGATTTGATCTTAGCGGGATTTCGCCACCAGTGCTACAGTTACAGCTCCACCTCCCAGGAATGCATCTTGTGTCCTATAGAGAGAATGCTGATGTACGTGAAGTTCTCGACCAACAGGGTGCCTCAAGAACCATGTTGACTGAGTATTTCAAGGCAAATCAAGAATTTACGTGGGCACGCACATTACTTTATAGGGATTTCCCACAATATGCAGTGTGGTTGCCTAGACGTAAGCTTTGGAAAATAAGAGAACGAAGCACGCAGGTTGGGAGGATCATCTCAGCACATCCAGCAGAGGGAGAAAGATACTACTTGAGGGTGCTATTAAACCATGTGGTTGGTGCTACTTCATTTGAGAATTTGAGGACATATGATGGTATTGTATACCCTACATTTCGAGAAAGCGCTGAGAAAAGAGGTATTATTGAGTCAGATAACAGCATTGATGAGTGCCTCTCTGAAGCTGAAGTATTTCATATGCCTTCGTCCCTCCGAAGGTTGTTTGCTACAATATTGGTATATTGTGAACCTAGCGATGTGCGTGGACTCTGGAACAAACACTTCGAAGCAATGTCTGATGACATCCGACGATCCCAGATGAATGCATATGCAGTTGAACAAATGGTGTTATTGGATATAAGAAAATTGCTTCAGTCAATGGGTAAAGAGATAACATCATTTCCTCTTCCAGAAATTGATGAATCATATGACGCCATGGCGGGTGAGGTGAGGGAGATTTGTGAAGAGTCCTCTATACAAGTGGATAATGAGCTACTAGCGAGCACATCCTCTCTTAATGCAGAACAGAGATATGCTTATGATGTTATACTATCATCCGTTGACAACAATAGTGGAGGTGTGTTTTTTGTTGATGGTCCAGGAGGAACAGGAAAAACCTTTCTGTACAAAGCTTTATTAGCAAAAGTCCGTAGCGAGGGGAAGATAGCTATTGCTACTGCAACATCTGGTGTTGCTGCTTCCATCATGCCTGGAGGTAGAACGGCTCATTCAAGGTTCAAGATACCACTAAGCATACAAGACAATGGAGTGTGTAACTTCACCAAACAAAGTGGTACTGCGAAGCTTCTTCAAAAAGCTTCGCTTATATTATGGGATGAAGTCTCCATGACAAAAAGACAGGCAATTGAGGCGTTGGACAAGAGCATGAGGGATATAATGGAAAAGCCCAATCTACCATTTGGAGGCAAAACAATGGTTTTTGGAGGTGACTTCAGACAAGTTCTTCCAGTTATACGAAAGGGGAATAGGGCTCAAATTGTAAACGCAACATTGCGTAGATCTTACTTATGGGATAACATGCATCAGTTGAGACTTGTCCATAACATGAGAGCTCGATCAGATATATGGTTTTCAGACTACCTGCTACGGATTGGCAATGGCATTGAAGAGACCATCGATGATGACTATGTAAATTTACCCGACGAAATATGTGTACCCTACACTGGTGCAGAATCAGACATTGATAGTCTTATTGACATGGTATTTCCAATGTTAGGTGCAAACATGACTGATGCAGACTACATCACATCTCGAGCTATTTTGTCAACGAGGAATGAGAACGTTGATGCAATAAACATGAAGCTTATCGAACGTTTTCCTGGTGACGAGATAATTTATCACAGTCATGATCGAGCAGTCGATGATCCATGCAACCATTATCCGTCTGAGTTCCTGAATTCATTAACGCCAAATGGGTTACCTCCTCATATATTAAAACTCAAGGTTAATTGTCCTGTGATTTTGCTCAGAAATCTTGACCCGGCCAATGGTCTGTGTAATGGGACTAGGTTGATAGTCCGAGCATTTCAAAGAAATACTATCGATGCTGAAATTGTATTGGGACAACATGCTGGTGAGAGAGTCTTCCTTCCACGCATACCCTTGTGCCCCTCCGATGATGAGATGTTCCCCTTCAAGTTTAAGAGGAGTCAATTTCCTGTTAGGGTGAGTTTTGCAATGACAATTAATAAAGCACAGGGTCAAACAATACCGCATGTTGGAATATACCTCCCGAACCCGGTGTTCTCTCATGGACAACTATATGTAGCTCTGTCACGAGCAACTTCTCGTAGCAACATCAAAATACTCGCCGCTCCGGAGAAAAATAGGGAATCAATTCAACAAGCACGTTAACAAAGAATATCGTCTACAAGGAAGTGCTCACTGAGTAGATAAAAGAAGATGTGCTCACTGTATAGTATATTGTACGATTTCATACCAGATTTGTAATTATAAATATGCAATGACACTTTATATAGAAAGCATACTTCTATGTATTGTTTTGAGGAATAATATATTACATTGTTTCTTATCGTCGCAATATTACTAAACAAATGTGTTCGGCAAATATATCATGTTCTAAATATATTGCTGTTAACATTATGCATCCGTTGCAACGCACGGGCCTCTCACTAGTAAAAAATAAAAGAAGCTAGAAGCAAGAGTTCTTCAGTACATTTTTGGATTTTACAATAAATTGGACACAACTAAATAGGTCTTCAATAAAAAAAATTCAAACAGATACAACATTACGGTGATATCATTTACAACAGTAAGAGATGACTATATACATGTGAAGTTTCATATACTGGTTTTGTAAACAATAATCTTTAATGTTGCATCGGTTGATCATTTTTTCTTTATTAATGAAATAATTTTCACTAAATAAAGAAACACAATATGATTTCACACTTAAACAAACTAAGACGAAGCATTTTCGTTTAATGTTATAATACAATTCTAAAAATTGCTACGAGATTCTCTCCCCTTAGACCTATGACCTACCGCGTTCACATGAGCTAAAAAAAAATATATATATATATTTTGAAATTTTCCCTTTTTTTGAAGTTTATTGATCTTGATGGGTTGAACCCTTTTTTCTTGTTTCAATCTTCCTGGCCTTCCTTTGCACCACTATACTCAATCCGGCACACAAAAATAAGTCATTTTAAACATGATTTCACATACCAAAGAGCAATTAATTATTATGTATTTTTTATGTTTGCCGCTATTAAATATTGTACAGAAGTAAACATAACACGAAAACAAGAAAGGAGTTCTATAGTTGTCCAAAATGCAAAACGACTTATTTTAGCAACCTCTTGATAAGTCTAAAACGACTTGTTTTTGTGTACCGGAGGAAGTAAATCTCTAGGTCGACTCCTATTTCCATTGACACATGTCCACACATTTATTCAAGAGAAAATTAAGTCAAAAGGCCTTATCATGTAGCTAACACATTGTAAGCAAGTTACATCCTCCCAAGTTCAGCAAGTAGAACGTATGCTCAATTGTTCAAAGCACAAGGGCTTATAATGATTTTGGGAACGAGACAGTAGTTATCTAGTATAAATTGGATGAGAGACGATGCAGCTTCTTCCGGGGAGGCAAGAGAACAGAGCTGAGAGTGTTACGTGTCACCACAGCTGCCCTGAGTAGCTCCATAACCTGTACAGATCAAACAGCAATGGCCATAGTCAGCGAAGAAGGGAAATGTATCGACAAATTTGGTAACAGCAGCAGCTAGTAGTAGTTTTAGTTAGTAACCTGGACTTTTGTAAGAGATAATTCTTTCTCCACGAGATCCTTTGACGGAATCTTGGATTCACTAACGACTTGCATGGTACTTGTTAAGGACATAGGAAGAACACGCAGATCATCGGTAACCATGAAATTCTGCTTACCTGGCTTCACATACCCTTCGCGGCTGGGACTACCTCCACGCGGTAATTTTGGATTAACCTCACAAAGTTTGGCAGACTTTGAAGTGTCACTGCAATTTTTTTATATACATAATCATGACTGCTCCAAATCATCTGGGCACATCGGGCAGGACAAGAAAACCCATCGATCTTGAAGCACTTGTAGCAGCCTTTGATAAGTTTCTGTCTCGGAGCTGCTTCTTCAGCTTGTAGCATATCAGAAATACCAGATCCAAAGAAGGGCGCCACTTTCGGGGATTGTAGCAACGTCAGGCGTTGTGGGTTCATGTATCCCTTTGCGCTTCCATCAATGCTGCTGTAAATACTGTCAACACATCCATTCGACGACCTCTTACCATATGTCCTAATGATGGATCCAAGTGGAATGCTGAGTAAGCCAAAGAGAAGATCGATAAAATCGTCACCAACATCAGCATACAGCAGAAGGAGGTTATTTTTCGTTTGAAGAACTTTGATCTTAACATTGTTTGGCTTGTTATCGACGTCAGCTTCTTGTTTACAATGCAGGTTCTCAGGGAGCGTATAGATGGAGGAATCATCATTTGTGCAAGGAACATTGAAATATAACGCAGTTAATGCTTGGTTGGTTGTCCACGATCTTTTGAGCAAGCCACTTATCTGAAAATGTATCGTAGAACAAAATGCCAAACAGTTCCTTAGTTAAAAGCATTTCAAAACGAAAATATAGTTCGTACGGTGGACAAGTGGAGAAGTGGAGATACCTTTTCTGCATTGAGCTGGAGATTTATTTGTTCAAGAAACACCGGGTCCCGAACTCGAAATTTCTCGAAGAGGGACAACATGAGAGATGTCGATGCTGGTGCAACTTGCAAATCATCAGTAATGATGAACTTGAAGCAACCTTTGACGAAAACACCATTAGAACCAGCAGGCGCAGCAGTGTAGTCCGCGTCCTGTGGCCACTCACCAATGTACTCCATGACTCTGCCACATTTACAGATGGAGCCACGGACAAAGGTAACCGCGCAATCACTATTAGCGCAACAGTTCGTCTCCTTGCAAACATAAACTGCCCTCGGGTTGGTGTCAGTCTTCACCTTAAAGTTGATCAGAACACAGGTCCTCAGCAGCATTGAGAGGTTCAAGAAGCATCGTCTTGCATGTAATTGTTTGGAAGTAGTCGGCGCTAAGATCCTCCACGCTCTTGTACACCTCGTCGAGGCATCCGACCTGAGAGTGCTTGCCGAGCAGGCGAACGACGGTGCCGAGAGGCAGCGTGAGGAAGCTGAAGAGGACGTCGACGAACTCATACCCGGACTCCGCGAACAGGACCTTGCACCTCTCCTTATCGACGAACAGCTTCACGGCGACTGTTGGCTCCTCGCTCTTCGTCTCCGACATGGTGGCGGAGGGCTAGAGGTGAAGCTGTAGCTCTGCCCAAGTAGGAGTATTAAAGGCGGCTGCTCGTGGGGAGTTGATGCGTCGTGGAATCTGAAACGGCATGGCAGATGGCTTGTTTACATTTAACTCTTCGCTTTCTTCACTTCGTCTTGGAAACACCGTATGAATATGAACAATGAAGACGGGTAATTTGTGAACTTGAAGCATCTCCAATGGTTGTCTATTTCATTAGTTAAATTCACTCTCTTTAATTGGGGAAAAAGAGAATAGTTAGCGATAAACTAATAGATAGGAGATTTCACGTATTGCAAGAAACTGAGTGTATTACGTGTGGAACCAAGTACTAGTGGTGAAATAAATTATTTTTTTATTCTTCTCTCAGCTCCACATCAGCTAGCTATTTGAGACAACCATTGTGGATGCTCTTAGGGTATCTCCAATGGTAAGCTATTTCACTAGCTAGATGCACTCTCTTCCTACGTGGATATAAAATGTGGGGAAAATGAGACGTATTTCAATAAACCGAGTGTATTACGTATGAGGCCAAATACTAGTAATGAGATAAATTTTTATTTTTATTTTTCTCTTAGCTGCACGTCAGCTAGCTATTTGAGACAATCATTATGGATACTCTTACGAGAAACTAGCGGATTTGAAGTCGTTCTGATTTTCCATCACTTCAGCATTAGTCCACTTAACAGTAGGTCGTACTCGCAGAGCAGTTACGCAGAACAGAACAGATCAATGAGTTTCAGATTTTCGTAGAGGCCCTTAATATTCCTCATGAGTTCTTGAAAAGTATTTACGTTAATAAAAGACTAATAAAACGAACTAAAATGTACATCATGTTTGAAGTAATATTGCTATTTTCATAATATGCAAATTCAGAATATTTGTTGTGCAAGCTGAGTTGACTAACCTATGGCTTGGTGTATTATTCGAACTAGATTGAATCATACGAAATGATCCCAGAAACAGAATATTTGTTGTGCAAGCTGAGTTGACTAACCTATGGAACGGTTCTTAATATGGAGGTGATAATGTTATTTGGTTCGAGGGATGAGGTGGAATCAAGTGAAACTAAATGATCCCAGAAACAGAATATTTCCACGTTGAACTTTGTGATTTTGATTTTTTTGGCGAACAAGATGGTTCCAAATTATCCTGTTTCATTCCTTATCGTACACCTAAACCAAATATACGCGCCCATGGCCCACCCAACAGACGGTTGGTTTTAGGCCGATCCAACGGCCTCTTCGCGGAGTCCGTGAAACCAAATATGGCCGTGTCTCCTAACGAGCCCAAGACCGACAAATTGTAAGTGATGTGTGGCTGATCCAACTACCAGTGCCCCATTTAACTCCTATGATAAGAATTAGGCTACCGGTATGAACCATATATTCTCACAATTCCAACACACCCGAAAAGTATCGGTGTGGTCCAATTGTGCGGCTCTGCTCAGTGTAAAATTCTGAATCTGAATGGAGTTCAAGCGTAACTTGAGAATGATGTGTGGCTACGACGACACCGGTAGCACCCCTTGGAGCCACACTGCCGCCGGAATTTTTTTAAAAATATTTTTTTAAAAATAAAATCAAATCTATATAGTCGTTTTCAAAAATTTCAAAAATATATAGCGGTCGACTCGAGAAATGAAAAAGGCGGCCAGTCGGCTCGAGAGGGACCGACTGGCCCTAATCGGTTGGGGAGTGATCAACTGGGGCCAGCCGGCTGGGAAGAGACCGACAGGCACCTGCATGCATGCAAGTGGGTCCCGACCATACCACATATTCATTTTTTAAAAAATACAATATAATATCAACAATATTTTTGATTATTAATATCGGTTCACGTGACTTTTTTTTAAAATAAAATGATATTTAACAAGTAATTTAATTATTAATATTCAACAATATCTATAAATTTAATTTAACTTAAACACCTCAGTTCACGCGGGTGATAGGACATTTAACGCGACCAAACGAAATGATGCTTGCACTGCCAGTTAAGGTGGAATTTTCTAAAGAAAAAAAAATAAATTTGCGATGCAAACGCAACAGTAAAACGCAATGACGTTTTCGATAAGATTTTCTACTCAAACATAAAACAGGGCAACAAGAGTCCTCATCAAGGTAAACAGAAGCATCACATTGGTAGCAAGTGTAAACGGTAAACATCCCAAGTTCAGCAAGTGCGACGACGAGCAGACGAGGATACTGAATTACTACGAATGCTCACAAATTAAGGGCTTATCATCGTCTTGCGCTTCTTCCTGGGAGGCAAAATCAAAGAGCTGAGAGTGCTTCCTGTCTCCACAGCTGCCCCAACACCTATACAGATATGTCAGCAATGGCCATAGTTAGTTAAGAAGGCCGGAACGTACAGACACATTTGGTACCGGCTGTTGCTACTAGTTTTAGTTAGTAACCTGGGAATTGGTCAGGGTTAATTCTGTCTCCACGAGATCTTTGGACATAATCCTTAATTCACTAAATAATTGCACGGAGATAGCAAGGACAGAGGAAGAACAAGCAGTTCATCGGTAACAATGAACTACTGAACACCTGGCTAGTAGAAACTGTTAGAAATTAGCTCTCGGGGAGGAGAGGGGGACCGAGTCCCTCTCCTCCCTGGAACTCGGTCTTAGCCCAACAGGAATCCCCTGGTCTTCAGGCGCCCTGATCGGGGGCGCCCCAACCGAATCGGTTGAGGGCCCCTGTCGCGCGGCACATAAAAAAGGGGGGCTGAGCGTATGAACAAGGTTGATGTTCATACGCTAGTTCCACCCACTTGCTGGCTACCGATCTAAGCCGTGCCGAAGCGATGGGAACCTCCCTCACCTCCATTTTCGGCTCGCCGGACTTCGACGCCATAGCACCGCGCCATGGCGTCCCCTTCTTCCTCGGCAAGCAGAGGTACGTCATCCCTAAGTTCTACCCGCTAGTCCTAGCCCTAGCGATCCTAAGCCCATTTGTATCTTTCAATGGTATCAGAGCCGACCTAGGGCTAGGCTAGTTAGGAGTAAGGGTGGTGTCGGATCCCCTTGACCCGCACCACCGCCGCGCCAAGACCCCTAAGAAATCTGACTAAGGCGCCTCTATGAATTCGTAAGAACAGGTGAGAATGGGGCTAGGTTTTTCCTTGGGGCAAAACCCCCCATTGCCCACTGTGAATACCGAATGCAAAACCCTAAGACTCCCCATGTCCCTCTAAGAACCCGGCACCTAAGACCCCCCTGTTGCCCTCTGTTTCCCTTGGAAGAACACCCCTAAACCCCTAAGGAATCCTTCGGGTAAGACCAAGAACAAACAAAAAAAAAGGGGGAATGGGGAAACCGGAAAGGAGCTCAGATCTGAAAGTTAGGGTTAGGGTGAAAACCCTAACCCTAACCCTAGGTAAGAAAGGGTTCGGGTTTCTTACCTTGGACCCTCGGGTCGTCGCGCAGCCGCCCGCCGGAGGCCGGAGACCGCTCCTCGCCGCCGCTAGCCGGAAGTGAAGGACTTGGCCGAGTGCGCGCCACCGCGGACCGCCTCGACGGAGTGTCGCTCACCCTCGGGTGAGCGCGCGCACCGGCGAGCGGGCCCGCGATGGCGCCTTTGGCCGCTTAGCTCCCCCCTCTCTCCCCGGCCGCTGGCCCGCCGCCGGCTCCGCTCGCGCCGCCATGCGCCGCGCGCCAAGCGCCGCAGTCGCCCTATCGCTCGGGTGGGGGAGGGGAAAACTGTTTTAGGGTTAGGGTTTTGCCTCGGCCGGGAAGGCTTTTTATCCGGGCGAGGTTCGCGCGCAGCCGTCGGATCAGATCCGACGGCTGGCAATGACCGGACCGGAAATCAGCCCAAGCGGGGGCGCGATTTGGCGGCCCAGGCCCAGGTTGCGGCCTGGGTGCGCTGGCGCGCGCGTGGAAGCTGTGGGCCGGACCTAATTTTCCTTTTTAGGCCGGGCTAAATCAGTGTTTTGGGCCGGAATTGATTTCTGAATTTTTAGGATTGAGAAATTGATTTTCCAATTAAATATTATCTGAAAATTAAGAAAAATGCCCAAAATTAAGAAAAGATAAGTTTTCTGCGGGGAAAATTTTGTATAAGTTTGTACATACTCAGAAAATTTATTCTGAATTTTTTTAGCAATTTTAAGCACTTTTATGATATTTTCTTTATTAAATTTAGTCTAAGGACTATATTTAATTAAGGAATATTATTTTAGAATTTATGTTTAAGTTTAAATTTCAGAATTTTATTACTATTTTAATCAGTGTACTAATTAAGATTAAGTATTCCGCTGTGCATATACTGTTTAAAATAAGTAATGTATCAATTATGATTAAGTTCTTCCGCTGTGCATACACTATTTAAGATTACTCAGAAATTTTGTGTTCTGAGTTTTAAAGCACTTTTAGTATTTTTTGTGATATTTATTTATTAAATTTAGTCCAAGGACTACTTTTAATTGAAAAATATCTGTTAGGAATTTTGTTTAAGTTTAAATTCTGAATTTTCATTACTATTTTAAGCAGTGTATTAATTAAAATTAATATATCATGCTGTAAATTCAGAATTTCATTACTGATTAAGCAGTGTATTGATTAGTATAAGACTTCCGCTGCGAATACACTGTTTCAAGATTAGTACCATGTTCATCCTATCAATTAAGTAGCATTTATTCTATAAATTAAATTTGAACCAACGAGATAATTTAATTTGGCATTATAAATGTTGTATTTTGTTAACATAGTGATTTTGTCTCCTGACCAACGTTGGTGATGAAATTACTGTGGTTTAGTTGATTTGATTCTATTTCTGCCCAACGGTGATGTAGAATTAATTCGTCTCTTAAGTTTTAAGTATGTCACATGTTGATTTTGACCAACGTTAAATTTTCATGTGTCATATTATGTCTGTTATAATATACCTTGATAATGTTCCTTATTAGAAATCTGCTAAGTCATATCTCCGGCATTGAGTCTCTCAATGGTGAGAACTACGGTTCCCGGAGATGAGATATTAAGATAGCGATTGTGCTATAGGACATAAATCTTGCTTTAATGCTTGATTGTCTAACTAAGCGTGCGAAGCCCGTGATCTGAGAAGATGAAAGCCAAGAGGCTTTTGTCATAAGGTTACATGACTTCGCCGAAATAAGAATAAAATAAGACATATAGTACTAAAGGAAATCAGTGGAAACACAAAATGTATTATGATTAAGAGCTCCTTTATGGAGCAAATTAGGGGTTCTATCCCACGTCATGATACTGCAAAGAGTATCTGAAGGTGACTTTCTAAGGCGTATGCTAGCACGCTTATTAAGAAAAGTTTAGTAAGTTTTTGCGACATGGTTTTCAAAGCTGAAACCCATGAATAAGGAGCTCGAGGACGATATTATCGTCTAATTATGACGTCACACTAAGTTTTCTGATCATTTTGTGATCAACTACAACTTACAGCGAGAGTGTTGGAGTTTGTAGATGCTGATTTCAAACTATGTATAAGGATTAAGAAAGCACACAATGATTTAGGTCATAATGTGCAACACGAATAAAGGGGAAGAAGCATTATAAGACTTGTTCTAATGATGCTAAGGACTCCTCTTATAAGCTCACATAAAGGAATATGATGTCCTGAAGGATTTCTACAGACATTGTAAGAAGGAACACCACATGAAAGAATATGTGGAGTTTCCAAAATGGATGAACAAGAATGGTAATAGATGAATTTTCGCACTTAGAAAATAAAGTCTTTAAATCTTGCTTTCAGCATGACAAACTTTATTTATTTTCTCAAGATGATTTTATCATCTTAGAATAATGATAAGAGCAAAAGAATTGATGACGTATTTTCGAAATTATGGCACTACCTAATGGACCATATTTCGAGGGGGAGGATTGAACATTTAGTCAATTCTTCCGCTTTAGTTTCTTTAGACTGAGTTTCATGCATATATTGCATTAAGATAAATACGTCAAATAAATTAAGAATGACGCGAAATCAAGTTTAATGATTGTAGTAATTTTTATCTCCTGACCAACGTTGGTGATAATGTTACTATATTTAAGTTCAATTGATTTTAATTCTGCCCAACGGTGATTTAGAATTAATTGATTAACATTTATCCAATCTAAGAGGGATCAGATCATAGCGATCAGATCATTAGTTGCTCTGGATAAATTTAAGATGTTTTTAAGGCTGATTCTTATATCAGCATGATCTAAAGTTTAAAAGAATAAGATCTGACCGTGCTACGGTCAATATACCCCGTGTGCCCGATTTCTCGAACTCTTTTGCAATGTTCTATAGAAAATGGCAAAATAGCCTGGTATTTTATATCGGGTGTACCTTAGCAAAATAGAGTGGCTATAAGGTGCACTCGCACTCCAGTGGACATAGTAAGAAGTATGGTAAGTTATTCCACTCTACCGATTAATTTGTGGATGAAGGCATTAAAACCAACATTCATAATTTTAATTGGATCCTTAATAAGTCTGTGCCTGAAAGCACCATAAGAATTATGGACAAGACGATAACCATTTTTCTAAATTATTTTAGAATAAGGGTATGTCGTCCTGCTAAGGGCTATATTTTAACCCAAATATTAATAAGTTAAAGTCCTAAGACAGTAAGGTGTCAATTTTATTGACTGCAATGATAAGTCTAAGTGATCTCGTTTTGTAATGTCCTAACAGACATGTTAAGTTTGAAGAGACGAGACATGCCTTTTTTAGAAGATGCTTTAATCAGGGGGAGCACGGTACTTAGAGAAATTAATCTTGAAGAGAAGTGGGTTAGTGAATCCACTCCTATGATTCAAGAACAATTTTCCATGTACCTATGGTAGTGTCCTTTGTCCAACACTTGAGTTTGGACCTTCATTAGCGACATCTATTGTACATGAGGCTCCTGTTATTTAGGAATCTGCATTTCTAGATGATGCTAATGAAGAGGTAAAGGAACAACTCTCTAACTTAGTAAATAATGTGCCAACTCAGATAAGAAGCAGATTAAATGAGACATTTTTGTATGTCTTATTTAAGGATTCTTTAAGAATCGTTAAGGCATATTATGACTTAGAACTGCATCAATTTGATGTAAAGACGACATTTTCAATAAGTTTTAAATGAGAATGTCAATATGACACAACTAAATGTTTTGTCATAGAAATGAAAGGGAAATTTTATGATACCGTTTTGTCTAAGTCCAATGGACTTAAATAAGTTTTAAGTAAGGGTATCTGAAATTTAAATTAGACTATTAGAAAATTTTGGGTTTTTAAGAATAATGAAGAGGACAATAGTGTTTGTCTAAATTTAAGAATGGGGGATTTATTTTCCCAGTTTAGCATGTGGATGACATTCCGCTCTCAAGTGGTAGTGTCCATCTACTATTAGAAACTAAGAAATATTGTCCTCTCATTTTGACATTAAGTATTTGGAGAAATTTTCCTATGTGTTAGGATTAGAGATTCTCTGAGATATCATTAAGGGGGTATTAAGATTGTCGCATACGACATACTAGAGGATGTACTGAGAAAGTATATAGTATGCATGCGTATGAGCTATCGCCTGATCCGATAGTCAAGGATGATAAGTTGGGTACTTTTAGTATCCCAGGAACCAATATGAGATCGATCAAATTGAGATTGGTTCCATATGCTTCTGCTGTCGGAAGCCCATAGATGCTCAATTATGTACTCGCCCTGACTAAGTTTATATCGCCGGAATGCTTGGCAGATATCAGAAAAATCCAGAATTGGATCGCTGGATTAAATTAAGAAAGCCTTGAAATTTATATAAGGTACAACGACCTCATGCTAACGTATGAAAGATTAAATAACCTAGCGATTGCGGGTTATTCAAATCAAGACCTTGCGAGATGAGTGAATGCTAAGTAGTCCACATTAATTGTGTATTCGCACTCGCAAAGGGAGCTGTGTCGTGGAAAAGCTCCAAACAAACTGTGACGGCATCTTCCACGATGTATGCCGAGTTTGTGGTGTGTTATGAGGTCGCCGGACAGGCACTGTGTATTAAGAAATTTATTCCGGTTTTGAGAGTGGTCGACAGCATTTTAAAACCACTTAAGTTATACTGTAACAATGAGTCAACAGTATATTTCTCCTATAACAACAAGAAGTGTGTTGCTGCCAAACACATCTAAGTTAAGTGTTATATTGTTGAGGAGAGAATCCAAGATCAAATGATAAGTAGAGCATATAAGTACCAAGCGAACGCTTGCGGATCCGCTCACAAAAGGCTTACCTCCCAATGTGTTCAGAGAACACTTAGTCGACATGGGTTTAAGGTAAGCCTATGATCTATGGATTTATAAGGGCCCAAAATGAGTTGAGAAACTGTTTCAAAATGGAAATGTGCATTGTAGTTGTTGAGTCATATAGTACGTAACTGACTATTGTGATGCAGCATGCTCTATGCATTGATCCGTGATGGAATAGATGTAATGTTAAGTTAAGTTAAGAACTAAGTCGAGATCTAGGGGGAGAATGTTAGAAATTAGCTCTCGGGGAGGAGAGGGGGACCGAGTCCCTCTCCTCCCTGGAACTCGGTCTTAGCCCAACAGGAATCCCTGGTCTTCAGGCGCCCTGATCGGGGGCGCCCCAACCGAATCGGTTGAGGGCCCCTGTCGCGCGGCACATAAAAAGGGGGGCTGAGCGTATGAACAAGGTTGATGTTCATACGCTAGTTCCACCCACTTGCTGGCTACCGATCTTAGCCGTGCCGAAGCGATGGGAACCTCCCTCACCTCCATTTTCGGCTCGCCGGACTTCGACGCCATAGCACCGCGCCATGGCGTCCCCTTCTTCCTCGGCAAGCAGAGGTACGTCATCCCTAAGTTCTACCCGCTAGTCCTAGCCCTAGCGATCCTAAGCCCATTTGTATCTTTCAGAAACTTCTGGCGTTCTGGGTTCATGCATCCCACTGCGCTTCCGTCAATACCGTTGTAAATATTTTCAACACAACCATTCGACGATCTCGTTCTCGTACCATATGTCCTTACAATGGAACCGAGTGGAATGGTAAGCCAAAGAGAAGATCGATAAAATCGACACCAACTTCCGCATAAAGAAACGAGAGGTCATCTTTCGTCTGAACAACCTTGATCTTCACATTGGTTGGCTTGTTATCGACGTCAGCTACTTGTTCAGAATACAGGTCGTCAGGAATCACATAAAGAGAGTTGCTATCATTTGTGATAAGAGCATTGAAATAGTACCCAGTTAAAGCCTGCTTTGTTGTCAATGATCTTTTGAGCAATCTAGTTATCTGAAAAAAATATCAAGAACAAAAGGACTAATACTCAAAGATCAGGGGCTTATCATCTTCTTTAAAAAAGATTAAGGGCTAATCATCAACTAGGGCTTCTTCCGAGGAGGCAAAAGCACAGAGCTGAGAGAGTTCCGTGTCACCACAGCTGCCCTGAGTAGCTCCTTAACCTACACAGATCAATCAGCAATATAATGACCAGTCAGTGAAGGCAGGGAATAAACTGACAAATTTGGTAAGAGCAGCTGCTAGTGGTAAATTGGTTGAGTAACCTGGACTTTTGTCAGGGTTATTTCTTTCTCAACGAGATCATTCGCCAGAATTTTGGATTCAATAACAACTTGCAGGGTGCTTGTTAAAGACAGGGGAAGAACACGCAGATGATCGGTAACCATGAACTTCTGATCACCTGGTTTGAAATACCCTAGACTCCTGCCACTACATACACGGGGTAATTTTGGATTAACCTCACAAAGCTTGACCAACTTTGAACGATCGTTGCAATTTTTATATGGGTAAAATATATTTGGAATGTCGATTTTCCGCTCGTTACATCGGACATGACAAGAAAACCCATCGATCTTGAAGCACATGAAGCAGCCATTGATAGGTTTCTCTCTCGGAGCTGCTTCATCAGCTTGTAGCATATTGGAAGCACCAGAACCAAAGAAGGGTGCTACTTTTGGGGATCGTAGCAACATCAGGAGTTCTGGATTCATGCAGCCCTTTGCGCTTCCATCAATACTACTGTAAATATTGTCAACACATCCATTGGACGATCTCTTACCATATGTCCTTATGAATGAACCAAGTGGAATTGTAAGTAAGCCAAAGAGAAGATCAATAAAATCGTCGAGGCATCCGACCTGAGACTGCTTGTCGAGTAGACGAACGATGGCGCCGAGAGGCAGCGTGAGGAAGCTGAAGAGGACGTCGGCGAAATCATTGTCGGACTCCGCGAACAGCACCTTGCTCCTCTGCTTATCGACGAACAGCTTCACGGCGACGGTTGGCCCTTCGCTGTTCGTCGCCGACATGGCTGACAATTAAGCGTGTGCTCTGCGCAAGAAGGAGAATAATGCTCGCTATTTCAGACGGGTTCTCGTGTGGAGTTGATGCGTCGTAGGATTTGAAACGGCATATGGATTGTTTACGTTGAACTCTTCGCTTCCTTCGCATCATCTTGGAAACAGCAGACGAAGACGACTGATCTCTGACGTTACGGGGAACCAGCTGATTTCACGGTCGTTCCTATTTCCCACGACGCGTGAGAGAGTCAGTAAGTATTTACGTTAATAAAAAGACTAAGGCCTTGAAACCTCTAGAGCTAATTGTTTGCCGCTAAAATTAGCTATAGAGGTTCCAAACAGGGCAGCTAATTATTAGTCAACCTCACAGATAACTATAATCTCATTAGCTGGTCCAACCCAGCTAATTGTTGGTTATTGTCCATTCTACCCCTGCCCTCTCTCGTCTCTCCCTCTCCTTCACGATACAGAAAGCACTTCTCGCATTCGATCTCATCATACGCCGCCCTCCCGTCTATCCCAGTCGCACCGCCGCCGTCCACAACCAGCCAGCGCACGGCTGTCCACCACCGAATCGCGCCGCCACCCTGGCGTCGCCCTGCTTCAAATCACGCTGCCGCCCTCTATCAAATCGCGTCGCTGACGCCTGCTTCAAATCGTGCCGCCACCTAGCTTCAACTCGTAGCACCTGGCAATGGATTCCATCAGTCTATTCGTCTCAAGAAAATGGTGATGAAGAACAAGACATGAATGAGTTTCGTGATACCCTTGCAACTGCTTTGTTCAATATGAGAGGATGACCATTTGGGCCAATCTAGCTTCCACAATTTGAGTGTTTTTTGTTCTGTATTGTATACTCTGTGTTTTCATGACTGATGTTGCCCGTTACAACTGAGAAGTCTTGTTTATATACTATCATTCAAAAAAATCATGAACTTGTTCTAGGGGCACTATGGTCAATTAGCTCTAGCAACCAAAGAATTAGTTAGGGGTTCCAAACAACCTCCAGCTAAAATTAGCTAGCTAATAATTAGCTGGCCCAATCCAGTTAATAGATTATTAGCTAGCTAACAATTAGCTCTAGGGGTTCCAAATTAAACAGGGCCTAAAAAACGAACTAAAAGTTGCATCACGTTTGTAATTTTCTTGATTTATGCAAATTCAGGATACTGTATTGGTTGTGCAAGCTGAGTTGACTAAGAAATAAGGAAAAAATCGGACGACCCGTAAATATCAACTGTCTTTTTTCCTACAACGTCCGAACAGATTGAAACATACGAAATCGTACAGCGTTTCATGGCCTTTCCAACTAGATATACTAATTTATGGCTTGTTGTATTAAAAATAGTTTTATTTTATCTAACTATAATATGAGTTAGTAAGAACTTTAGACTATTTTGTCCTTACACAAATGTAACACGAGGGCAAAACCAACTTTATTCACCTATCGGTCTAAAGTATTCTAACCTGCATGCCTAATTTGTAACCAATTAACAATTAACTAATTAACAATTAGCTTTAATTGTTAGTTAGCTACTCTATTGGACCTGTAGCGTGTACTCCCAGTTAAGTTGATATTTACTGTAGGAAAAAACAAAATTCAGATGTTATAGCAAAACTTTTCATCAGTGCTAATGTGCTCACACAACATTTACGTAAAATTTTAATTTCGAACATAATGATACCAAATGGATAGGGTCTGTTTACTCCACTCTCTTAAAATTTGCTACACTCTACGAAATTTACTTAGAATCAGATTTAGAGTGGAGTTATAGTTCTGCTATGGATTCCTTGCACTTGTTTAGCTTGCAAACGGGATTCAGATTCAAAAATGATATAATTTTGTAGAAACGTAAGATTTTATCCCTGAGTTTAATCATGAACCTCTAATTATATTAATTTAACGTCTACTATCTGAAATGTATTAACTTAGTACTAATGAAAAAACAATAAATATCAACTAAAAATCTTTACTTTGCTACATGTTTCTAGAGTAGAACTATAAAACATTGAGCTGCGATTAACTATAAAACAGATTCACCCCAAGACTGTTGGCACACGGCGCTCAAGTCGATACAAGGAAAAGAGCGAAGTTTTTTTAGTGGGCTGATTATCTATGTTTGATAGAATATCTGGAAAGAACGCAATAGACGTATTTTCCAATCTCTTTACGCTTCAATTTTCCAAATTAGTGAGATAGTTATCCACAATTTCAACAACTTCATCGTTGCATCTTCCCTAAACCTCTTAACCGTTATTGTACCATGTACTCGTCGAGTTTTTACCCCCTTTAATATATTCTACGGCGAATCTCTCGCTTGCATTTCAAACAAAATAAAACATTGAGCGGAGCAATCCAAACAGTGCCTTAGTTTAAGGTTGGCTAGACAGGTTCACAACTAGATTCAGATTATAACCTTTGTGGAAAGCATTGGTAGTTTCAGATTACCAAACGGACGACCGATAGCATTCACCTCGCGTTTTCGATAAGACTTTTTATTCAACATAAATAAAGCCAAAAGGTCTCATCAGGTAGATAATCAAAAGCATCACATTGGTAGCCAGTGTCAACCTCCCAAGTTCAGCATGTGTGACGATGAGCAGCTGAGGATACAGAAATAGTACGCGTATGCTCAAAGCTTAAGGGCTTATCATCTTCTAGGGCTTCTTCCGGGGATGCAAAAGCACAGAGCTGAGAGCGTTTCGTGTCACCAAAGCTGCCCTGAGGATCTCCATAACCTGTACAGATTAATCAGCAGAGGCCCTAGTCAGTGAGGAAGGGGAATGTATTGACAAAATTGGTAGCAGATGTTGCTACGAGTAGTTTTAGTTTGTAACCTGGTCTTTTGACAGATTGAATTCTTTCTCCACGAGATCCTTGAACTGATACTTGGATTCACTAACAGCTTGTGCTGTGGCTGATAATGACAGAGGAAGAACACGCAGATCATCGGTAACCATGAACTTCTCAACACCTGGCTTGACAAATCCTTCGCTGCTACTGTATCTATCTCCAAGAAGTACTTTTGGATTAATCTCATAAAACTTGAGGGACTTTGAAAAGCAATTGGAATGTCCACAGTGACATTGCAGAAAAGAATACTGCATGGAATTGAAGCAATAATAGAGGCAGCAACCGATATCTCCCTCCCTCCGAGCTTCGACTTCTTCAGCTTGTAGCATTTTGGAAGCACCAGAACTGAAGTGCTTCGCCACTTTCGGGAATTGTAGCAACATCTGGCATTGTGGCTCCAACCATCCCTTTGTGCATTCAACTATACTATTGTAAATATTACCAACACATCCATTCGACGACCTATTACCATATACTCTTGTGATAGAACCAAGAGGAATGCTAAGTAAGCCAAAGAGAATATCGATAAAATCGACACCAACTTCAGCATACAGCAGCGAGAGGCTATTTTTCGTCTGAAGAACTTTGATCTCCACATTGCTTGACCTGTTATTGGCGTCAGCTTCTTGTTTACAATGCAGGATCTCAGGGAGCATACAGAGGTAGGAATCATCATTTGTGCAAGGAGCATTGAAATAGAATGCAGTAAATGCCTGCTTGGTCGTCAATGATCTTTTGAGCAAGCTAGTTATCTGAAAATGGACCATAGATCAAAATGCCGAACAGTTCCCAAGTTAAATGCAATTCAATATGTGAAAATCTAATAGTAGAGTTGGTATACCTTTTCTGCATTGAGCTGGAGAATCTTTTGTTCAAGGAAGGCTGGATCCCTTACACCGAATTGGTCGAAGAGGGACAACATGAGGGATGTTGATGATGGTGCCACCTGCAGATCATCAGTGATGATGAACTTAAGGCATCCTTTGGTGAAAACTCCATTAGAACCAGCTGCCGCAGCCGCGTGGTCCACGTCCGGTGGCCACTTCCCTATGTACACCATGTCTTTTCCACATTTGCAAATGGAACCACGGAAAAAAGTAACCGGCCATTCCCTATAAGAGCGACACTCCATCGGGCAAACAAAAACTTCCCTCGGATTGGTGTCGTCAATTTTCACCTTTAGTTTAACACACAGGTCCGCTGCAGCATTGAACGGTCGAAGTAGCATTGTTTTGCATGCCTTTGTCCGGAAGAAGACGGCGCTGAGGTCCTCCACGCTCTTGTACACCTCGTTGAGGCATCCGATCTCATGAGACTGCTTGCCGAGTAGACGAACGATGGCGCCGAGAGGCAGCGTGAGGAAGCTGAAGAGGACGTCGGCGAAATCATTGTCGGACTCCGCGAACAGCACCTTGCTCCTCTCCTTATCGACGAACAGCTTCACGGAGACGGTTGGCCCTTCGCTCTTCGTCGCCGACATGGCGGTGGTGGTCGACATGGCTGAAAAGGTGAAGCGTGTGTTTTGTGCGAGTAGAGGAATGCTCGCTGTTCCTTTGCACAAATAGTATTTGATGCGTTTAGGATTTGAAACGGCAAATGGATTGTTTCTCCTTTAACTCTTCGCATTATCTTGGAACGGGGGAGCCAGCTGATTTCACGGTCGTTCCGATTTCCCACGACGCGTCAGAGTAAGCCGAATCTTATGGCAAACCCGATAAATTTACCGAGTGCCACACTCGGCGAACCCCACTCGATACACGTTTTATCGGCGACGAGGGTGTTTACCGAGTGTTTTTTATCGGGCACTCGGCGAAGTCTTTGCCGAGTGCAATGTTGCACTTCGCCGAGTGTCACGGTGGCACTCGGCAAACACGCTCCTCTGACGACCGAGGCGACCGTTAACGGGGGTTTGTCGAGTGCCCCACGTGGCACTCGGCGAAGGGGGTTTGCCGAGTGCCACGTGGCACTCGGCAAACCCTAATCTCTCTCTCTCTACCGTTACAACGGCGTTAGGAAAAATGGTGCCCCATGATTTCCCACTTGTTTGCCGAGTGTCTCAACCGTGACACTCGGCAAAGTCTCGTTTTTGCCGTGTGGACAAGGTTTGCCGAGTGTATATTATAGTACAAGAGTTTGTCGAGTGCCCGAGGGAATGCACTCGGCAAAGTCACGGGCACTCGGCAAACAGAGAGTTTCCGATAGTGCCAATCCTCAGTTTATTAGTTTGTCACGAGGAAATAATATAGTTTGATAATAGAATAGAAAAAAACATATCTTAAATAAAATATCATGTCATTACGATAACTAAGACAGATAGAGATGATTAGGGCTTCAGTGGCGGATGTACCGGATATTGTAGGTGTGATCTTGACGTTGTAAACAGAAGAATTTTTTTTTAAAAAAATATTTTTTTGAAAAAAATCAAATATGTATAGCCGTTTCAAATATTTGCAAAAATAGATAGCGGTTGGTATTTGATGAGCTGACTCGTCATGCCACGTCAGCGCGAGTCGGCTGATCATCTCCTGACTCATACCCATGTGGCTACGGTAACGATACTTTCGGTCGATTCAAGTTACGTCAGCATGAGTCGGTCGTTGAACGCCCGACTCGCGCTGACATGACGTGAGCGGCCTAAGCAGCGGCTGATCTATGGTATATCTATTTTGGAATATATAAGAAGTACTAATATTATAAGTTAAAAATCAAGAAATAAATGTAGTGTAGTGATAAAGGGCTCACCACTGAATTGCCCAACTTGGGTTTGAATCCTGCTCACCTCATTTTTTTTATTTTTCTTTCCCTTTTACCACCGCACTACAACTATTTCTTGATTTTTAATTTATAATATTAGTACTTCTTATATATCCCAAAACCTATAGATCCGCCGCTCACGCCACCGACCCGTGCTGACATGGCCTGAGTCAGCTGAAAGTGTTGTTACCGCAGCCACGTGGGAACGAGTCGACAGATGGTCGGCCGACTCGCGCCTCAGCGCTAGTCGGCCAACCATTGACCGACTCAGGGTCACTTGCCACGAGTCGGCTCATCAAGTACCGACCGTTATCTATTTTTGCAAAATTTTGAAACGTCTATACACATTTGATTTTTTTTAAAAAAATATTATTTAAAAAAATCGTAAACAGAATCCATACTCCCTCCAGTTTTAAAAAATAATTCATTTTGAACATGATTTCAGAAGGTAAGGAAGGTTTAATTAGTGTGTATATTTACATGTTTACTCATATTAAATAGGGTTGATTTTTTTACGGTTTGCCAATATGTTATCGGTGTGTCACTGATAAATGAGAGTCACCACAGTCATTGACAATGACATGCATATAATAATATATGAGTAATTTTCCCTATTAAATAGGGTGTATGACAACCAAATTCAATAATTCTATATTCTATTGGTAATCAGTAGTATTACTTTAAGGATAAAAATATATAGAATACACATAAAAATATAAAACAATATTTTTTGGAACTTTATATATAGTCCTTGAACAATTTCTTTTTGGAAACAGGAGGGAGCACTATATTTGAACCAAAAGTCATATAGCGCAGTGGATAAGGGTTTACTTTTGTATAAGAGATATTGTGTTCAATTCTTGTGCATTGCTTTTTTTTTCAAAATTTTCAGATTCTGAAACAAACCCTTCAAATTAATTTTGTGCAGCCAGTTTGTTGTCTTTGGCTGTTTGATTAATTTTTTATGCAACTATATTGTTTTTTCTCTATGTTTTTTAGATTATGAAACAAATTCTTCAAAATAATTTTCTGCGGCTAGTTTATTGTCTTTTTCTGTTTGGTTAAATTTTTCTCTGCAGTTATGTTGTTTTTTTCCTCCAGTTTTTGGATGTTTGATGAGGAGCAAACCGTCCAAATTTATTTTTCTCTACAACCAGTGTTTTTGATCTCTTACTGCCCACGTTACGATTTTTTTAAATAATAATAATATTTTTTTTAAAAAATAAATGCGTATGTTCTTTTGAAAAAAAATCAAATTTACACTTAAAGTGCCGACTAGAGCTGATATGGCATCTAGTCGGCACTTTAAGTACCGACCGCGTGTTATTTTTGCAAATTTTCAAATGGTCATACAGATTTTAATTTTCTTTTTTAAAAAATATTATTTTTTAAAAAAAATCCCCACGTTACATCATACTTCCGCTTCTGCATGTATTGGGCCTGATGCGTGTACTGCCAGTTAGAATTTTGTAAAGAAAAAAATAAATTTTTGATGCAACAGTAAAACGCAATTACCTTTCGGTTTCTACCATAATAAAACCACAAGGATAGTTTTTAATGAAAATAGCAGGGGCCTGTTTTGTATTGAAAGAAAGAAAGTTTCCCACTAGGGTTACTAGCTTACAGAAATAACATATAAGCTTTTGTTTGGGAACACAATTTTTGGAAACTATAGTATTTCAAAAACTACACTATACTATATCCATTACAATACCACAATTTATAATACCATAGGTTTGGAAAAAAGTGCTTTGTACCAAAGTTTTCAATGATGTAGATTGAGCACAGTATTTCTAATACTACGGTTTACTTTATAGAGATTTTAGATAGAGTTGCCAAACACCTTTTAGTATATAATATTATAGGATTGCTTAATACTGCAGTATTACTTTCAATACTACAAAAAATTGTGTTCCAAATGGGCCTAAGTTTTCAAAGCACTCCACCGCTGTTTTTGAGCAGCTAACAAAAGCATAACATGACAGCACGATCTACCAGCTAATACAAAAGCATTTCAGCAAAATGTTTGACAACTACATTTTTTACAATGCAACCTGTGTGGATAGCACAAATAGCATCGCAAACCTAGCTTTACCGAACTAGCCGCTGGACAAAAAACTCGTAGCTCATTAACTTATTCGGTTCGTGACGGCTCGACTCGATTCGTTCTATTTTCTAACGAGGTGAACTGATGTTTTAGTTTGTTAGTATAACGAGATAGTTTCAGCTGGCTTGCGAGCTTAACAAGCTCAGCACAAGTAGTCAAGACAATCCATTAAAACAATAATAAAACACTATCTTAAAGTATGAGACTCATTATTTTATAATTTATTTGTTAGTATCTAATTATTACTTGCTAATTCGCTATTATAAATTTATTATTATGGCCTATAGAATTTATCATATAAAAATATATAGAATTTCTCATATAAAAGTATGAAACAAATAATATGTGTGATAAATTTGATGGAATCATAGAAATAATGATGGAACTATGGATGATTAATTTTTGAAACCTTATGTATTCTATTTATTTCATTTTTTAATGTTTGATATGTGATTATTTTAATATTTGTTATTTAATCATCTTTTAAATAGTTGGATCGTGAACAGAACCGAGCTGAGCCCAACTGGATTTTCTGCTCATTATATTAACAAGCCGAACTGAGCTATCTCGTTAACATAACGAGCTATAATGAGCCGAATTGGCTCCTTATCTAGGCCTACTGGTCGTGGTGCAACAAGATAAGGAGGCTAGTGGCCACCCCATCTTCCTCTGCTGGAGAATCATTTATGGACCATACATTTTGGAAGAAATTTGCAACTTTAAATAGTGCACTTCAAAAATCAAAAAAAAACACAAAAAAGGTCAGTCGACAATCCAAGTGTCGACAGAGCCTTCGTCGATACATGAACAGTCGACAAATACCTCGCGCGCCATGCCTGCGGGCGAGATCTCCGGTACGTCGCCCACGCGCACACCACGCCACCCGCCAGGTTCACGCCCATCCCCCCTTGCGCCTCACGACACTGTTATTTTGGACTCTAAAATTGAAATTTCGTAAAAAATATCAACTATAAAAATTCCTCACATGCTCATGTAATCAATATTGTTTGCGAATCGTATACCGTCGCTAGCTAGCTACGCATGATATGCTACTATATATGCATCGGCGTACCAATAACAACGTGAGACCGAACAGCTAGCTGGGTACATCTATATTCAACCCGCCTTAAATAGCATAATAAAACAGAATGAACTACTCGATCGGGTGTAAACAGCAAGGCATGCAACATCGGTACTATATATATATATATATACATACGAGAACGCTATTCTACACAATGGGTGTAAAATGCTATTCTACACCGATCATCCCATGCTCCCACACCCCACCCAATCCTAACCTCCTCCGTTTCACGTCGGTGTAGAATAACATATATATATATATATATATATATATATATATATATATATATGAGTAAGCTTTACTTGGCCAGACAAACCATGCTACTATTTCGAACGGGGCCTAGTGATGAACAGCAAATATTTCCCAAACTGACTAATGTTTATCCATCCACCCACCAATATTCAGTCATCCAATGAACATGGACGGAAAACTCAACCCATTCATTTGACAAATGCAGCAGTGCTACGTATATAGTGGAAATACGTACAGCTTATATTAGCAATACACCTTGTACCATCTATTGTTGATTATATTGATCATTACTTCTAGAAAAAAATATTTTTTTTGCAATTTTTAGGGTGTCCACCGTTAATCCTATTAACTTTAATTTCCGGGAAAACTGATCGACTGATGCTAAAAAATAATTGTTTGTGAAAAAATCGATATTAAAAATAAGTATATATGTGTGGAACTGAGAAATAGCTCGTATATACTGGATGGATTTTTTTTGAACGAATTCACTCGATGGAGATAAATTAAACGTGATAATAATTTGATAGGAATCAGCAGTAAATTAAAATACAGATTCGTTTCACGAACTGGGAATGCTTTTGATTGGTTGCACTCGTACGAAGATTTTTTAAAAAATAATATTTTTTAAGAAAAAATCAAATGTGTATGTCTATTTAAAAATTTTGCAAAAGTACCATGCGGTCGGCACTCGAAGTGTCGACTACTAATGTCACGTCAGCTTAAGCTAACGTGACAGAATCTAATATGGGCAGCATCCCGTCGGTACTGACGTGGCACCAGTCGACACTTGAGCTGACGTGGCATCCAAATGATACTTTAAGTGTCGACCGCATGTTATTTTTGCAAATTTTTTAAATGGATGTATAGATTTGAATTTTATAAAAAATATTATTATTTTTTTAAATAAACCTCGTAGGAATGGCTGGCTAAAGATACTCCTCTTGACCCGAGATTCTCTCATCTTTAACCTCCCTAATAACCTGCAGATGTTGACTGGCCCAGGCGATATTTATTCGGCGCCGCAGCATTCGACGCCCCCGAATTTTTTGTAACTTTATTAACAAATCGATCAGAAAGCGCCTTGAGGTTTTAGAGGAGCAATGCCTGCAATGGCGGTAGAGCATCACGGCGGCGGCGAGGACGACGACGAGTCGCCGGTGGAGCAGGTCAGGCTGACCGTGCCGACGACAGACGACCCGTCGCTGCCGATATGGACGTTCCGGATGTGGACCATCGGGCTCGTCTCCTGCGCGATGCTCTCCTTCATCAACCAGTTCTTCTCCTACCGCACCGAGCCCATCACCATCACCCAGATCACCATCCAGGTCAGTAGTTTATTTGTCACTGCCGAAATCAAGCACATATTTATTTTCGAGGATTTCATGGATGCATTGCAAGCAATCGAGTAGCTAGCTCGATCAGATGTGCATGCGGCGTGGTTGATGACTACTTGATGGTTGCAGGTGGCGGCGCTGCCGATAGGCCACTTCATGGCGCGGGTGCTACCGGAGAAGAAGTTTGTAGTGTTTGGCCGGGAGTGCTCTCTGAACCCGGGGCCCTTTAACGTGAAGGAGCACGTCCTGATATCCATCTTCGCCAACGCCGGCGCCGCGTTCGGAAACGGCGGCGCCTACGCCGTCTCCATCATCAACATCATCAAGGCGTTCTACAAGCGCAACATCTCCTTCTTCACCGGCCTGCTCCTAATCATCACCACCCAGGTTATACATCACACGGCTAACCAATAAGCATCAATTCACATGCAATGTACAGTTCATCACGCGTGCGTGGTGTTCTGATTTCATCGCTCGATCGACGACTCGTGCGTACGCGCGCATGCATGCATGCAGGTGTTGGGTTACGGATGGGCAGGGCTGATGAGGAAGTACGTGGTGGAGCCGGCGCACATGTGGTGGCCGCAGAGCCTCGTGCAGGTCTCTCTCTTGAGGTGAGCACCTGATCGAGACATGGATGGATGTTTCACCGGAAGGATCAATTGCCTAGTGAGAGTTCACTCACGTGCGCGCGTGTGCGTGCAGGGCGCTGCACGAGAAGGAGAACCGCCGGATGACGCGCGCCAAGTTCTTCCTGATCGCGCTGATCTGCAGCTTCGCGTGGTACGCCGTTCCGGGCTACCTCTTCCCGACGCTGACCGCCGTGTCGTGGGTGTGCTGGGTGTTCCCGAGGTCGATCACGATGCAGCAGATCGGCTCCGGCATGATCGGCCTCGGCATCGGCTCCGTCACATTCGACTGGGCCACCGTCGTCTCCTTCCTCGGTAGCCCGCTCGTGTACCCGTTCTTCGCCATCGCCAACGTTTGGGTCGGCTTCGTCCTCTTCGTCTACGTCATGCTCCCCGTTGCCTACTGGGCACTCAACCTCTACCAGGCCAGCTTGTTCCCGCTCTTCTCCAACGATCTGTTCGACCACTCCGGCCAGATCTACAACATCTCCGCCATCGTCAACGACAAGTTCGAGATCGACATGGATGCCTACGCCCGGCAGGGGAAGATCCACCTCAGCCTCTTCTTCGCCGTCACCTACGGCCTCGGCTTCGCCACCATCGCCTCCACCTTGTCTCACGTCGCGCTCTTCTATGGAAAGTACGTCGACATGAACAGATATCCCATATCTCAGCAGCTGGATTCTGGACCATATCGACGAATTTGATCTGTTCCTGCGTGCAGGGAGATGTACCACAGGTTCCGAATGGCGTACAAGGGGAAGCCTGACGTGCACACTAGGCTGATGAGTAGGTACGAGGACATCCCCAACTGGTGGTTCTACGGCCTGCTCGCGGTGACCGTGGCGGTGTCGATGGTGCTCTGCACCGTGTTCAAGGACGAGGTGCAGCTGCCATGGTGGGGGCTCGTCCTCGCCTGCGCGTTGGCCTTCTTCTTCACTCTCCCCATCAGTGTCATCACCGCCACCACGAACACAGTATGCACCTACTAACGCCTCCTGATCCACTGTGATGATTATTATCAACGTAACCGTGATGATTCCGGTGATGATTCCCTTGCAGACCCCAGGGTTGAACATTATCACGGAGTATTTGATGGGGCTGGTCATGCCGGGGAAGCCGATTGCAAACGTGTGCTTCAAGGTGTATGGTTACATGAGCATGAACCAGGCCGTCTCCTTCCTCACTGACTTCAAGCTCGGCCACTACATGAAGATTCCTCCAAGATCCATGTTTCTGGTGCAGGTACAATGTAGCCTTGTTTGATTGATAAACGTACCTGATTATTAATAACTAGGAACAAATTAAACTAAGATTGCTGATGTTGACTTGGATTGATGTGGAAGTTCATCGGGACGATCGTGGCGGCGACGGTGAACATGTCGGTGGCGTGGTGGCTCCTGACGACGGTGCCGCACATCTGCGAGAACGATCTCCTCCCGGTGGGGAGCCCGTGGAAGTGCCCGAACTCGCACGTGTTCTTCGACGCGTCCGTGATCTGGGGGCTGGTCGGGCCGCGCCGCATCTTCGGGCCGCTCGGCTACTACGGCGCGCTGAACTGGTTCTTCCTCGGCGGGCTGGCCGGGCCGGTGGTGGTGTGGCTGCTGGCCAAGGCGCTGCCCGCGCACGCCGGCTGGATCAGGCTCATCAACCTGCCCGTGGTCCTCGGCGCCACCGCCAACATGCCGCCGGCGTCCACCATCAACTACACGTCGTGGTGCTTCGTCGGCGCCGTCTTCAACTTCTTTGTGTTCCGGCGCCACAAGGGGTGGTGGCAGCGGTACAACTACGTGCTGTCGGCGGCGCTGGACGCCGGCGTGGCCATCATGGGCGTGCTCATCTTCTTCTGCCTCTCCAGCGAGGGCTACCAGATCGACTGGTGGGGGACCATGGGCGAGCACTGCGACCTCGCCGTCTGCCCCACCGCCAAGGGCGTCATGGTGGACGGCTGCCCCGTCCTCTGACCGGCCGGCCGATCACTCATCCGTAGATGCAGCTGGAGCCCTCGAAAATGTTCATTTCTAAAGAAAAAAAAAAGGCGTCTTGGACAACAACTGCTACCGTTTTTTCTTTAGAGTTGTATATATTATTAGAATGTGAATCATTTCAGGTCATTTTGTGTTTTCAGTTCTATCAAACGTACTTCATCTAAGATATATAAGATTTGTTTCCATCAAGGGGTTAATATAAAGTGACTAAAATTTGTTCACATTAGCCGACAAGTAAATTATTTTAGCCCATACTTTAGTCAGTTTTAGGGTCTGTTTGGATCCAATGTGCTAATGCAAAGTGACTAAAATCAGTGACTAAATTTTAGTCACCCCTTGTGTGGATCAATTACTAAAGTATGTGTTAAAGACTTTATTTAACCCATTTTACTCCTTCTTGGGTGGCTAAGAGGACTAAAAACTACTAGTTCCTTTTAGTTCTTGCTGTTTGGAGACTAAGGCTTTGTTTGAAACCTCTAGAGCTAATTGTTAGCTAGCTAATAATCTATTAGCTGGATTGAGCCAGCTAATTATTAGCTGGAGGCTGTTTGAAACCCCTAGCTAATTCTTTGGTTGCTAGAGCTAATTGATCATAGTGCCCCTAGAACAAGTTCATGATTTCTTTGAATGATAGCAGTACATTCCTGATGTACTCCTCCTCATCCCCGAAGAAATCCATTGCCAGGTGCTGCGAGTTGAAGCTGGTCGGCGACGCAATTTGAAGCAGCGGCGGTGACGTGATTTGAAGCAGGCGGCGGCGACATGATTTGATAGACGGTGGCGGCGTGATTTGAAGCAGGGCGACGCGATTAGAAGCAGGGTGGCGGCGCGATTCTGTGGTGGACGGTCGTGCGCTGGGCGGTTGTGGAGGGCGGCAGCGCAACTGGGATAGACGGGAGGGCGGCACACAATGGATTGAATGCGAGAAGTGCTTTCTGTAATGTGGAGGAGAGGGAGGGAGGAGAGAGGGCAGGAGTAGAATGAACAATAGCCAACAATTAGTTGGGATTAGCTGGGTTGGACCAGCTAATAGGATTATTGTTATTTAGGGGTTGGCTAGTAATTATCTGAGGTATTAGCTGCTCTTTTTGGAACCTCTATAGCTAATTTTAGCAGCTAACAATTAGATCTAGAGGTTCCAGACAGGGCCTAAAAACCATTAGTTTCTTTTAGTTTTTGCTGTTTGGATCTTTAGCCTCTAAAATAACTAAATTTTAATTAGTTTATTTTAGTTCTTGGATCCAAACATGCTCTTAGTCATTTTACATTAGACTCTTGTATCCAAACATGTCATAAATACTCTAGAAAAGTTTGCGTTAGAATATTACTATTTGTTTTATTTCAGTTTTGAATTCTATTCTAAAAGTAGTTGCGGACAAGTTTTTTTAAGAAACGGTAAGAGAATATTAAACATTAGGAATATACATAGATGAAAAGGGATGAAGATTAACAAGATGTGAAAACAAAAGTTTAGAGAAGAGAGGCTAAACAAGACATCTCGATTTTTGCTCGGCTCGAGCTTCCTTTTTTTATTTTTATTTTTGAAAAATCTCTATAAGTTCGGATTGAAGGTAGATTGAATGCTTCAGAAAACTCTGACTTTTCTCTCTTTCTAGATTTTCAGGTGACTAAAATAACAAGTGAAAAATGACTTTCTTTTGTAAAGTAGAGATGATGATAATAGAATCATTTGAGGTGGTTAGACTTGAAGCGGCATCGTAGCTATTTAAATTTGAATTTAGATATTTTGGTGAAAAATAAAGCTCTAAAAGTTTTCCTAAATGAGTATCTTTCCTAATTCATTTCTTAAATCACCATTCACCTATCCCAAATATAGGATTAGTTTAGCAAGTTCCTATTTTCTTTTGCACATATTTTTTTCTCTTGCATTCACGTTCTTCTTGCTATTATGCATTGTTATAGGTTGGACGATACACATATTTGAATGTATCAAAATTTTATATAAAATTATTACATATTATAGACTGCATTTGTAGGATTTAAAAAACATGGATCGAGATTATAAAGAAATTAATTAATTTTTAGGAAGAAATAGAGTTTAGTGATCCTATATATGGTTTAGGGAATAAATTTAGGGTATATCTCACTGAGTGTTAAGGGATAGACCACTGAAACGAGACCAACTGTTATTTATTTATTTGACCGTTTTATTCATCTGTTTCTATTGATCAATGACCCGTGGGGAAATACAAATTAAACCATTCAACATTTGACGGCTGAGATGAGCTCAACAATCTTGTTCAAAGGATTACAAGTTACAATAGTACTCACTAATCAAACACCAATTTGAATTTGAATTTGAAACACTTTAAATTACATTTGGTAGGGCCGCGCGAACGCGTACCCACGCTGCCACAAATTATGACGTCCACTCTCCCGCTTGGGGAGATGGTAAGCCAGCGCACCTCCCAAGTGCAATGGAGGTCACTAGCTTAGGCCATGGGCCTTCATGATCGCCCATAGACCCCGTCCAGGTAAGTAATCAAGAAGGCGTCCCTGCCTCTCTACTTATAGCCCTCACATGCTAGCCCTCTCGCGTCGCCAAGCGATGTGGTACTAATCTGTCGGAGGCCCAGTGCAGTGCTCGTCCAAGCTTTTGATGCCTCTTCGTAAGACTGTAGGAGTCGCCTTGCACTTCAGTCATCCATGGCGGGACGTGTGATCTCTCGGCTTGATGCCTTCTCACTCTGCTGTTCATCTCCGGCGACCGGCGATGCAACTGTCCCTGAGCCAGTCGCTGCTGCTCCTTCCGACCAGGCTTTCCATCAACAGCTAGCTACCGATTTCTCTCTCCCGTTAATCCACCCGGGTTATCCAAACGTTTACGGGAAAATCGATCAAATTTTGTATTTTAAAATCTGTATTTTAAGTTAATTAGCAATTCGAGTATTTTTAACTTATTATTGGCTCCATTGAATATAAGCAAGCGGTGTTGTATTGTATTCATGTGTAGACTATACCACGTGAAGCAAGACTATTTGCTTTGTACTCATCAAACATGATAGTTTATTTGATTAAATATATGACATTAATCCAAAAGGTCTGCATACAAATTAAAGAATCAAACAATGACAAGTGAAGAAGATTGAAAAAAATATTTTTGTGTTTTGTATTTTGGTTCATTTTGCTTTCACTATAAATTATATTAATCCACCTATTATTTTTAGGATTTTTTTCAATATAAATTATATTAATCTACCTATTATTTTTGGGATTTTTTTTCAATGTTTTTTTAATTTCAAATGAAAACGATCGGTATTATTATTTCATACATAATTAGCCTTTTTTCACACTTTTTCAAATGCTGTGATGACTAGAAGAGCATTTTTCTTTCAGTTGGCAAATTGCACAGTAGAACACTCACCTCCTTTTGATACACAACAAAATTGTTAAGGCCTCAAGGAGAAGGAAAAATGGAGAATGGTGTTATGCTCCATGGCTGTTGCTGCTGATAGCGAGTAAGCCCTCGCCTATACAGAAAGCATATCAGAGGTGGATCCTACACTATCCAGTCCACATGAATCATTTCCAGTTAACAAATAGAGAATCAACTGTTGACAAAATGGTATTTTGATTCTACATGACTCTCGGCCTCCCACATGAAGGATCCAAAAGCAGCTGCTTCCAAAACGAGATGAGTGAGTTCTGTAAACGTAATTGTTATCATTTGACCATCCTTTGCATCCACGGATCCGTCCTCTAAAACTTTAATGTCTGGCCGTCCGAACAACGCCTGTGTTTGCTTCTCTATTAGTGAGACGGCCTCTTTTGATCTGATAGTAGCATATCTTTGCAGCGTATCAGAATCCAAGTGTGAAACGTATGACCTCAACTTGTTTGGATTTGATTCCTCATCGTCCAAATCAATCTCCTCTCCATCAGGCGTAATCTGCACCAATGACTCCATATCCCAGAATGGATTAGGCTTTAGGTTTTCCAATACAATCTGCTGCTTGGGGTTTGGTGGGAGTGTCTTCATGTTTCTCTCAAGTTGAAATCGCTCATCTACCCTCTTTAGGAAGTAGCCATACATGATGGATGCTGCATAAAGCTTTCCAAGATTTAAGTGGCTGATTTCAACAACCGTATCTAGTGGTGCCGCTATCTTTTCGCCCATTATAAGATTGAGATGATTTTGTACCATCTCAAGAGCATCCGGGGAATGTATGTTTTGCAGCTTATCCTCTTGGTTAGGCAATGAGGAGATGTCACGTACAGGGCCACCTGATGGTGATAATGCAGGCGTCATTGATATGTCATTCTCCATGAACTTATACATAATCCAGCAGTAGATAATCTCTTCCAAGGTGTTCTGCCTTTCCTTTTCTTTGACTTCTGCTATTCTCCTGCAGTTCAATAAGCTTAGTTTGTCAGTTAATTGTTTCATGCATTCTCCACTGGAAGATCTAATGGCATGCTGCATGGGCCTGGAGACCAAGGCCCGCAACCTATTACCTAGCCCAATATAGGGCGTGAACAGTACCGCCTGATACTGTAGCAACAATTTAAGAATTGTTAGTTTAGAAATAATATTATATTGAGTTGTAATCTATTTCCTAGATTTTATTATTTTAGAGATCAGATTTTTGAGTCTCAAGCCATACCATCTATATGGGCTATATCTCTATTTCTTGAAGCAGTGAAGAATTAGTTTACTATCTCCCTAATGTTTATCATCCCAGTCTAAGCTCCTCCTCTCATCTCTAGTAGCCAACGCCGCCTGGCTATTCTCGGCGTTGTTTATCCCATCATGAATTTGGTTCATGAATCATGACACATGCCATTTTATACCATCCAATCAAACAGATACACTCATACACCATTTCTATATCATCTATGCTATGCATATTAAGTTGCCATATCTTATTCTTTTTAATAAACATCTGAATTTGCAGCATTTGAAGTAGAGCATTCAACCTTTTTTGATGTTGTGGGAATAATAGCTATGCCAGGTAGCGGGGTTGTATCTGAGTGTAAAACATGGCGGACAACAGAATAACATATATGATAATGGAGGAAACAAAATCCTACAAATTCTGGGGGTACTTACTTGTAGAGGAGGTCCTGGGGAGTTCTTGCGGCTTCTTTTTCTTGGGCATCTTTCTCTGATTGAAGGTTTTCAAGTTGACGATCAACTGTTGCAGGAAGTAGGTGAGGGTATGATTGGAGTATCTGGACCAGAAGTTGACCGCTTGGAGATTCAAATATGAGCGGAGCAAGTTGTGTCTTGCCATCATCAGAATCCATCTTTGCCTTAACCTTCAAGCTCCTTGCCCGGCAACTATTAATATGGAATCCAGCTTTGGAGCGACTGGTACAAGGAAAGCTCTGAAGAACAATAACCATCAATCCATCATCTTATTGACCCAACTTAGGTTGGCACATGGAGTGGGGTATGTACTACCGTACATAATATTAGTATTGAGTATTTACCATTCCATTATGAATCATAGTATAAACATTGAGTTGTACCACTGGCAAATTATGAATTTGACTAATGATTAATGAACAGTTCAATAATCAGAATGGTTGATAGAGAGTAGATGTCATGTGGGGCCGCGTGTATACACGACGGCGCCGGGCGCGAGATGTGCGCCGGGCAGCAGAAAGGGAGGCGCACAAGGCCCAGGAAGGGGGCCGCGGCTGAGTTTGAAATCAGATAAGGATTGTTAGTTTCGAGTTTGAATAAATCTGGTTGTTAGTTTCAATTTCAAATAAATCTGTTTGTTAGTTCTAGTTTGAATAAATCTGGTTGTTAGTTAGTAACTTAGTCCTTAAGTCTAGGAAGGGTGGTTGGCCGAGAGGCTATATATATCCCTTGTAAGACAGATTATGGAATAAGAAGTATTTTGGCAATCTATCTCCTACAACCCCTCTTCTCCAAGCCGCCGGCCAGGGATCTATCCCCGCCGCCGAAGGGCAGCAGCGTGGGGGTATAACCCTGCTGCAGCTACGGACCGAGACTACGATCTTCGTAGTCGGGGTCCGGCTACCCTGGGCATCAACGCCCTTGACAACCTGGTATCAAGGTCACAACGATCCTCCTCTTCCGCCAACAGCAACCCCACCTCCACCGCATCACAGCCACACCAGCCTTCTCCACCAAACAGCCCCTCACCAATGGCCGAGCCATCCAACGCCGACTTGGCTAGACTACTCGAAGTCCTCACCGGCACGATCACGACGCTGCAAGCAGATGTGGCCGAGCTCAAGAAAAACAAGGATCCATCCTCCTCATCCTCCAGTTCCGGCGGCACCACAGATGGCAAGCAACACACCGATCGACCACCACGATTCCAGAAACTGGACTTCCCCCGCTTTGATGGCAAAACAGACCCCTTGCTGTTCATCAACAAATGTGAATCTTACTTCACACAGCAGCGCACGATGACGGAAGAACGGGTGTGGATGGCATCCTATCATCTGGAGGAAGTCGCACAATTGTGGTACATCCAGCTCCAAGAAGATGAAGGCACGCCCACATGGGCGCATTTCAAGGATCGCATCATGCTAAGGTTTGGACCTCCTCTTCGGTCGGCTCCATTGTTTGAACTCACCGAATGTAGGCGAACAGGATCCGTGGAGGAATATGCCAACAGGTTCCAGGCCCTCCTACCACGTGCGGGACGTCTCACCGAGGCGCAACGAGTCCAGCTCTTCACCGGCGGCCTTCTTCCACCACTGAGCCACGCCGTCCGGATCCATAATCCCGAGACGTTGGCCGCTGCCATGAGCCTCGCCCGTCAGGTGGAGCTAATGGAGATGGACAGGCTGCAACAGGCACCGGCCAGGACCGCATCACGGGCACTGCTTCCCAACCCGCCCCCGCGTTCCGCGGCGACCGCCGGCCCGGCCTCATCCGCACTGCCGGTTCCGCCTCTGCCGACGCCACAAACGCCCCCACCGGCGTTATCAGCCCCCCAGGTCAGGAACGGGGCCAATCAGGCGAAACGGCTCTCGACGGATGAACAGGCGGAAAGGCGACGTCTTGGCCTCTGCTATAACTGCAACGAACCATACTCCAGGGGTCACAACCGGGTCTGCCGCCGGCTCTTCTATATCGACGGCATCGAGCTCGCCCCCACACAAGATGAAGCAGATCAGGACGCACCCGTGTTCTCGCTCAGAGCCGTCGCCGGTATGCCCATTTGTGATACAATGCAGGTGAACGTGACCGTGGGCGCAGCATCCCTCACGGCCCTCCTAGACACGGGGTCTACCCATAACTTCATTGGGGAAGCAGCAGCGAACCGCACGGGCCTTCAAGCACAAGGTGGCGCGCGCCTCACGGCCACAGTGGCCAACGGCGAGCGGATCTCTTGCGCCGGCGTACTCCGACAGACCCGAATCTCCATAGGCGGCGAGGAGTTCTGCGTCGACCTCTACATCATGCCTCTCGCCGGCTACGACTTGGTCCTAGGCACTCAATGGATGGTGACCTTGGGACCAATCGTCTGGGACTTCACCAAGCGAACCATGGCGTTCAACCGCCAAGGTCGGCCGGTCAGCTGGGATGACGTAACCGCACGACGGACCCCGCTCATGGCAGCCACCGTCTCCCCGCAGGACCTCCTCAATGAGCTGCTATCGGCGTTTGGGGGCCTCTTTGCTGAACCAACCGGCTTGCCACCACAGCGCGCCCGCGACCACAACATCGTCCTCAAACCGGGCGCCCTGCCAGTGGCGGTCAGGCCGTACAGGTACCCGGCCGCTCATAAAGACGAGTTGGAACGACAGTGTGCCACCATGATCAACCAAGGCATCGTCCGACGCAGCGACTCCGCATTCTCGTCACCAGTCCTCCTAGTCAAGAAGGCAGACGGATCATGGCGTTTCTGCGTCGATTACAGGGCGCTCAACGCGCTCACGGTGAAGGATGCCTTCCCCATTCCCGTCGTCGAAGAACTCCTGGACGAGCTCCATGGTGCATGCTTCTTCACTAAACTGGACCTGCGCTCGGGCTACCACCAGGTCCGTATGCGTCCCGGCGACATCCACAAGACGGCGTTCCGGACACATGACGGCCTCTACGAGTTCTTGGTTATGGCTTTTGGGTTGTGCAATGCCCCTGCTACATTCCAGGCATTGATGAACGACGTCCTCCGCCCGTTCCTTCGCCGCTTCGTACTTGTGTTTTTTGATGATATTCTGATCTACAGCAACACATGGGCGGACCATTTGCGCCACGTACGCGCCGTCTTCGACGTGATGCAACAACACAGCCTCTTCCTCAAACGCGCTAAGTGCGCATTCGCAGCATCATCGGTCGCATACCTGGGGCACGTCGTCTCGGCCGCGGGCGTCGCCATGGACCCAACCAAGGTTCAAGCCGTCAAAGATTGGCCGCGTCCGCGGTCGGCTCGAGCGGTGCGAGGCTTCCTCGGTTTGGCAGGCTACTACAGGAAGTTCGTACACAACTACGGGACCATCGCTGCACCGCTCACTGCTCTCCTGCGAAAAGAAGGGTTCTCGTGGTCACCAGAGGCAACAGCCGCGTTTGCCGCTCTCAAAGACGCGGTGACATCGGCCCCAGTACTCGCCTTGCCGGACTTCACCAAGCTATTCATAGTCGAATGCGACGCGTCATCTCATGGCTTCGGGGCCGTGCTGGTCCAGGACAGCCACCCGATTGCTTTCTTCAGCAGGCCGGTAGCGCCGCGACACCGCGCGCTCGCCGCCTATGAGCGCGAGCTGATCGGCCTAGTCCACGCCGTCCGTCATTGGCGGCCATATTTATGGGGGCGCCACTTCATCGTCAAGACCGATCACTACAGTCTCAAGTACCTGCTCGACCAGCGCCTGTCCACCATTCCGCAGCATCACTGGGTCGGCAAGCTCTTGGGGTTCGACTTCGCCGTAGAATTCAAGCCGGGGCACTCCAATGCCGTGGCAGATGCTCTCTCTAGAAGGGACACACCTGAAGACAGCATGATATTGGCGCTATCTGCCCCGCATTTTGATTTCATAGATCGGCTTCGTCAGGCACATACCACCGACCCGGCCCTGCGCGCACTGCAAGAAGAAGTCAGGGCAGGTACCAGACCGCGACCATGGGCACTCGCAGATGGTATGATCCAATACAGTGGCCGGCTGTACATCCCCCCAACATCACCATTGCTGCAGGAGGTCCTGGTGGCCGTCCACGAAGGTCATGAAGGGGTCCAACGAACGCTGCACCGCCTCCGCCGCGACTTCCACTCCCCCAACATGAGGCGCGCAGTACAGGACCTAGTTCGAGCATGTGCCGTGTGCCAGCGCAATAAGTCGGAACATCTACACCCAGCAGGCCTGCTACTTCCCTTGCCCGTGCCACAAGGGGTGTGGACAGACATCGCCATGGATTTCGTCGAAGCACTACCACGCGTCAGGGGCAAGTCGGTAATCCTGACAGTGGTCGACCGATTCAGCAAGTATTGTCACTTCATTCCTCTTGCACACCCATACTCGGCGGAAAGTGTGGCGCAGGCATTCTTTGCTGAAATTGTCAGATTGCATGGTATTCCGCAGTCTATAGTATCCGACCGCGACACAGTGTTCACCTCCAACTTCTGGCGCGAGTTAATGCGCTTGAGTGGCACAAAGCTCCAGATGTCGTCTGCCTTCCATCCCCAATCAGATGGGCAGTCCGAATCGGCTAACAGAGTGATTATTATGTATTTGAGATGCTTGACAGGTGATCGACCACGCGACTGGCTCCGCTGGCTCCCTTGGGCGGAATACGTCTTCAACACAGCATTCCAGTCATCACTGCGCGAGACGCCATTTCGCGTCGTCTACGGACGTGAACCACCGTCCATTCGATCATACGATCCAGGCGAAACACGCGTGGCAGCAGTGGCCAAGACTATGGAAGAGCGCACGGAGTTCTTGGAGGACATCCGTATAAGACTGGAGCAGGCCCAAGCAGTGCAGAAGCGCCACTACGACCGGGTGCACCGGCCGGCCAACTTTCAAGTGGGTGACTGGGTTCTTCTCCGCCTCAGGCAGCGCCTACCTGCGTCCCTTCCTCAGGCTCCGTCCAGCAAGCTCAAGCCCAAGTTCTATGGACCCTACCGCATCATTGAATGCATCAACAACGCTGCTGTCCGGCTCGCCTTACCACAGCAAGCACGACTACATGATGTCTTCCACGTCGGCCTCCTGAAGAAATTCCACGGCGACCCCCCGCAGGTGCCACCGGCCCTTCCGGCAGTCCGCCATGGCGCAGTCATCCAGGAACCAGATCGTGCTGTCAAGGCGCGCCTGGCACGGGGTGTCCGGCAGGTTCTTATTCACTGGAAGGGCGCGACACCAGCTTCGGCCACTTGGGAGGATGTCGACTCTATCCGCAGACAGTTCCCACTCTTCCAGCTCGAGGACGAGCTGCCTCTCGAGGAGGGGAGAGATGTCATGTGGGGCCGCGTGTATACACGACGGCGCCGGGCGCGAGATGTGCGCCGGGCAGCAGAAAGGGAGGCGCACAAGGCCCAGGAAGGGGGCCGCGGCTGAGTTTGAAATCAGATAAGGATTGTTAGTTTCGAGTTTGAATAAATCTGGTTGTTAGTTTCAATTTCAAATAAATCTGTTTGTTAGTTCTAGTTTGAATAAATCTGGTTGTTAGTTAGTAACTTAGTCCTTAAGTCTAGGAAGGGTGGTTGGCCGAGAGGCTATATATATCCCTTGTAAGACAGATTATGGAATAAGAAGTATTTTGGCAATCTATCTCCTACAACCCCTCTTCTCCAAGCCGCCGGCCAGGGATCTATCCCCGCCGCCGAAGGGCAGCAGCGTGGGGGTATAACCCTGCTGCAGCTACGGACCGAGACTACGATCTTCGTAGTCGGGGTCCGGCTACCCTGGGCATCAACGCCCTTGACAGTAGCATCGTCCAATGCAAAGTAAAAAACTTCACACCATCTAAAACGTCAACTATAGAATGGACAAAAAAAACTTCATTGGAAAATGTACTCAGAATTGAGCATAAGTGTGCCAAAATAAAGATGATGAAAATCTGACAGAATATCTTGGAGGGTTGGCATTGCAATGACATGCATCACAACAATTAAATCCTGACAGTTCAACATATCAAATACTATAAAACATTAAGCTGAGTTACAGACACTAACTGAACGTCAACAACTCATCATGCTGAAAAGTACACCCGTCACCTGGAAGGCCTAAATACCATAGCTGTTACGCTAAAGGAAGCACCTTATCAAGGTTGCTATAGCAGGAGATGCATCTCATGGTGACAGCACACAGAACCTTGTGCAACACAGCTCGGATTGCTTACTGCATCAAAGCAAAGCAGACCAGATTTGAACAGAGCTAACCAATTAACCGCAAATTCCCCTTCAGGCTTTCGTTCAACTAAACATCCCCGCCGAAAGCTAGTACAGGGCACTCCAATTTTCAAGGAATCTCCACACATGGATGAACACACCTCAGGTTGACTACGATCGCAAGAGCTCACCAACCGACAGCTCCACACACCAGCCCGCGCTGCCGAAAGAAGCCCGCGGATAAAAACAGAAGGGCGCCGCGAGACATCGAATCTACGGGGAGCGAGAGGGAGAGAGGGAACACGCGGCCACTCACCCTGCGGAAGGTCCTGGAGTCGACAGGGACGCGCGCCTGCCTAGCGAGGCAGCGGGGGGAAGAGGAGGCCGCGGCGGGGGAGGGGGACGCGCCGAGGAGGAGCGCCGCGTCGGCCCACGCCGCCATCGGGGAGGAGGTGGGTGGGATTCCGTCGACGACGCCGGCGGACCAGTGAGGAGAGATATTAGCCGCGCCGATCTTTTCGGAGACTCTATTTTACTATATTATTTTATAAGTATTATTCTCTCAAGTCTTAAATAATTAAATAAATATTTGTTTCATATCATGTTAATCCATTAAATATTTTGTCAGGTTGCTCTCGTCTCCACAAGTTTGCAATAATATATAACAGTTGTGCCTGATTAATACATATGAAATATATGATAAAAGAGTAAATATTGTTGGATAAACGAATAAAAATTCTCTTTTTTATGGGGATCGCGTTCTGCGGCCGTCTCGTCGAAGCTTGTCGCCGTCAGTCGCGCAGCGCACGGGCACGGCTCTCGTGGGTCGACCTGTCTGCTGCCGTGAGCGTATGGAAGTGTGTAAAAAGATCGCACACTCAACTAAACGTCTCAAAAAAAAAAGACGTTCTTTTTCTTGCCCATTTTGCACGGTGAAATCGTCTTGGGATTCAACACTCAGGACCAACATACACCAAATTCATGCACACGCCCTGCATGCACCACAAGTTATCTCAAATAACAAGGTTGTGCTACACACCGTACCATGGGGGTAATTTGGTGTAGTTTTGGAACATCAACACCGCGGCTCCCAGTTGTATTCCGGTCTTAAGCAAAAGTTGGTGATAAGCACTCCTCGACTATGTCCAGCAGGTTCGGATTTTCCAGTGCAGCCGCAACACGTTCTTCGTCGTTCAGTTGCCTGTTTACTACAAGAAAGGGACAACAATACTGAGGCATTGCATTGAGCCAAGCAAGAGGCATGTGGTAACTGTAAGGCATAAACTGTAGCCTTTAACATACATACCAGCAGTTTCAGTTGCGTGTGATCTAGGCGCCACCCTTATCTCTGTGAGAATAAACCTGACTTGATAGAAGTACTGCACTAGTTTCATATAGCATATTTGATTAGAGTATTTCTGCATGTTTATTTCTGCATGTTTGCTTTAGTCACATGCATGTGCGGCCTGAGAATCGTTCTGGACGTTGCTTCTGTTGTGCGCTTGCACGATCCCTGGCTTAGCTTAATCCCAGGAATAGTTTGTTTTGCCATGCATAATAAAGAGAAGAACCAACTAGAAAACACTGCTAGTTTTATGCAGCAAAAAACTTTGCCTTGTGTACGAGCTCTCTGTTCATGTTCTAGTTCACTGAATTTAGTACACTGGTGTGAGTGTGTGTTGGTAAGTGCTCGCCAGAATCGATCCGTTTCTAACAAGTGGTATCAGAGCGTTGGTGTTCAGTGAGCGATGGCAAGCGGCAGCGGGAGATCACTGACGCCATCCGGTGATGGACACCGAAGCCGATCCATGTCGCGCAGGCCTCAGGGCGGACGCGGCGAAGGTGATCGCGTGGTGGTGGAGCGAGTGGTGGAGAAGGCGGTGTCGACAGGTCCGACAAACTATCCGCTGCTAACTAAGACCAATTACAATGATTGGTCATTGCTGATGAAGATCAAGTTGGAGGCTCGGCTTCTCTGGGCGGCAATTGACCCAGGCAACGTCGACGTACAGGTGGATCGCATGGCTCTCGATGCCATTTGCAGTGCGGTTCCACCTGAGATGATCTCAACACTTGCGACCAAGCTGACGGCCAAGGAGGCGAGGGAGAGCGTCAAAATCATGAGGATCGGTGGAGAACGAGTTCGTAAAGCGAGCTCACAAAAACTGAAGGGAATACGAGCAGCTGACATTTCATGATGGGGAGACAGTGGAGGATTTCTCCATGCGCCTAACAGGTCTGACGAATCAGCTCGCGAAGTTAGGAGATCTAGAGGCGGATGAGAAGATCGTCGCCAAGTATCTCCATGTTGCAAGGCCGAGGTATCGTCAGCTCGTTGTTTCAATTGAGACACTGCTTGATATTTCATCGCTGTCAGTGGAGGAGGTCACAGCACGACTCAAGGCTGTTGAAGATGATGGGGTCGCTGGTGACAGTCGAGGTGGGGGCGACAAGCTCTACCTCACTGAAGAAGAGTGGATGGAACGGTTCAAGCAGAAGGAGTCTGAAGGACGTCGCCATGGCACATGAGGTTCTGGTAGCAGCAACTCCGGCGGCCGTGGCAAGAAAGGCGCATGGAAGAAGACTGCTACAGGAACCGATTCAGGTGCTGCTGGCAATGGGCCACCAAATCGTGGTAAAGATAAATGTCGCAATTGTGGCAAAATTGGTCACTGGGCCAGAGAATGCCGCAGCCGTCCCAAGCGCCAAGAGCAGGCCCACGTAGTGGAAGAAGAAGAGCAGCTCACTCTAGCACTTGTGCACACTGACAGAGTCAATTTCCAGGAAAATAGCCATACAACGACCGCGTGGTGGAGATCCACACTCTGTATGCTGCTTCACTGCTGTCCTCTGGGAGCTCCGGGCCGGATGGCTACATGGTGGCTGCAGCGGTGGGAGGCCACACAACGGCTGCGGTGGCGGAAGTTCACGCGGCAGCTGCAGCAACGGAGCCGCACACCCAGGGCGCTGCTTTGTCGGGGGGAACCCAGCCGAGCGGCCACGCGGCAGTAGCTGCTGCAGAGCTTCTTCGCCTGGGTGCTGCCTCGCCGGTGTTCCATGGAGGCATCAAGCTGAAGTCTGGAGCCGCTCATGTACTGCAGGAAGATGTGGGTAAGGGAGCCTCTAAGAAGTGGATCTTCGACACAGGAGCTTCCAATCACATGACCGGCCACAAAGATTTTTTTGCAAGCCTCGACACCGACGTCCATGGCACAGTGCGCTTCGGTGACAGCTCGGCAGTGCAGATCGAGGGATTTGGTACAATCCTTCTCGCCGACAAGAATGGGGAACATCAAGCTCTTGAGAATGTCTACTATATTCTGAGCCTCACTGCCAAAATCGTGAGCTGCGGACAGCTAGATGAGGGTGGCTTCCAGATTCATGTTGATGGAGGCGTCATGATGATCCGTGATGAACGGAGGAAGCTGGTAGCCAAGATTCACCGGAGCGCCGAACGTCTATATGTGCTTGACATCACTATTGCACGTCTTGTATGCTTGGCGGCGTGTGCAGGAGAAGACGCGTGGAGGTGGCACGCCCGGTTTGCCCACATCAATTTCGCAACACTGCGCAAGATGGGAAGAGAAGCACTGGTACGTGGTCTACCGATTCTATCCCAGGTGGAACAAATTTGTGAGGCTTGTCTTGCTGGCAAACACCGAAGGACTCCGTTCCCGCAGCAAGCTCTTCGGCGAGCAGAAAGAACCGCTTGAGCTAGTGCACGGTGATATTTGTGGCCCGATTACTCCTGTAACCCTGAGTGAGAATCACTATTTCCTTCTGTTAGTGGATGATTATAGCAGGTACATGTGGGTTACCCTGCTGCATACGAAGGACGACGCACCAGCAGCGATTAAGAGGGTCCAGGCTGCAGCTGAACGCAAGAGTGGCAAGAAACTTCACGCCCTACGACTGATCGTGGGGGGAGTTCACACCAAAGCACTTCAATGACTACTTCACAGAGTTGGGTGTGCAGCGTCAACTCACAGCACCCTACTCACCTCCTCAGAATGGTGTCGTCAAGCGGCGCAACCAAACGGTTGTTGGGGCGGCGAGGAGTATGCTCAAGGCAAAGGGTCTTCCCGGGATGTTCTGGGGGAGGCTATTTTGACGGCCGTTTACATCCTCAATCGATCGTCGTCAAAGGGTGGACATGGGAGAACACCATATGAGCTGTGGACCGGGCATACACCCTCAGTTCATCACCTGTGCACCTTTAGGTGTGTGGCTCATGTGAGGGACACACGACCACATCTGAAGAAACTTGAAGACAGGAGCAAACCGATGATATTTGTGGGTTATGAGCCTGGATCCATGTCTTATCGTGTTTATGATCCTGTGACTAGGCGTTTACACATCAGTCGGGATGTTGTGTTTGATGAGGAAGCCATGTGGCACTGGAACACTGATGAGATCAGCAGCGAATTTGTAGTGGAGTATGTTGGAACGGCTGAGCAGGAAGTGGTGATTTCACGCCATGAAGAGCATGTGGCGCCCCTGTTTCCAGCTGAAGCAGCGCCGTCACCACATTCTGCTTCACCGGCTGGAGGCCAAGTCTCCCCGAAACCTGCTGTCACGCTTGTTTCCCCTCTGCTGGGACAGAAGCTGGACTAGATGCAGATTATGGTGATGGAGCACCCGTTCGGTTTCGGACACTGCGGAATATCAATGATGTTGGTCCGGCCTGTGGTCTTGTGCAATATGGGGGTGCTGCTGACTTGCTGTTGGTGGACACTGACGAACCGGTGTCATTCCAGGAGGCTCAAGCTCACAGGTGTTGGCGCCAAGCCATGCATGACGAGATGACAACAATTGAAGCAAACAGAACATGGAAGTTGGTAGAAGCACCAACATGGGTTTGTCCAATTGGCCTGAAATGGGTATTTAAAACAAAGAGGGATGCTGCTGGTAATATAAGCAAGAACAAGGCGAGGCTTGTGGCGAAAGGATACATACAATAGCAAGGTATTGATTTTGATGAAGTGTTCGCGCCGGTGGCACGACTTGAGTCAGTGCGACTCTTGTTGGCTTTCGCGGCGGGACATGGCTGGACCATTCATCACATGGATGTGAAATCGGCCTTTCTCAACGGCGAGCTGCAAGAGGAAGTCTACGTCTCTCAACCACCAGGTTTCATTGTCGCTGGTGAAGAGACAAAGGTTCTACATCTATTCAAGGCGCTCTATGGACTTCGCCAAGCTCCGCGCGCATGGTATGCCAAGTTGGATGCTGTTCTATTGGGACTTGGATTTGATCGCAGTGAGTTTGAGCATGCTGTGTACATGAGAAGAGGAGGAGACAGGGGACAACATCTTCTCATAGTTGGAGTGTACGTCGACGACCTTGTGATCATAGGTGAGAACCTCGATGAGCTCAAGCAGTTCAAAGAGGAGATGATGAGTACCTTTCAAATGGCAGACGTTGGCTTACTGCAGTATTACCTTGGCCTAGAGGTGAATCAAAGTGAAAGGGGCATAACAGTTAGACAGAGAGCATATGCACTGAAGATCTTAGCTAATGCTGGTTTGGAGGGATGCAACATGAGTCATGTTCCCATGGAAAACAGATTAAAGCTGAGTAAGTCAAGTACTACTTCTCTTGTTGATGCTACAGAGTATAGAAGAATTGTTGGTGCCGTGAGATACCTTGTGAATACTAGGCCGGATCTTGCATATGTAGTGGGCTATGTGAGTAGATTCATGGAGAAACCAACAACTGAGCATCTTCTAGCTGTGAAGAAGATATTGAGATATGTTGCAGGGACGGTGGATTATGGTTGCTGCTATGGAAGAAAGAAAAGAAATGAAGATGTCCTGATTGGCTATAGTGATAGCGATCTTGCAGGGGATATTGACATGCGCAAGAGCACTAATGGTGTTCTGTTTTTCTTGAATGGCAACCTAATCACTTGGCAGTCCCAGAAGCAAAGAGTGGTCGCATTATCAAGCTGCGAGGCAGAATATATTGCGACCGCTACAGCAGTGCGTCAAGGAATCTGGATCAGCAGGCTCCTGGCAGAGTTCAAAGGGGAGAAAGAACCAGACTCATTCACACCGAAGATTGATAACAAGTAAGCATTCCAACTGAGTCACAATCATGTGTTTCATGATCGTAGTAAACACATTGATACAAAATTTCACTTCATCAGACAGTGTGTTGAAGAAGAAAGGTGAAAATGGAACATGTGACTACTGGCAATCAGTTGGCTGATATACTGACGAAGTCTCTTGGGCGAGATCACTTTGTTGAGCTGCGCACAAGACTGGGGGTTGTCGGAATCAGTGAAGATCATCAGGTTTAGGGGGAGAATTGTGAGAATAAACCTGACCTGGTAGAAGTATTGCACTAGTTTCATATAGCATATTTGATTAGAGTATTTCTGCATGTTTATTTCTGCATGTTTGCTTTAGTCACCTGCATGTGCAGCCTGAGAATCGTTCTGGACGTCGCTTCTGTTGTGCGCTTGCACGATCCCTGGCTTAGCTTAATCCCAGGAATAGTTTGTTTTTCCATGCATAATAAAGAGAAGAACCAACCAGAAAACGCTGCTAGTTTTACGCAGCAAAAAACTTTGCCTTGTGTACGAGCTCTCTGTTCATGTTCTAGTTCACTGAATTCAGTACACTGGTGTGAGTGTGTGCTGGTAAGTGCTCGCCGGAATCGATCCGTTTCTAACAATGTCAACCTGCACAAATTAGAAATGAGCAGGCTGCAGAATTTCCCACAATAGCATGAACAGTAAACAACACCAAGATACAACCTCTTTATCCTGTTAATGAACAGAAATAAAAGAGACTATAGGTAGTTTGCAGATTAGGGATGTGCAAGAGTGCACTCACTAGGCAACAGACTTCAGTTAGATGTGGAAGGTATAGGCAACAACATATGGTCACTTTGCTAAACACTGAGCTGTTAACTATACCTTCCACATTCATTTATAATCAATTGTACATACTTCTTGATAAAACGGTAGAAATTCATGCTCATCTGACAAAATTTAAACAAAAAACTAAACCTAGCTAGATATTGAGCCACCACTGTCGACTACTAAGCGCAAAACGCCTCTGCTCTGACGGAATATCCACAACACCATGATCACCATGGTGCTTGGTTCCTCAATTTATCTGCTACCAGATGCCACCTGAGTGTTCCCATCGGTAGATGGTGGACAACATGATCCTGATTATTAGATAATTCAGCTGACCGAGTAATCTACTGGTTGAATAATCTATACCGTTTGGCAAACCTGATTATTGATTATGATTATCCTGTTTTAATAATGAAAAGACTTAAATGATAGGTTTGCTAGAGATGTCAATGATAGGTTGAAGATAGAGATGTCAATGGTGACCCATTCCCCGATTTCCCGCGAGGAATTCTCCTATTAGGAGTTAGGGATGGTAGGGATTTTTTACCCGTGGAGAATTATATGGAGGAAAAAATAGTCCCCGTCGGGTTTCGCGGGGACGGGTATGATCTTCTATTCCCCATCTCCGTTCCTTGTAGGAACCTGATTCAATCCATAAAAATAGGTCTATTCCAATAGCTCGTGTTGGTTATTTTATAAATTTATTGATTAATGTTTTTTGTTAGTGATTGATTGGTTTGTTATTTTTACAAATTTTATTAAAATTTGGAATCACCTGCAGTTAGAAATTTTAGTAACATTTGATCTCTACATTGTCTTAAAAATTACGATTTAGATGATTAGATTGAATCAAAGACGGGGACTCCACGGGGGAAAATCCCCGCGCGGGTAACAGGGATGGAAAAAAATGTAACGACCCGTCCCGGGACTCGGAAATACCATCGAGCGGGACGAGCCGGTACTTCATCAAAGACGAACGAATTTAATAAAAACGTTCCATTCGGCAGTAGTTTCATTGCATACCTGAATATTACATCACATAAGTCTTACATAGCTGCTAATAGAGGCATACCTCGCAGCGGCAAACATACCAAAAGAGTTCAGCGGAAGCAACACATCACTCAAAAGCTGAAACTACTAACGAAACAACTACTACTTGGGGACTAGGCCCGAAACCCTACTCCTCAGGATCTTAAACCGCGACAACGCCTTCATCTTCGAAGTTCTCCTCCTCTTCCAGTAGATTGACGAACTCTGGGGTGGGGTGGAAAACAACAAGGGTGAGTACTCAAGAGTACTCAGCAAGTTTTGGGAGTAGTATAGATGCATGATACAAAGAGTGGCTATGGTTCTCAAGGAATGTAGTTTATATTATTCTAAGTGCTTATACCCACGGGTAGAGGTCCCAACCTCTAGCCGTTCCCACATAAAGTAGCAATAGCTCAAAAACTAAACCAACCCTCACATTCTCACCAACCGGGATTGCTTTGCAACAAATCCCAACATCATTTTTCATCAATTTCCACATGTCACAACTTTCCATCAATAATCATCATCTCAACCTCACAACTCTTATATCATTATCTCGGTACTAGCTTACCCATTCATCGGGGAAACGTTCCCATTATAACATTTCATCCCAATTCATTTTAACGCTCAACTAGTTTAACAATCTCACATTACTCCCTATGAAGCCTTTCGACTTCCCGCTCCACACAGAAACGTTATCCAACCACAAAGGCTAGTCGTATACCCATCGGTATACTCTGGTAACGTCCCAACTCCTTCTCTATTTAGTTGAAAACAATTAAACACTATGCTAGGGAAAATACATGAAATCACTTGCCCATATTCGTGGGCACGACTGTTCGAATAGTTTATATTTCAGCTGAAGGTGCACACTTTACCCTTGCGACTCAAACTCTACTCCGCTACCCGTCGGTATAGGAGGTTCGAGACAAATACTTTCCAAATCAAACCTAGGATATCCCACTGCCACCTAGATGGATTCACAGTCAAGGATCCGGAAAGTACGTCTTTCTTCTTCTCCCTAGGCAATCACACGGGTGCTCCACTTTCGACTCCTCGAATCACAACCACAATCTCGTGCCCATTAGGGACTTTTCAGGTAATAACACGAGCCACCCGGTGATTCCACATCCATCGGCAATCAGGTTATCCCAAACCCACTAAGTACTAGCCCAGGGGCATCTCTCACATACCCACAAGGTTGCACGATGTTGCGCTCATGCTTTCCCAAGGAATCGTTCCTTAATAGTCTTTATAATACACACAATTTCATTTCACACAACACATTTACAAAATCACATCATCATCACCCAATCTGCATCTAGTCGTCATGTTTTGATATAAGTGTGTAAAAGTGTATGTGTAGTGCACCCATTTGACAAGGAATGTGCTAAAAGCAATTAAAAGAATAAATTAAATCATGGATGTAAAAATAAATCCTAGAACGACAAGGTAAACATGGTATTCAATTATCAAGGAGGCTTGTTACAAGTGTAGGTTTTATTTGTCATAATTGCCCAAGCAATTGACTAATAGTGTACGTGAGTGTTTAACCTAATCATGCATATATAAATTTTGTGAAACAATCAATGCAATAGGATCAAGTATGTTCAAAGGAAGACTTGCCTTGAACCGTGTGGTACTCGAGATCTTCGGGATCGTAGCATCGGGTGTCTTCAGCGTCGGCAACTATAATACAAATAACATTATATAAATAAAATACGCGAAAAGTTTTGGGAAAAATAATTTTATACTACTCTAAATCAAATTTTATAATTTTAGAAATTTATAGAAATTTGAATGGTGTTAATCGGAGCTATAATGAGTTTTATATGAATTTTTGAAGTTTAAACATTTTCTGAAATTGACAAAAGGTACTGTGTGCTGTTGGCTGTTGAGCTAAATGGGCCGGCAGAAAAATAATTTCGGAAAATAGAAAAAAGTATTGTTTAAACCAACCGGGCCGACCTGTTTACTGTATGGGTTGTGTTAATTTTAATTCCTAAAAATAGAAAATGTTACAATTGTGGTGGGCTGGCCGAACCGGCCCAAGGGAAAACAGCATGCGGGACAGGTTGGCAGGGCCCGTTGGCAGTAAGCTAGAGGCTGGCGTGCGGGGCCTAGCTAGCACACCGAACAGAAGGCAGCGGCTGGAGGTTGAAGACGACCTTCAACGGCTAAAACTTCTCTGGGGCATAACTTCTTCATACTAACTCCGATTGACTCCAAAATTTAAATGTAGGTTCTACATGCCATGATGAACATAATCTATGGTTGGATTTCCAATTAGAGCTACGGTTTACTCATAATTAAAAAGGGGGTAAAGGGCAGAGGGGTGGCATTGGGGGCGATGGGGGTACTCCGGCGACCAACGACTGGAATCTTCACGGGATTAGTGCTAGCAGGAAACTATCCGTGGCTTCCGATCGACCTACAATGGCTCTTACGAAGCTACCCACGGTGATGCCTAGAGGTTTCGATGGATAAACGTCACCGGCGAGCTCCAGTGGTGTTCCGCCATGGATAAACCTTGGAACATGAATGCTAGAGCACAAGAAAGCTACGTATACAAGGAAATGTGCGAATTTTATACCGCAGGTTGGATCAGGGTGCGGTGGCGTCGATTCGGGTCTCCGGTGAAGGCTCGATTCCAGCGGATTCCCAACGAACCAAAGCTGCAGGTGCTCCGGCGATCTCACGGGGGTGATGCGGAGTGGATGAAGGTTGTAATGCGCGCAACAATGGAGCTCGGGGTCTTGTTTTATTTTCACGAGTGACATGGGTGGCGACGTGCGGATTAATAGCGACGGGACGGTGGCGCACGCCAAGGCATGGGGCGGAGTTGGTGCGGCGATGGAACGACGAAGCTGTAGATCGACAGGGCGGAGTGGTTGGAGGTGGCAGGCACGGGTACGACGACGTGGGGGCGCGTACGGCATTAACGCGAGGGTGCAGGGCGCGGGTGCGACAGTAGCACGGGTGCAGGCGCGCGGCCGGGCGGCCGGGTGCGCCGGGCGCAGGCGTGCGACCTAGCGCAGCCGGTGGCCTGGCACGGAGGCGCGAGCGCACGGCCGAGTGCCACGTGTGGGCGCGCGACGGCCATGGCCACTGGCTGCGGCCAGTGTGTGCGTGCGTGAGAAAGAATTTTTTTGTTTTTTTAATTGTTTTTTGTTTTTTTGTATATAAATAAATAGAGGAAAAAAATCTAGGTTTTACAAAAAAATATCCCTGTCATCATTGGCGGGGATGGGGACGAGGAAATATATCCCCTCGGGGACGAGTATGCGTAGGTAAAACCCAACGAGGAATTCCCCGTTGACATCTCTAGTTGAAGACGTTTGCTAGCGACGGGAATTTTGATTATTTGTCAACCTTTTGTTATGCACATTTTCAAATATTATTGTCTTTGTTGAATTCGGTTTTTAGCCATTCAAATCATGTGCAATTTGATTCTATACTATTTTGGTCACTATTTCAGTTATAAAACATGTCAAAACAGAAAAAAATGATCAAATTACCACTATAAATTAAAATAAAATTAAAAGAAGTTCAAGCAAAATATTACTCTTGTACATAGTTATTGCAAGTTTCATTTTTGTTGATTTAGATAATGTAGGTAACACATTTTTTATTTTTTTCTTTGCTAGTTGTACGCATAACCAGCACCGCTTCACGGGGTATATCATATTAGATCCGAAGGAGTAAACAAAGAGTAAAAACATTACTAATAATAACAAAAAAATCTGATGTTTTGTGGCTAGAATGGTACAGAATCGAAGTACCTATGATTTAAGTGACAAAAAACGAATTTAGCGAAGAAAATAACATTTGAAAACAGAATGGTCCTCAACAACCCAAATTAATCGTCGTATTTTCCAAGGCACATCATCCTCAACAACCCAAATTCTCCATCAGAATATCAGATTGTCCAACATGTCTTCCTCCGGCGCCAAGTTTTCTCTCATTTGTGACTTAGATCCTTCTCCCCTCTCTCTCTTTTTTTGAGAACAGGCATAAAGGGTTTTATGCCCGGCTTTGATTGAAAGCCAAAGAGTAGCAAAGTCACCGCTGGGGTTACCAGCTTACACGCAGACCAACAGCACCCACACCCGGAAGGACTACCCGCAACAAAAGCTGCTCCCTAAGCAGAAAGCAAAAGCCAAGGCGCCCTCCGTCCAGCAAACAAGAACTGGAACCACACAGTTCAAAAGCCTTACAGAACCATACTTAGAGCCACCGAACAGTTCACCTCCCAGAGAAAACAACCAACAGCAAGACCGACAGAGTAAAAAAGAAAAGCATGTTAAAACTACTAGACTTCCCAGCTGAGCCAAACAGATCACTTGGACGACTCAGACTTCTTCAGCTTCTTGCCGCCACTCCCAAGAGGTTGATTTGAGCACGGAGCAACACGCAAACCTTTTGTACCTCTCCCTGAAGACAAGCTGGAGCCAAGCTCTTCCACTGCAACATGAGCCCAATCATTTTAAACGGCAAACTGAGAACATTGGTATTCAAAGTATTGTTGAAAACGAAGTTATTACGCATCAACCAAATAGCCCACAAACCAGCCGCTAAAACTCCAAAAACTACACATTTTTTTGTCACTAAGTTCATGATAAAAAATCCCAAAGATATTCTGGTGATCTCTTGGCACATTATCCCAACCTAAAGCATCCCTTACGCAGAACCACAAAAACCTGGCTACATCACAAGAGAACATGGCATGATTCACGGTTTCAAGTTGGCCACATAGTTTACAAGACGGGTTGCCGGACCAGTTTTTCTTTTTTAGGGCATCCCCAACCTGAATTCGACCTTTCAAAGTAAGCCAGAGGAAACATTTAGCTTTCAGGGGGGCAGCACATTTCCAAATGTGTTTGAAAGTATCATCGCAAACACCCCTGAAAGCAATCCAAGCATAAAGAGACTTTGTGGTGAACCCCCCCTTATGAAGCCCCCAAATAACTTGATCTGGAGTGTCAGCTAATCGAAGGTCACTACACCAATCCCTCAGAGTTAGCCACTGCGAATACTCATCGGGGCCTAAAGCTCTTCTAAAGTGAATAAGCCAACCTTCAGAGCAAACTTTCTCAACTAAAACTTTCGGATCACAACATATGTTATACAACTGAGCAAATCTGATTTTTAAAGGAAGATCACCCCCCAAGAGTCCTCCCAGAACAAAGTACCACGACCATTTCCCAGCTTAAAATCACAGTTTTTCTGAAACAGTTTCCTGAGCTTAACAATCTTACTCCAGAAAAACGAACCCTTCTCTTTGATGGTCCCAAACAGGCTACCCCCTAGCGAGTATTTTTTCCGAAGAATATCGAAACACAGCCCTGTTTTTCCTTCAATGAGCCAAAATAACCATTTACAAAGTAAAGTAATGTTCATAATTCTGGTGTCTACAAAACCTAAGCCACCATTCCCTTTAGGCAAACACAAAGACTTCCAATTAACCATGTGAAATTTTTTGTTCAGCCCTAAACCCCCCCAAAAGAATCTACTTCTGATTTTATCCAACTGACAGTGAATCGACTCTGGCAATTGAAAACCCCCATGCTATACAGAGGCACGCTGCTCAGGCAAGAGTTAATTAGCACCATCCTACCCCCAGTCGAAAGATAACCACATTTCCATGTGGAGAGTTTTTTCTCTACCTTTTGTGTCACCGCCCCAAAATCTGTCCTAGAAGGTTTTGAATGACTAATAGGCAGCCCCAGATAAGAGATAGGAAACGTTCCAAGCTTACAATTAAAGATATTGGCGGCATTAAGCGCTTCTGCCTCCGAAACGCCCAAGGTGAAAACTTCGCACTTTTGGTAATTAATTTTTAACCCAGAAAGCTCTTCAAAACAGTATAAAAGTAATTTGACAGTGGTAAAGTTATCCTCTGAATACTCCATCATCAATATAGTGTCATCGGCGTATTGCAAATGTGTGACACCCCCCTGAATCAAATGAGAGGCCAACCCCGTGAGAAAGCCTTTTTCTTTCGCTCTAAGGAATAATTCAGCCATGGCATCACCCACGAGGTTGAAGAGAAGAGGTGACAAAGGATCACCCTGTCTCACCCCTCTGTAAGTTCTAAAGAACCCCCCGACTTTACCATTAATGTTAATGGCTACTCTACCTCCTGAAACCACCCTCTTCATCCAGTCTATCCATCTTCGGTCAAAACCTTTCCTGACTAACACTTCAAACAGGAAACCCCAATGGACTCTATCATACGCTTTCTCAAAGTCTAACTTCAGTACTACTCCTTTTTGTTTCGAGGTTTTAACCTCATGTAAAATTTCATGTAACGAGACCACCCCTTCTAAGATGTTCCGACCTGGAATGAAGGCCGATTGGCAGGTATCAATTATCTTATCTGCCACCTTGGTAAGCCTCAGCGTCAACACCCTAGTAATGATCTTAAAGCAGACATTCAATAGACAAATAGGTCTAAACTGCGAAATGGTGCAAGCATCGTTGATTTTGGGGATAAGGACTATCACTCCATAGTTGATTCTACTAATATCCAAAGTATCATTATATAGCTCTTCCAACATCTCCATAAATTGCCATCTAAAGTGATGCCAAAAGGCTTTATAAAACTGAACCGACAAACCGTCAGGGCCCGGAGCTGAGTTTACTTTAATCCCTTTAAAAGCAATGTCCAGCTCCTCCACGGTAAACTTTTTAGTGAGCTCTATGTTATCGTTCTCATCTACTCTCCTTCTATTACACCAAAAATCCTCCATCAGGTGGAAATTGTGCATCACATCAGCCCCAAAAAGTTTCTTATAGAAATTATAAATGTGATTCTTCACCTCCTCTTCCTCTTGCAAAATTACTCCCTCATCTTCCAACCTCAGGATAGAGCTTTTCTTCTTCCTACACGTTGCCACCTTATGAAAAAAACTGGTATTGGCATCCCCCATTAAAAGCCAATTCTGACCACTCCTTCTCTGCCAAAACTCAGCTTCCGACTGAAGAGCGGCCGACAACTTATGATCCATCAAGTTTCTCTCTTCCCACTCTTCCTCAGATAGATCACAAATGTCAGCTTTTTCATCCAGAGCTTTGATTCTTAGTAAAAGAGACTCTTTCTCCAAACATGCTGTTTTCCTCAGGTTTGCCCCCCAACCAGACATTTTTTTCCTCAAATGATTACCTTGCATTTTCCAAAAATCCAAAATCCTAGAGCGACCCCTTCTAGGCAAAATTTTTAACACCCAATCTTTGAAACCCTCCGTTTGAAGCCAGGCACTCTCAAACCTAAAATTTTTTTGTCTGTGATCAATTTTTCTGTCCAAATCTACCAGCAGTGGACAATGGTCAGATCCTACCATATTCAAAGTATTCACCACAGACAAAGGAAACAAATTATCCCAACTTCGAGAAACCAGGACCCTATCAAGAACTTCTCTAGTTGGATTGACTTGTCTATTAGACCAAGTAAATTTCCCTCCAACCCTAGTAATCTCCTGCAACTCACAATCATTGATAAAATCATTAAACACCTTCAACCACTTCCAGTGAATTGCCCCTCTACTTTTCTCAGAAGGAAACCGAATCATGTTAAAGTCCCCGCCAAGCATACAAGGAATGTTCAGACTCCTGACTTTACCCATCAACTCTTCAACAAATCTCAACTTTCGATCCTCACTAACTGGCCCATAGATGTTAATTAGCTCCCAACAGGTTTTGGACACATTAAACTCCAGCGTTAAACTAATAAAGAATTCCCCCATATCCACACCTTTCACCGCCACCACATCCAGATCAACTCCCACCAAAAGACCCCCAGAATGACCACACGCAGGTTTAGTCAACCAATAAAAATCCCTCCTAGAGCAAAAACTATCTAACTCACGCGGGGTAAAACTTTCTCTAATTGTCTCCTGAAGACAAATAAAGTTAAAGCGATACTGGACCATTAGGTCAATCAGTTGTTTTTTCCTACCACTGTTCCCCAAACCCCGGATGTTCCAAAAAAGGGATTTCATGAATTCAATAGCTTATCCCCCTCTCCCTCTAACAGCTCCACACCATGTTCCCCCTCACAACTAGACTTTAGTTCATCCAATCCAGGACCTTGCCCCTGCCCCGCAGGATTAGTGCTAATATTTTTGTGTGCCATGAAAATTAGAGCCTGAGCCAACTCCTTAGCCTTTAACAGATCTATGTTATGATTAACCTCATCGTTAGAACAACCCAAATTAATTCCACATTCCCCGCCACCAAGGCTAATTTTTCAGATGAAACAGATTGCAAAATAGTATACCGGGAGGTACCTGAAACATCATCTTTGTAATCCGCCCTGAGTTGCGCTTTCATCTGAATCGGAACCCCATCCCTTTTAATACGCGCACTTTGACGAACTGCAACTGGGGGATCTTTTTTCTTCTTCCCTTTGCCCCCCTTAAGCTGTATCCCTTTCCTTGGCTGGATCTGCTTTGCTGTAACAACAAATGAACTCTCTGTCTTTTCTGCACTTCTCAATCGCCCCATGAAAGAAGGACCAGACTCCTTACTCTTCAGCTCACAATACTCCTTACCAAGATACTCTTCATCCACCACACCAACTCCCAGCACTGAAGACACCGTATCCACCACCTCTATAGCGAGACTGCTATTTTGAGTCAGAATTTCTTCTCCTCTCCGCAGTTCATCATCTCCCAAATCAGTTTGTTGACAGCGAGCTAACGGCATCTCGATAGTAAGCAGATCTTGGAACTGAGCAGGCACACTGTCACCGCATACCATACTATCAACAACAGGATTAGTATAATGCGCTGGAAGATGAGCAAGAACATCCTCATCTGAATCCCCATCCATATACTCTTCCCCCCCATCGTCATCTTGTTCTTTTTGCTTGGAATTAGAACCACCATCGTGTTTAGCGCTTGGAGATTCAGATGACTCCGGATTCTCTTTGTTATCACTTTTGTTCGTCTGTTGTACATTAGAGAATCCTTGAGACTCACCAAAGACTTTGAAACCGGTAGGCTTGGGTTTATCAGATCGAACACCATCAAGCTCCGGAACCCACTTAATCTTGTAGCCAGTAGAGTTCACAAAAACTTCAGAGTATCCCACAATCTTCCAAGGGTCGCGACATTGAACTTTAAACCGAACTGGACCTGATCCATTCAGACTACCCAGATCGATCTCCAAAAGACTACCCACCAGTTTGGCAATGCAATTGATGTACTGCACCTCTCTAGCAATTTGTGGAATGCCAAAAGCCTTCACCCAAACTGGAATTAATTTAGATATCGCATTAATAGCCCGCTCAGAAACCCTGATGTTTGCTCTAATTTTAAACTTTTGGAAGTCAAAGCACTTCAGACGAGCCAACTCCCATCTAGTCTCCTTGGAAGGAAATTCAACAAGGTACTGATCTCTATCAATTTGTAAAACACTCCAATCCCAATTATTGGCATACAGATGTTTAAGCTCAATCAAAATCTTTGACTCAGTGCATTCACCCTCCTCAACTGTCAGAATCCCCGTCACAGCTGAGTTCCCCAACTTAGAATCTGGAATCTCAATCGCCAAATGGTGAAATGCCTGATTTGGGATCCCATACCCACAAAGTTCCAGAGAAGGACCAGATTTCCCCAACTTCTGAACATCAAGTAACGGGCACTTAGAGGAAATGTGACCCGACTTCTTGCAAGCAAAGCACAACGTGGGATTCACACAATGTGCCTGATGGTGCCCCGACAGCCCACAATTAAAGCATGTGATATCATCAGCTTTACCCTCTCTAACTCCTTTCTGATCCTTCCTGAACTGCGAACTCCCTTGGGCTTCTTCCCTAGTCCAGACAAAAGGACGATCATCTCTACGAACATTTTCTGGAATCCTCCGATCCCAGTCTTTCCACCCAGCACCTCTGCCAGCATCATGACCCCCCCAATCTGGGTCACGGTCCCCTCTACCAGAATCTCGATCAAACAGACGACGTTTCCCCCTCCCTCTGCCATCAGACCACTTCTTGTCCATCGCAGACATCTTCACCACTTCAGCAAAGGAACGGGAGTCGACAAACCTGGGGGATGTTCGCCGCAGCCTCACCGCCGAAGCACCGTGGCGGCGAATATCCTCCTTGGAGGCTGGAAACCCTTGGTCGAGCGAACTGGAAGAGAGAGACGCCCCAACTGGAATCCAAACCCACCGTTCTGAATCAGGCAACCAGGAGTGGTTGTAAAGCGCCTCCACATCGAGACCATCGCTCGGCCTCCCGTCATCGAAAGAATGGGCCGAGTACGGGACGAGAGCGCCATGGGCCACTTCAGCAGCTACCAAAGCAGGACCTCCTGCTGGGCTCCTGATCGATCCCGTGCAGTCCACCGCAGCGCCGGCCGAGGATGGGCCAGGATCGCCAGGGAGAAGACACCGCCCTTCTGGAAGCGAAAACATAACGGCCCCTTCATTCCATGATTATTCGTCCAAGCATCCCCCTCTCTCTCTCCCTCTCCATTTCTTTTTTTCTTCCTTTCTTTTTCCCACTCTGATGTTTTTGCTCTGTTTTTGGAGAGCACGTGGGGCTTCTTCCTTCTGTTTTTTTCTCTCCTTATTAATACAAGTGCAAATCTCCTGCCTTTCAAAAAAAAACAGAATGGTATAGAATCAAAGTCAAAAAAACACAATTGTCAATCCGATTAAGGCTAGTTTTATCTTTTGTCAACCGCGGATATTCTAAAATTTTAAGAGAAAATTAATAATTTAGATTACGAAAATCGGTAACCATTAAATTTAGAAATGAACTACTTTTTATTTTTATAAAGTATGCTAATTTTATTTTAGCAACTAGCTTTTCATAAACCCGATTGGCCATTGGGACACCCAGGCCAATCCAATCGTATGATTACAACCTCAACCTTTCCTTAAAAAACTAGAATACATCATATATATATATATATATATATATATATATAGTTACAAGAAATACACGGACAAGAATTGATGCGCCTGAGCTCGCTCCGACGAATGCCGCCTGCTCGGCGATCAGGCAACGGCGGCCAGCGCCGGCGAAGCGGCCCTGTCGGCGACGATCTGCTCGTAGAGGTCTCTGATCTTGAGCCCGACGATGGTCTGGAACAGCCCCGTGCCATTGTTGCTCCCGGGGAAGTCGGCGTGCTTGAGCATCTGCTGCGTCACCTCCCTGTAGTACTTGGTCGAGAGGTTCCTCAGGTGACTCTCCACGTAGATCACCTCGTCCAGCTTGTCGAACTTCCCGTCCATCTCCAGCACCGACACCTGCCGTGCGTGCACAAAGTGACAAAACCACATCAAATCAACATTTTTTTTACCTCGCATCGAGCTCCGATCCAAGGCCGATCTGCGAGCAAGCAAGATTACGTGTTACGTGCCTCGCGGCCGAAGTAGGTGTCCGGGAAGTAGGCGAACTTGATTCCGGGGTAGGAGCAGGAGAGCTTCCTCCCACAGGGGATCCAGCTGATGGTCGATCCCTCGTCGAAGAGGTAGGCCGGGGCGAAGTGCTTGACGCCCTCCTTCATGATGAGCTTCACGCGCTGCACCTTGCCCTCGTCGTCGTCGTCGTCGTCGTCGTCAGGAATCAACCGCGTCGGCAGCACCTCTATCACGGCGTCGGCGTGCTGCTTCTGCGGGTCTGCAGAGAAGACGACGATCGATCAGCAATTCAGCATGCAGATGAGATGGTTTGATTCGATCTTGTTGATCAGCATGCAGATCGATGGGGTGTATAGTACCAATGTATGCATCGAAGTCGGGCTTGCGAGCTTCAATGCTGGCCTTGATGCTCTCCAGGCTGTGCCCGCGCTCTGCCATGTCTCTCTGCACAAGAAGAGATGGTGCAAAATGGCTACGGATTAGTAGGAGAAGTGAACTCTGACACTGTGACACATGAGCGATATGTCAGTCGGCTCACGTGCCCTTGCTGTCTGCTAGTTGCCATGTATCTGACCTGAATTTTCCATGCAAACTTGACTTCGTTGCTGACGTCCAGGTATATGCTGAAGTCCAGAAGACCCCTGACGCGTTCGTCGTACCTGGCCAATGAAACACAATTAAGACGGTAATTAACGTGCAATGCATGCCCGGGTTGATGTAGAACGCAGTAATTAAACTAAACGAGAAGAAGCATGTAGCAATATAATCACATTGGGTGCAGGCCTTCGAGGACGAGGATTTTGGGGGGAGTGATGAGCTCGGGCCGGTCGAGGAGGCCGGTGGCGTGGTTGTAGATGGGCTTCTCAACGGCTCGGCCCTCCTTGATGGCCTTCACCTGCCGGTACATGAGGTCGAAGTCATTGGCGCGCGGGTGCAGCGCCGTGACGCCCTTCTCCTTCCGCCCCGTGCGGTCCAGGGAGTGGTAGTCGTCGAGGCAGACCACCGTGGCGGCGTCGCTGATGAGCGTGTTGGAGTCCGGGTTGCCGCCCCTCGGCGCCACCGCCTCGCCGCCGAGCACGCTCGTGAGCCGCCGCATGAACGTGCTCTTCCCGCACCCGGAGTCGGCCGCCAGCCCGATCACCACCGTCCCGCGCCCCGCCGCCGAGCACGTCGACACGCGGGACGCCGCCGCTGCTGCTCCCCACCGCCTCCTCCTCCTCCCGCCGCCACCGCTCGTCAGGATGGCCGTTGAGCTCGGCAACCTCAGAGAGGTGGCCGCGCCCGTGTGCGCCGCGAAGGCCGCCATTGCTCGACCACTCTGCTCTCGATCGCAAGCTAGGCCCAAGACTGAGATCGAAGAGGATGCGCGTGTGCAGTGAGGTGTCGGCTCTTGCTTCCTTGCGCGGTGTGCCGGTGTCTATGTGGCGGGACGAGGCAACTCGTTGTGAGCTCAGCTCAGCTCAGCTCAGCTCATCTCATCGACGAGATCGATGATCCCGATCGTTTCTTCTAATAAGATGTGCAGATAGATCATAGATCAGGTAGCTTGCGGTGTTCGACACTGGATTCTCATGGGCTTTCTTTGTCCGGCATGCCGGCATGCCGGCATGCTTCGATGGCGAGCTATGGACGCAGCAGCGCGCGTGCGACGGTGAGAGGAGAAAGCCTGGTGCCTGCTGGTTTGGTGGGTTGGAGATACGGTGGTCCTACGTACGTGGTGGCAGGAGGGTTGCCTGCGGCGGATGAGTATGGTACTCACTGTGCTGAAAACTGAAGGCGCTACGTACGGTTTGTGCCCGGCCACTTCGATAGTCAAACGCTTGCCATCTTAGGACAAACTCAGACACTCTGTCAAAGGAAGGGACAGGCATGGCATTCCACCTACGAGCTAGCTGAAATGGACTACCAGCAGGCGCCGTGTACCGGCGCAACGACAAAAACGGCCCATGGTATGTCAAGTTGGGAACGCCAAAACAGCCACCCAAACCGACCGACACGGCGCGAGGATTCCATTCATGCCGAGAACCCTGGTTCTGGAGAGCTGGAGATGGAGCGAGAGACTCTGACCTGCTCGTGTGATCGCACAACTGTCAGCCAGTGCACGGTATTTGCTTGTAACGTGCACGTGCAACGCAGTGAAGCAAACATGCGGTCAGTTCTGTTCGGTTAATCGTTGGAAAAGAGGATTGAGGGGGATTAGAAGGTATTTATACTATAATCCAATCCAATGTTTAGATAAATGTAGATTATTTACAAAATTCATTCATAATCGGTAGATTATTCACGAGATGAATTTAACAAGCCTAATTACGCCATGATTTAACAATATGATGCCACAATGAACATTTGCTAACTATGGATTAATTAGAATTAATAAATTCATCTCACAAATTATCCTTTGATTCTGTAATTATTTTTATAATTAGTTCACGTTTAGTCTTTAACTCCGCCTATGTTGTCTCAGCATATGTTGGTGCAGCATAGCCTAGTCTCAAGTCCAGGTACAAGGAGGAGGGTTGCGTTAGACGTGGCGAGCCAGCTATAAAAACTTAGCCACTCAAATGGAAATGAAACCCAATAGAAAACCGTTGGGGCGTAACCCTCTTAGCGACGTGCCATATCGGAACCCGGGTATGGTGTTAAATGGGCAAGGGCCGGGCCGCCACCCCTTGGTGCCGACTAGGATCCGTGTAGGTAGTTGGAACGTAGGGTCCCTTACAGGTAAGCTAAGAGAGTTAGTCGATGCAGCGAGCAGGAGGCGTGTTAATATCCTATGTGTCCAGTAGACAAAATGGAAGGGGCAAAAAGCGAAGGAGGTGGAGAACACTGGTTTCAAGCTTTGGTACTCAAGAACAGTGACAAACAAAAATGGAGTAGGTATCCTGATTGATAAGATCCTTAAGGATGGAGTGGTGGTTGTCAAAAGGCAGGGAGATAGGATTATCTTAGTCAAACTAGTTTTGGGGGATGTGGTCTTGAACATAATAAGTGCATATGCCCCTCAGGTTGGTCTCAGTGAGAGCGAGAAGAGAAAGTTCTGGGAAGACTTAGATAGTATGGTCAGAGCAAGTACCAACCAATGAGAAGCTTTTCATAAGAGGAGATTTCAATGGTCATGTAGGTTCAACAAAGGCAGGTTATGAGCTGGCTCATTGTAACGACCCGTCCTGGGACTCGGAAATACCATCGAGCGGAACGAGCCGATACTTCATCGAAGACGAACAATATCGCCGTTGACATTGTTCCATTCGATAGTAGTACATTGCAGAAAGAAAATTACAATAATTAAGTATTACAAAAGTTGCTAAAGAGGCATACCTCGCAGCAACAATCATTACAAAAACACAGCGGAAACATTTCATCACTCAAACATGTACTACTATCCAAACACCACTTGGGGACTAGACCCGAAACCCTAATCTTCTATATCTTCATCGGCAACTTCATCTTCACCTTCAAGGTTCTTGACGTCCTCCGAAGATTAGCAAACTCTGGTGTGGGGGTGTAAAACAACAAGGGTGAGTACTCAAGAGTACTCAGCAAGTCTTGGAAGTAGTATAGATGCAGGATACAAAGAGCGACTATGTTTCTCAAGGGAATATTTATAGTTTATAAATTCTAAGTGCTTAATACCCACGGATAGAGATCCCAACCTCTAACCGTTCCCACATAAAGTAGCAATAGTTCAAAAGCTAATTCAACTCTCACATTCTCACCAATCGGGATTGCTTTGCAACAAATCCCAACATCATTTTCCATCAATTCCACAAGTCACATTTCTTTTCATCAATTCCACATATCACGACCATCATTTTATCATCATAACTCATCATTATCTCGGTACTAGCTTACCCATCCATCGGGGAAGTGTTCCCATTATCAACATATCATCCCAATTCATTTTAACGCTCAACTAGTTATCACATCTCGCATCACTCCCTATGAAGCCTTTCGACTTCCCGCTCCACACAGGAACGTTATCCAACCACACAGGCTAGTCGTATACCCAACGATATACTCTGGTAACGTCCCAACCCATTTTCCATTTAGTTGAAAACAAGTAAACACTACGCTAGGGAAGATACATGAAATCACTTGCCCATATCCGTGGGCACGACTATTCGAACAGATCATACTTCAGCTGAAGGTGCACACTTTACCCTTGCGACTCAAACTCTACTCCATGCTAGCTAGGCAAGGAGGTTCGAGACAAAGACTTTCCAAAGCAAACCTAGGATACCCCACTGCCACCTAGATGGATTCACGGTCAAGGATCCGGAAAGTACGTCTTCCTTCTTCTCCCCTGGCAATCACACGGGTGCTCCACTTCCAACTCCTCGAATCACAACCACAATCTCGTGCCCGTTAGGGACTTTTCAGGTAATACCACGAGCCACCCGGTGATTCCACATCCATCGGCAATCAGGCTATCCCAAACCCACTAAGTACTAGCCCAGGGGCACCTCTCACGTACCCACAAGGTTGCACGATGTTGTGCTCATGCTTTCCCAAGGAATCGGTCCTTAATAGTATTTGTAACACACACACAATTTCATTTCACACAACACATTTGCAAAATCACATCATCATCACCCATTCTACATCTAGTCGTTATGTTTTGATATGAGTGTGTAAGTGTATGTGTAGTGCACCCATTTGACAAGGAACATGCTAAAAGCAATTAAAAGAATAAATTAAATCATGGATGTAAAAATAAATCCTAGAGCGACAAGGTAAACATGATATTCAATTATCAAGGAGGCTTGTTAACAAATGTAGGTTTTATTTGTCTTAATTGCCCAAGCAATTGACTAATAGTGTACGTGAGTGTTTAAACCTAAACATGCATATATAAATTTTGTGGAACAATCAATGCAATAGGATCAAGGATGTTCAAAGGAAGACTTTCCTCGAAACGTATAGTACTCGGGATCTTCGGGTCGTAGTCTCACGGGTCTTCGGCGACGGTAACTATAGCACAAATAACATCACATAAATAAAACACTCAAAAGTTTCGGGAAAACAATTTTATACTATTCTAAATTAAAGTTTATAATTTTATAAATTTACAGAAATTTGAACGGAGTTAATCGGATATATAACGAATTTTATATGAATTTTTGAAGTTTAAACATTTTTCTGAAATTGTCAAAAGGTATTGTGTGCTATTGGGCTGAATGGGCTGCGTCTGTTTTAAATTCTGGAAAATAGAAAATTCACTATTCATTGTAATTGGGCCAGCCTGCTAACTCTATGGGCTGTCCTTGGAAATTAATTCCGGAAAAAGAAAAAATGTACTGTGCTAGTGGGCTGGGCTGTAGGAAAAACATTCTGGAAAATAGAAAAAAATGGTACTGTTCATATGGGCTGGCCGAAACCGGCCCAAGCCGAGCAGCACGCTGGGTGGCCCAGGCTGACGACTGGGGGCCACAAGTCAGGCACACAGAACAGATAAGGGAGGACCGGCGGGAGGTTGAAGACGACCTTTAATGGCTGAAATTTCTCCAGGGCATATCTCCCACGTTTTAACTCCGATTGAACCCAAATTTTAACCGTAGCTTAATCATACCATGATTAACAATATCTACGGTTGGATTTTCAATTAGAGATACGGTTTTCCCATAATCAAAAAGGGGGTAGTACGGGTATTGGTTGGCATGCATGGTGGTACAAGTGCTCCGGTGACGAAGGTAGTGGTTTTTCATGGTATTTACACTAGCAGGGGTCTAACCGTGGCCTTTGATCGACATACCATGGCCCGAACAAATCTATCCACGGTGATGCCTAGAGGTTTCCATGGCTCAATGCCGCCGGCGAGCTACGGTGGTGTTCCGCCATGGCTAACCCATGGAACATGATTGCTAGAGTGTAAGGAAGCTACTGATACAAGGAATTAGGCGGAAGTTATACCTTCGGTTAGATCGGGGAGCGACGACGGCGACGAGGGTCTCCGGCGGAGAGACGATGAACTTCGGTGCTCCGAGAGCTTGGTTCAGGGGATTAGGGATCTGGGCGAGTGTGTAGGGCGTTGGGCGTGCTTGGGAAGTCTTATTCGCATGGGAGGCCGAGAGCTACAACCGGTGAGGTGACTAGGGCGGCAAACAAGCCAATGCATGAGCTAGGCGCGCGGGAGGCGAGGAGATGCTGCAGCAGTTGGGGAAGAGGAGTGGCTAGTTGCTTGTGCACGCAGGAGCAGGGAAGGGATCGAGGCGGCGCGACGCACGATTGGGCGCAAGGCGTGGTGCGGAAGATGCGGCGGCCAGGAGAGAGAATAACCCAAAAAAATCGGGATTTCACACTCATGGAGGTTTCGGGTATGGTAGTAGGAATCAAGAAGGAGAGGATACTTTGGACTTCGCTGTAGCCTACAACCTAGTGATAGCCAACACTTTCTTCAGAAAGAGAGATTCTCATTTGGTGACTTTTAGTAGTGGCCATCGTTCGAGCCAGATCGACTTCGTTCTCACTAGGAGAGAAGATAAACAAGCATGTTTGGATTGTAAGGTGATACCTGGAGAGAGTGTTGTGCCCCAACATAATCTTGTGGTGTCTGACTTTCGTTTTCAGATCCGTACCCATAGGGATAAACAAGCCAAAATTGCGAGGACGAAGTGGTGGAAACTCAAAGGGGAGACATCCGAAGTTTTTAAGGAAAGAGTTTCTGTGGAGGGCGCTTGGTTCGAAGAAGAAGATGCAAACAACATGTGGGTGAAGATGGCAACTTGTATTAGGAAGGTGGCATCAGAAGTGTTTGGAGTGACCAAAGGGAGCAGAGGTGAACCTAAAGATACTTGGTGGTGGACCGAGGATGTTCACAAGGCAATAAAGGAGAAGAAAGAATGTTACAGGAGCTTGTTCCATGATAGGAGCGCGGTCAACATAGAGAGGTATAAGGTAGCAAAGAAGACTGCTAAGCGAGCTGTGAGTGAGGCAAAGGGTCGAGCCTATGATGATCTTTACCGAAGACTAAGTACAAAAGAAGGGGAGAAGGATGTCTACAAGATGGCTAGGATTCGGGAAAGGAAGACAAGGGACCTCAACCAAGTTAAATGCATTAAAGATGAGATGGATCAACTCTTGGTGAAAGGACAAGACATCAAACAGAGGTGGCAGAGGTATTTTGACAATCTTTTCAATGGTGAGAATGAGACTATGGACACCCAATTGGATGACTCCTTTGATGATTTAAATAGATGTTTTGTACGCAGGATCCAAGAGTCAGAGGTCAAAGAAGCTTTAAAGAGGATGAAAGGGGGCAAGGCGATGGGTCCGAATGGAATCCCAATAGAGGTGTGGAAATGCCTTGGGGATATTGCTATCGTTTGGCTAACCAAGTTGTTCAACCATATTTTTCGATCAAACAAGATGCCCGATGAGTGGAGGAGGAGTACATTAGTACCAATCTTCAAGAACAAGGGAGTTATTCAAAGTTGTACCAACTATCGAGGGATTAAGCTCATGAGCCACACTATGAAGCTTTGGGAGAGAGTTATTGAGCATGGCCTAAGAGGAATGACGCATATCACCATGAACCAATTTGGATTCATGCCTGGAAGGTCAACCATGGAAGCAATTTTTTTAATAAGACGGGTCATGGAGCGGTATAAGGAGCAGAAGAAGGACTTGCACATGGTTTTTATCGACTTGGAAAAGGCCTATGATAAAATACCTAGGAATCTCATATGGTGGACATTGGATAAGCATAAAGTTCCAACAAAGTATGTTACGCTCATTAAGGACATGTATGACAAGGTTGTGACTAGTGTCCGAACAACTGATGGTGATACAAATGTTTTCCCGATTAACATAGGATTACATCAAGGTTCAGCTTTGAGCCCCTACCTATTTGCCTTAGTGATAGATGAGGTCACGAGGGATATACAAGGAGATATTCCTTGGTGTATGCTTTTCGCTGACGATGTAGTTCTAGTAGATGAAAGCCGGGAAGGAGTAAATAGAAAGCTAGAGTTATGGCGTCAGACCCTAGAGTCAAAAGGATTTAGAATTAGCAGGACCAAAACCGAGTATATGAGATGTGACTTTGGTACTACAATTAGTGAGGATGGAGATGTAAGCTTGGGAGGCCAAGTAGTACCAAAGAAGGACACCTTCCGTTATTTGAGATCGATGCTTCAGAGAGATAGTGATATTGATGAAGATGTTAGCCATAGGATCAAAGCGGGGTGGATGAAATGGCGTCAAGCATCGGGAGTCCTATGTGACAAGAGAGTACCACAGAAGTTGAAAGGCAAGTTCTACAGGACGGCGATTAGGCATGCTATGTTATATGGGGCTGAGTGTTGGCCTACTAAGAGGCGGCATATCCAACAACTATGTGTCACAGAGATGTGTATGTTGCGTTGGATATGTGGGCACACAAGATTGGACCGAGTGAGAAACGATGACATACGCGATCGGCTAGGAGTAGCGCCAATTGAAGAAAAGCTTATGCAACACCGGTTGAGATGGTTTGGGCATGTCCACCGGAGACCCCTAGAGGCACCGGTGCACAGAGGTATCATAAGACGGGTCAATAATGTGAAGAGAGGTAGAGGGCGACCAAACTTGACATGGGAGGTGGCTATCAAAAGGGACTTGAAGGAATAGAATATCCCAAAGGAGATGTGTTTGGATAGAAGTGCTTGAAAAGAAGCTATCCACGTGCCCGAAACGTGATTAGGCCTTTTCCCTTTTAGTGCTCTTAAAAGCTTTTCCCCTCCCCTTTCTCTCTCTCTCTTTTTGGTGACTTCTTGTTGGGTTTCAACTCTAGACTACCCCAACTTGCTTGGGACTAAAAGGCTTTGTTGATGTTGATGTTGAGTTCACGTTTAGTCTTTCAAATTGATGTCTAAACATTCAATATGGCACGGTCTAAAATTTAGCCCTTAGATCCAAACACCCCCTTAATCAGTGGACGATCAGGTTAAACGTTGCGATTCAAGATTCATCAGAACTTCAAAGGCTTGCACCCAATTGTGCCATATGAATCTGCTGGGAATGGACGAACCTGTTGGAATCGGGAAGCACAATACATGCCAACAATCCGCAAAGGTGTACATGTATGATCCAGGTCCGGTGGCTCTTTTGCGTTTGAGAGAATGATCCTTGCTCATCTAACGCTAACTAAGGCTAAACTGGTACCTACCCAATAACATATGAACGACAGCTTGCCAATAATCAAAATACCTAATTCCAGACACAACCCTATTACGATGATGCTAACTTTCTATCCCACACCAGCTGAAAAAAAGGTTTCTCAATAACACTGACATGAAAAGACATTCTCCAAGTTGTGCTAATATGTGTGCACAGAGCCGCCGTATGAACAGGTGTTGTGTGCTACTGGACACCAGAAACTTTTAAGTCGTGATGATTGATGAATAGCTTCACTTGTTCCCTCTGAAGTACATGTACACTCTCTGCATCAGCCAATGGAAAAATAATAACAAATGTTAAATGCCAGCCCTTTGTATTCTTGGAAAATAAATGCATCAAGAAATGTCCCCATAAACATGGAGTAATGATGACAACATCAAACGATTTTTTCAACCGAAAGCATTGGAATATTTTCTAATCACCAACAGCGCAAGTTGGGTATCCAATTATTTTAAGGTTCATCCACAATAATAACAGAACAAAAAATAGCAACCTTTGGCGGGCATTGAGTATAAATTTGGACATTAAATAGTAGTTAATACAATCATATGTCTCTCAGGGAAACAAATGAGAATAGAATACTACAACGAAATCGCAGAAGAAAATTAGGAAAATAATTTCGTCCTTACCATTTATTTTAGTCAGCTATGCAGATATACGAAATAAATCTTACCATCTTAAAGCATCTTGTATGGATGAAGTTTATTACTAGTTCTGAAACTAAACTAAGGGTACAGAGCAATGTGAAAAACTTAGTTTCGCGACATAATCAAAATAGTTTCCATTTTGTGAATCTGTGGCTCTAAACTCAACATATAATAATCTACTGAAGGCTATATGCATAGAATACCCATTGCTTCCTGATACATTAGTACCCTAACAATAAATTACTACTATACTGGCATGCATATTATACATAATAAAATAGAAAGAACACATCTCCTGACAGTACATTAAGCAGATCAGAGGGTAACATTCAAAGTTGTCTCTCCCCTTAAATATGTTGTACATTTAATACACGGCAAGAACAATTAGAGGTTAATTGCTGCATTACCTTTATTTTATGTGCACACCCTGATTTACAGTTAAAAAATGAGGGTTTCTTGCGTTGCTAACTATTGCTAAAATATACTATAGCTATAAGGACAAGCAGAAAGAAGGGGATAGAGGGGATACTGGAAGATGTCAGTTGATGAGACAAGATTTTATATCAGACCTGAAGAACCCCAATGCTCAGCAGTGTCTCCAAGCAAAACAGCGCAAACCCCACAAAGTAAAAGATCTGCAAGAAAAGAAAAACAACAATTCTTAATTTCCTACTAGTTGACACCTTAAAGATAATTCAAAGTGTTCAATACATTAAAAAATTGCAGGAAAAGTTAACTTATCCAACTTCCTAGTTTATCAGGATGATTTGGAATGGAATAAGGTAATCCAACTCACCCCAATTATCACATGCTCAGAGAAGGCGTCGATTGCAGCCAGAATGCCCCTGATGAGCAAGAGTGAAACAATATAGTATATTATTATCTCAGAAGTGGAAGGCATGAAAAAGAAATCAAGAATGAGCTCTAAATTTTCACAAGTTATCCACTCAATAGTAAATACTGATTAGTTGCATATTAATTAGTAAACTCTTGATCTCTATATATCAAGTAATAACAACTTACATTAACGATTTGCCCTGAAACACAATTGGTGGGGCAATGGCAGCAATAATGCAGAAACCAATGTGGATCTGTACCAAAAAAACAATGAAAAGAAGTTGATACAATCCATATGATAAGTGATAGCTTTGACTGAAGCAATAGATGTCATGTCGTGAATACATAAAAAACAGATTTGCAGATAGATCTTACCAGGTAACAGAGGAAAAACCATCCAAAACTGAATGCACTATTAGTCCTGTTTAACAAGTTAAATAGAATGTTAAATACAATAATAAGCACGGACATGGTTCTGGACCACCAAAATGTCTTATACTAGATTACTAGCTATAGTGGGTGAGCAGTGCAGGTGTGCATAAACTTTTGTGCAGAAGAGATACTTCTAAAATGCACTGGTGGAAATAAGCAAGATAATTGTAGTAAAATGCACAGGTGAAAAGAAGCTTTAGAACTATAGCAAGATGCTATAACAAAAATATAACTCTTCAAAAAATACATTAATAGAAATAGCGTAAAGCAGAAATAATATACCTCATAGCACGATAGAGGGGCCTATACCATATCAAGTATGACAGGGGAATTCCAAGCAAGGCATAGATAGTGGCAAGGAAAAACAGCTTCGAATCTACAAGCACAAGACACCAACCATTAAGCATGAGCCAGTGTACAAAAAAACAGTGGCACTTACAGAAACCCATGCAACCCACCTCCCTCCTTGATCCAGCAGACTATGACAGCGATGAAGTTCCATGAGAGGCAGAGCACAATACCTGTAAATTAAAATAACACAGATGGGATATACTGAGATAAATCAATGCTAGCTTCCTTTGAAATGCAACATATCGACCAACACAATTGATGTAGCAAAATCACACTATCAGTGACCCATCTATGCGTACCAAGCCAGCTTGCGAATGCCAGATACTGCAACTTCTGCAAATTGGCCGGTATCTCATTGGCGATGTCATGGTGGATGATTGGGAAGAATGGCGGCCAGTTCTTCTCCTCCATTAGCACTCCAGCTGAGTCAAAAATAAAAAGAGGCAAATGAGCACACTCCTCTTAAGTGTTAACACAACTGGAAATTGAAATATCAGACTCTTTCAGGCAAACAGTGACGCACCATTCTTCAATGCTTCCTCCCTCCTTTTGATATCCTACAACCAGAAGACAACCACAATCATACATTACTGAATAAACCTTGCAAAAGTTTGACGGGGGAACGAAGAGAAAACCCCACCGCCTCACGCCGCTTCAGATCCGATTCCCACGACGAGAGCTCCCTCGCCTTGCTCTTGGACAACTGTGCAGCGTACGCGCCCCCAGAAGGCAAAAACAACTCAGATTTGTATAAGAGAACGACGAAAGGAGTACTAGCACGTAAATCTTACGCCCATGGTGTCGAGCGGGACATCGACGGTGGCGTCCCCCCTGCTGGCACCGAAGCCTGCTGGCTCCGTGGGGCGGAACCCATACTGCCGCTTGCCGCCTCCGCCTCCGCCTCCCCCATTCTGCACCGCCACAGCCACACCGCCTCAGAAACAACACAAAATTCTCCAGATCTGCCAAACCACCCCCACTCCACAGGCAGACAGGAACCAGACAAACTTCACCGGCGAAAAGGAGTGCGCGAGACGGCGAGAGAGAGAGAGAGAGAGGAAATGTTGTCTTACGGAGAAGAGGTTGTCGTCGGCGTTGCCCTCGTCGAAGGGGTTGGGGTTGTGATGCATGCCGCCGCCCAGCGCGCCCGCGCCGCGCCTCGCCGCGTGCAGGAGGAGGAGGACTGCAGGAGACGGCGGCGAGAGCGACCGGGTGGTGCGGGTCAGGTGTGGCTTGGACTCGATTCGCTTCTGCTTCAAGCGGTTTCTCTCTCTCACGTGACGGCGGAAGGCGACGTGGCCGAACGGGTTCCAACACGCGTCGTTATCCAGCCCATTTTATCCAACAAATACGGCCCATTTCAAGTGGAATTAGCCGAAAAATGGCCCATATTTTGTCCTTGAGTACAAATGTGTTGTGTTTTGCCGATAATTTGCTAGGATTTCAGACCATTTTATATGGACAGCCCGAGCTTTCAGTTTAAAATTATGGTCCATCCATATAAAATGGGTCAAAATTCCTGCCTGCTTACCAACTACACCAGAGAGAGCCCAGCCGTTCATTTCGATTAGGAGACAGATTAGGAGCTCACTTCGAGTTGTCGAAGATTAAACTATTTGTTACTTTTAATTGAATCCAATTATTTACAACTTGTGTGGATGATAATGCGCGGTGGATGACATTTTAAAACCATCTGAATCTATGATTGTAAGACAAAGTGATAAGTAATTGAATATCCACACACTACCGGAAATGAGAAGTTTGCCGAGTGCCTTAAGCTTTGCCGAGTGCAATATCTCGGGTACTCGGCAAAGATTTATTTGCCGAGTGTTTTTTAAAAAACACTCGGTAAATAAAAAACACTTGGTAAATTAAATGTTTGCCGACTGTTTTTTAAAAATACACTAGGCAAATATGTTACTAACGGACGTTACGACGGCGTGCGTGCACGGCAAAAAAAATGTTTTTTTTAGGGTTTGCCGAGTGTTTTTTAAAAAGCACTCGGCAAAGAGAGTATGTTTGCCGAGTGCTTTTTAAAAAACACTCGGCAAACCCATTTTTTTATTTTTTTGAATCATTGTTTCAAGTCTACATGATATTTTCAATTTGATTTTAACTTGAATTTTTTTCTATAATAAAAACACAACATATATTATCTCATGTAAAAATTACACATTTTTTTGTTTCAGTTTGTTATTTTTAAATTATTAAGTATGTTTCTAGGATTTAAATTGAAATAGGTGAAATTTGAACTACAAGTGCCTAAAATAATAAACAAAAAATATGAAAAAAATCATATTCATGTTTTAAAATCTATTTAGGGTTCTTATAAACTTAATTAAAAGAAATTTTGAATAATTTAGGGTGTGACGCTCGTTCAACAACGTGAATCTTAATAGGTTGTTGATCCACACGGTGCCGTCCCCGCCCCTCGCCGCCCCCGCCCCCGCCCCGGCCCCGTCCGCCCCGCCCTCAGCACAGCTCCGCCCCGGCCGCCCCCGCCCCCGCCCCCGCCCGGCCGCCCCGGCCCCGTCCGCCCCGCCCTCGGCACAGCTCCGCCCCGGCCGCGGCGGCCCCGCGCCGCTCGACTTTTCTTGTTTTTTTATTTTTGAGTTTTACTTCGCCGAGTGCTATATTTTGACACTCGGCGAACTCAATGTCATGGCCGTTCGAGGCCCGTCAAGCTACTTTTGTTTGCCGAGTGTTGTGTGTGGCACTCGGCAAAAGGTTCGCCGAGTGCCCGACAAAAAACACTCGGCGAACCCGTGTTCACCGATAGCGTTTTTGCCGTGTGCCGTTCGCCGAGTGCCACACTCGGCGAAGCCTTTGCCGAGTGCAAATAAGGCTTCGCCGAGTGTTTTGACACTCGGCGAATATCTCTTCTCCCGTAGTGACAACTATTTGGGGTTTTGAAATAGGGGGCAATGGATTTATCCATCAATGAAACATTGATGCCTCTCAATGGAAGCAAAGGCCCTTCCACTATCTTGTTTTGCAACCCAGTCATCTCGTTTAATTTAGGCCACGTGAGAGCTTCGATCACATGCATGCACGCATCTCCGAGCTTATCATAACTCTATTCACAATTGGGGTTTTATGGAGTGTTTCATGATATTAATTATCATGTCACATCAGATTTTTTTTCTGACATGTCATTTAATTAATGAGAAAAGAGAAGGAAGTAGTGTCATCACCATGACATGGTGCTAACCCGTTTCAAAACGGATGAAACGAAATGAAACGTCCACTGAGAGCCAAATCGTTTCATCAGATATAGAGGGTATTTCATGAGAGCTAGTTGTATTTAATTACACCGATTAGCCTAAGAAATAGTGAAATGAAACTCTCCACTAAGAGAGAGTATTTCATTCAGTTGCAAAAATGACGTGGACTTCTAGGAAACGGTGTTATGAAATCAACCAATGTGAATAGCCTAAGGTGCCCAAACTTGAACTCTTAAATTTGGAGCTGTGTGTGTTTTGTGGTGTTTACGCTAATCACACGGTGATGACACAAACACGCTTCTAATTAAGGGGGTTATTACATGCATGCACACACACATGTATCGTGGTGATCTTGTTTAGTTTAATCGTCCCTTTAATTAGATCTTAAGTTGTGGGGAAATTAATATCTTGTACGTTAAAATTAATTCGGAGACATCACATGCATGCTAGCTAATCGAGATCCAAAGTTACTTCAAGAACACCAGAGAGTGGCTACACTGTACGTACGTACGTAGTACTATGCTTCGATCGATAGGACGATTTTGGGTAAGGATATTTATTTAGTTTAAATCCATTATAAAAACAAATATACAAATTTTGTCGGAAATTTTGTTACAAAAGAAAAACACCTTTTTTTTCTTCTAAAACTCAGAAACAAACAGGGGTGTATAGTAATTAAGTCTGTGAAGACCCACACGGTCACATGGTGGCAGCACTAACTTTGAGATTTACTAATCCAAATTGAAATATCATATGTATATTGGCTAGGTACGTATATCTATATACATCCTATATATGAATGTAGATGTATATATTAATTTTAATATACGTATAAAGTCTTTATCAGATTTACAGCTATATAGCTAGCTAGCTATCTAGCTAGGTCCATCAATTATCTTGGTATCCAACTTTTTTTAGAAGCAAGTGAGAGAGTGGCTTACTTTTTAATATTTCATTCAAAAGCCCACTCTAGAATTTAGACTTCAATACAATAATCATAAAAATCTCATGTGTAGTTATAATTTTTAAATCTTTTTAAAAATGTTACTTTTTGTTAGTGACACGTAACTCGATCGATATATTTTTAAACATTAAAAATTATAATGATACATAATTATCACTAGTGCTCCGTATTTAATTGATATTACATGGACAAAAAGATGATATAAAAGTTAATGAAGAAAGAGAATGTCTGGCTCCGGATTTCAATAAAAAATCTCTCTCACACAGAAACTAATGTATAAAATATGCATTGTTAAGTACGTAAGCTTTCGTCTGAGCGAATATTTATCGGTACTCTCTTTTTATCACAGAAGGAAAGTGAGATTAGTTTTAATTAACGAGTTCATGATTTTGTGGGCACGCAGAAACGCCAGCAGCTCTCGCTCAAACTAAACGAACTCAGCGATCATATAATATTAACAATTGGCTCGAAATTATATTCTCGATCGATGATGCGTGCGTACGTACGTACGTACGTGTGCATCTATGCTCGCTGCAGAGCTGGTCATCAGCTGATGCAGGCAGCAGGCTGCAGGCTGCAAGCAAGCCTGCACGTACTCCGGCACAGAAGGCGCTGCAACACGCATGCAAATCAAATCGATCGATATGATCGACACGATGCTCACCCTACTATTATACATACATACACATACATACATACACGTATTATTGCACGACTCCCGGTGCAAGTGTATGCGTATTATTATACGCATGCAAGCGCAGGCATACGGTACACACATACACCGCAACACTGCAGTAGTGATCACACGATTGATCCGGCCAAATTTTTCTATGTCATTACAATTTTCACGGTTTTGAAATATGTCATCGGCGTGTCACTGACAGATGAGACCTACCACAGTCACTGGCAGTGGCATTTTTCAAATTACAGAAAATTTTAATGGTATTTTTACAAATTTCCCTTAATAAAATGTGGTACTGATACGACCGGGGAAGAAGCTAGCAAAGTGATGGATGACACAATATATCCGTTTAGTTCTTTGATCCAAGAATTTAATTAGACTATTTATAAGACTCGCTCACAACCGGTGAATTATTTACGAGACAAATCTAATAAGTTTAATTACGTCATGATTTGATAATATGATGCTACAATAAACATTTGCTAATCATGGATTAATTATGTTTAATAAATTCGTCTCGCGAATAATCCTCCGATTCTGCAATTAATTTTATACGTAGTTCACGTTTAATCCTTTAAATTAATATAAAACATCCGATATGATATGGACTAAACTTTAGTCCATTGGAACCAAACGCCAAATTAAAGCGCTGAAAAGGATAAAACTAATACATTTATTTGATATATGTGTGTGTGTGTGTGACAAACAAAGATAAAAAAGGTACTGAATTTCAGGTTAAAACGATTTATGTAACGAATTAAATCTTTTTTATTATGTGCATGGATTTGGGAGAGACTAGTTAGCACACCGTACATACAAAAGTGTCTCTACCTCTCAATTAATAATGACAGTAGATTAATTACCTCGATTAATCTCCGTATAGTAAACGACCAGTTGTCACCGTATATAGTCAATAATAGCTAGAGTATAAATACTGAATAAACATGCATTATTGGACTTAATTAGGTTGTAGAGCAGCTGTTTAGTACCCATTTGGGAATATACGGCTGTGAAAAGAGGCATCCGATCCATCTTTTCTTTCTTACAAAAAACAAGGGAAATTAAAGGAATGGCATTGGCCTGGCACTTTATATATGCAATTAATAAAACCACGATCACTTAACTCATGACCAAAACAATACTAAGGGGGTGTTTGGTTTGGGGCTGCTAAAGTTTAGGGACTAAAGTTTAGTCCCTAAACTTTAGCCTTTAGTCCCCAAACCTTGTTAAAAGGGACTAAAAGTACTACTTACCTCTCAGTCCTCACCTTTATTTAGTCCTTTAGTCCTTAGAACCAAACAGGAAGGGACTAAAGTTTAGACCTATAAAAAAGAGGGGACTAAAGTTTAGTTTAGTCCCTAAAGAAACCAAACAGGCCCTAATTCCTCCATTTCCGATTATAACTTATTCTGATATTTTTTAAATTCGTTTATATCAATAAATCTAAACACATATACGTGTCTATTTTCCATTATGAAAAAACCATGGAGTACTAGTGCTATTTTCTATTATCTCTTACCTATATTTCTTAATGTAAGTCATTCTAGCATTTCTTATGTGTCTAGATTCATTGATGATCTAAAAATGTATCTAGAAAACCACAGAATGACTTATATTCAGAAACAAAGATAGCAGAGAATAGAAGATAGCATTAGTACTCCATGTTTTTTATAAGGGAAGCGATGAATTCATGGCCTGTGTAGTAAATAAGGGTGCACATGTCCATTACATCATCAAACTCTAAGCACTTATTAAAAAAGTATAAGATCAGGAAAAAAATAAAACATGATAGACAGAATATAATGCACCAAGTGCAAGTGCATGATAGTTGTAGATATCAAACGCCCATGATAATAAAAAAAGATTCTCAAAATTTAATATCACATCCTCCGCATAATGCAAAAGATATTTTCAATAATTGATTAGGGGGTTTGCTTAGATCAATCAAAAAATCATTTTCATTGGGGCTAATGCTTTATGTTGATCAATATATTTAACGTTATCATAATAGTATACTTCTCCCTCCACCCAATAATATTACAACTTAGAATTGATTTTTTTAGAAGATGACCACACAGACTCGACCTTATCTCCAAAGCACGCTCAACGTTAGAGTGTGCTGTATGAATGTTGGGCAAACCCAACAACATTAATTCTCACAACATTGCATTTCCTCTTCTTTTTTCCATAAATAAAGCACCGGCATATTTGAGTAGAGCTGAGCTGAGGTGTCCTCTATCTGTTACATGTTGCACTAGAATACATGCCTGCATGGTGTCACATACTCACATGCATGGTGATGGTGTAGGATGTTTCTCATTCCCTCCTGGCCCATGTCATACTACAAGGCTACACTACACATGCGCATATATAATGCATGATGAATGCAGGCATACGGTCACAGCCAGAGAATCCCAGCAGTACAAACTTGCGTCATATGATATGCTCCAGTTGGTGGTAGCTAGCTAGGTCGAGATCAGATCAGACAGATGAATTCAGCTAAGCCAGCCATCAGCTGCTAGGGATCGGATCGGAGGACGCAGGAATGCGAGCAAGCTGCTGCTGGCTGCAGCTAGCTAGCTAGCCATAAGCCATTGCCTTTGTTTGGTTCCCAAGTGTGTGAGATACCGGTGATCAGATCGATGTGATCGATGGGTGGAGCCGGAAATTTTCTAATGGCGCGAACGTGGGAGAGTTGGGCATGGAATTAATGGCGCCGTGCGTGAGCTGGCATGAACAAAATCCAAAATCATATGATCGATGATGTGAGCGAGGTTGGTGGCTCCATTTTCTAACGAACTTTGAAGGGGCATCGGTTACTGGGAATTTATACTAGAATATGGGATTGGGGATCGAGTGAATACTGCTGCGTGCATTCATTAATGCACTACAGGAAAATTAATGGAAAACAGCGGTTCTCGGACCGGGATTCGCCGAGTGCCATACACGATACTTGACAAAAAAATTGATTTCACGATGCGCACATAGATATGACAGTGGGTTTATCAAATGTTAAAATTGGGTACTTAGTAAATAAAGAAATAGAAAATAAAAAAAGATCGAGACGACATTTTGTCGAACACCTGACGACGGGCATGGTGTGGTGAGGCAAGGTGACTGCACAATGTATGACAATGGTTTGACGCGTGGTGATGGCACGACAACCTACGGCAACAACGCGACGGGGGCAGGGCGAGGCAATGATAAGGGCACAACATGACGACAAGCATGTCGGGTGGGGCATGACGACGGGCGATGGGGAACCGACAGGAGGAGGCACGGCGTCGGCGTTGGGGAGAGGACTATGGGGAGTGAGGAGATGAGAGGGAGGTCACATTTAAAGGAAGGGGTGAAAATTTTGGAGCCACATTTAATTTTTTGCCGCTTAATGTGAACATTTTGGAATTCTGGCCTTGGCTGTGAAAAAAAGGTTTGTCGAATGCATTTTTTTGCCACCCAAACATGTCATCCTAACGTCCATTAACACTGATTTTTTTGTTTTTTACCAAATATCATAGTATTTGCCGAGTACATTCCTATTAGACACTCAGCAAACCCATCTTCACTGAGTGCCCGAAATAATGCACTCGACGAAGATTTTGACACCCGGTGAATTTGAGTTTTTTTGTACTAATGGGCTCCTAGCCGCCCCTGCCCGATATCTTTTTTTTTTCAAATATTATTCTTTCTGTCATGTAAAAAATAATATATTTTTATAGTGTAAAGAAATTAATTAGATACTAATATTCAAAAACACTAGTTAACTAGAACTTATTAATTGCACATGTATTAACCAAAGAAACATGCTAAACTTAAGTTTCTATCGTAAATTTTAAATGCTAAAACTCAGTTTTATGTTAGAGGGAGGGAATAGTACAAACAATTGGTGATAAAAATATATCTAGTTAAGTTTGTCAAATGAAAATAATTAGAAGGCTCCTAAGTACACGTACACATCTGCCTTCTTTTATTTGTTTCCACGGAAATACAGTTCATGTAAGCCTTATTAATTTTGATACATATCAGTATCTCAGGTAATAAGATATATCAAAATTAACACTAAATTTATGGTATCTCTGTCAGCTTCTTAATATTATAAAATCACTCTTAAATATATTATATGATCGGTCTGGCCTAAGAAAAAGCAATGCTATATATGGGGAATAAACGAATTGAGCGGAATAAAATCGAATCATTAATTGGTGCAGTGTGCGTGATCAATAATAAATAATAAATCCAAAATTAAATATCTTAGAAACTTGCAAGCGCCGAAATTAATGATGAATCTCAGTCGTTTTTGCATCAGGACAAGCCATACCTTTGGCAAAGTCGTCTGAAGGGACCAAGACCGATTAATTATTTATCCCAACACATGACCACGAATTAAGAGAGTATTAGTCTAAGCTTGTTAACAAAGTTACAGCATGAGTATGTGCTTAATATCAGGAATTAATCTAATTAAACAAAGACAAGAGCAGGTATGAGCGAGCTTTTCAGCTAGCTAGCATATTAATAATCTATCTAGAACAAGTGACAGGTGGGTGTTAATTATCTTCTTTTTATTTACACACTAGTACTATATATTCGCTATTTATCATGTATATAATATATGCATATGTTCTTAAATTAATTCATCGTCTTTGTATTTTTATCGATATATATATTCTGACGAAAATCATGATAAATAACCAAAGAAAACATGCTTGCTTATATTAACATTCATGAAAGAGTGATTTTACGGTACTTGATGCGGTACCAGAATTTCTGGTAGTAATTTTGGTACCTCCTGTTACCTCAAGTATCACTAGGTACCAAAATTAAAACTGAAAATTCTAATACTTCCTAAAAAAACCATAAAATCTCTCCTCACACAAATATTAATTTATCATTTAGAGTGGGCATCATTAGATGCAAATACAAAACATGATTATAATAATTAACCTCCCAGCTGCCAAAGTAGCCAAAATTAATTCATTAGCTCAGTAGTAATAACACTATGAAGAAGTGAATTAAATTGAGAAATTTTACAGTCCTTGAGGAGGTACCAGGAGGTACCACATTTTTCAGTATTAATTTTGGTACCTCTTGACACATGAGGTACCAAAATTAACACTAAAAAATGTGGTACCTCCTGGTACCTCCTCAAGTACTGTAAAATAACTCAATTAAATTAGAGAGACGACACATATGATAAATAAATTAAAGCTCTGTTAGTATCACATATATAGACACAATTGACTGCGCTTAAACTACTAGCTCACGGATGCATCGCATGCACAAAATAGCAGAGGGATTATTATTATTTATTCAACCACCATTCTTGTTTTGCCTGGAATATAATATAAGTTTTCACCAAAAAATGTACCGCAATGCACGATTGCAAAGCGCCGTGTATGACATTTATTCATGAAAGATTTTAGCCGCCGATCATAAGATTATATTAGTGGGATTATTATTAATTTAACGCGTACACTATAGCTACTGCATGCTTAGTCATAAATGGGTTGTCACGCTCATATCTTCAATTGATCAGATCCTGACTAAAAAATGGCCACTCTATATATAGAGATTACCCGTCACCATTTGTTTAAGTTAACCATTTAAAAACTGCGAAGGGATCTATCAGTATTTCTAATTATGTGCATCGTGTCCTGATGACAGGCTCCTAATATAAATTACAAAATCCAGCGACAGTTCTCCGTGATTAACTCCAAAACAATTTATTCTTCCCTGGTGCTTTGTGAAAACAAAGGATAGACAACTGATCGATTAGCATCTGCATGCATTTGGACAGTACGCACTACTCGATCTACAGCAAGTCAAGGCGTCAATCCATGTAAGTTATGAGTAGTACAAAGTATAGTGATTAGTGAGGTCATTAGCAGTTTGGCACAGCACGGCACAATTTGGAATCTTCCGAAGGGACCTACTAGCTAGACGTACAGAGATAGAGAGCTGAGGTTAATCAAAAGAAACCCTAAACTGACACAATGGGCATCAGTTGTCATCAGTGGAAAAGAAACATTATATTATATTAGTGCACATACCTCAAAAAATTCTCAGCTCCTTGCTTGTATATATATATGTGTGTGTGGTTAAGTGACAAGACTACCTCTTTGGCCTATAGCTTGACTGATCAACTCCAGTAATGTTCTAGGTCAAACTGATCATATGCTAATGGTTTCTTAATTATTTTACCATATATGTGCCTAGATAACCAATTCAGTAGCTAGCATATATCTGCAGGCCCAAGGTAAAAAGAGAGAGAGAGAGATGTTGGGTTATGTTGAATATGGTTTGACTAGACGCTCCGTGAGAAACTCTATCGATCGGGCCCCTGTTAAAATATTTTGCTGTCTACTCACGCTCACATTGTTTAATTGGATATAGTGTACCACCGGATCAGCTATTGATTATGCCCTAAGAGTGGTTTCTAATATTTTGGTTTAGTTTTTAATGGAACAATTTTAGTTACGTTTAGTTGGAATTAGATCCACTGATCAATGCTACTGGTACTATTAGAAAACAATACAGACAAGTCTGAATATATTTCTAGCAAGCTAGCGCGATGAGTAATCAAGAACACATTGATTTCTAGCTACATGCGCTAGCCCGCCCAAAGGTACATGACTATGAACAAGCTCATATGTTAAAGTTAGGGCAGACTTAATAATTAGATTCAGAATTCAGCATAATTTAATTAATAATAATAAGCATTGCAAGAAGATATAATGTCGAACTCTATCACCCCATCAATTAACCATATGCATGTCCTTTGCGCCAAAATCGCGTACTAATTAAGATGGGCAACCGGATCCTCTACACACCCAAATTAATCGTGTTGCAAATATGTACTACAGAAAAATTTATTCACCGAGTGCCTATGGTACTCAGCGAAGCCTCTTTTGCACTCAGTGAGAGTTCATCAAGTGACACATTCAGTGAAGAGCACTCGACGAACCCATTATCGGTCAACAGGGACTTAATTACCGAGTGTTTTTATTAAGAACTCAGTAAACCCTTCACCAAGTGCACAACATGACACTTGGCACATTATGATAGCTTTATTGAGTGTCACGTCGGGTACGTACTCGGCTAAAGGCACGTATATATGTATTAACCGAAGAGATTGCATTATCGGAATGCATCCACCATTCCAGTCTGACTACAAACAAAGGTACACCGATCGATATTATGTCCGGCCGCATGCGATCCCATGTACCCAGGGATGTCATAATTAAAAGATTCAAAGAAACTTCCTACAGAAAGCAACTCTCCTTTGTTTAATATTAATTGCTGCAGCATCACCTTCAAGAACCCACTTGATCCTAGCTTAAACAATACACAGAATCATATCATCACCTCGATCGATTACTATCTCCGTTCCTAAGTCTTAACGATGAGGTGCTAGTAGAATATCATGTTTGGATATGTGAAAATTAATCATATCAATATATTTGTCTTAAAATATACTTTCATACAGTTATATTTGTAAAGCCATTAATCGAAAAGCAGCATAGAAAGTGGTCAAGTGAAATGGTGAGGTTGTGTTTCTAGTCAGCTGAGTCAACGACTACGGTAGTAGAATTGAACCGACCTACCTGTTCACTTGCCCTGTTAATAAAAGTTGCATGTGTATGTAGGAGAAGGGCAAACAATATATGCACGCCCATTTCAGATCGAATTGAAGAACAAGTACACACACATGCATGATGCGTGCATGTGTTGTACAGTGCCCTGCGGTGTGCATGACCAAAAGCAAACAGGGCTAGCTAGAGCTCTCTGCGTGTAGACCTGGCCTGCTGTGTCACTGTACACGTATGTACAACTAGTGTATGTACAATATGCATGTAGCTATCACAATATCCAGATATGTATAAAACATATGGGCTAGCTAAACATACGAATTAATTGATCTACACTGCGGATTAGTTTGAATACGTACAAGAAATATCAGTATGTACTCGTGGCGCCGTACGGTCATCAGGAAAGCCTTCGGCTCGGACGGGGCGAATGAGAGTAGTGGTACCATACAGAGGCTTTAGGACTCTAGCTAGCTAGGGCTCGCGGCGGCCGGCCGGTCAAGACGACAAGCTAGGGTACGACGGCGAAGGCCAGCCGCGGGCTTGCCTGCGATAGATCATAGATGCGTCGTCGCACGCATGGCCCGCGCGGCGCCGGCCGGTCCGCGCTGCTTTTTACCGCGCCGCGCCGCGCGCGCGCGGGGGGGCAAGGGCGGACAAGTGCCCGCCGCGGCCATGCCGCCTTGCGTGTGCAGATCGCACAACTCCTGGCCGCGCGGCCTGGGCTGGACGACTGGGTGAAGTCAGCGTCCGTCCGTCCGTCGTCCGTCCCCGGCCGCGTCTGTACGTGTATGCATAGTTGCATACACATCTGCCACAAAAATATTACTGAAACCACGTCGTCTCCCTCCTCTCTCTATCTCCCTTCTGCTGCTACATGCTGCTTTATTGTCCTCTTGGAAGCCAACTCAAGTTACCCATCTCTCTGTCTTCCTCTCGTGTTGCTAGCTTGCTTGGTGGAAAGAAAAGATAGCTCCCTTTCCAGTGCCCATGTCTCACATCCTGCTTCCCTTCCACCCTACCTCCTTTTTTGCCCCGGCCACAACACAGAAACGAGTTTGTTTGCTTGCTTGCTAACTCGTTCCAAGCAGATCAGCTCGACCTGCAACTATAGCAGCGTGGAGAACGGAACCGTCCTGGACTTTCGGCTTAAGGTAGCCTAGCTAGATTGGTGCGAGTTGTGAATAGGGAGAATTATTGAGAGGTTGGTGGCTGCCTGCAGCGAGCGAGATAGCAAGCATCCACTATAGAGAGATCGGTGGAAGAGAATACCTAGCTAGCTAGCCATGTGCGACTACTTCTTGCAGAGGATGGACGGCGACCAGGCCGGCGGGGACCTCAACGACATCGTCCGAGCCGGAGGAGGGGTTGTGCCGGGCAGCACCGCCGACTTCCCGTCGACGGCCGCCGAGTGGCAGCTCCCTGAAGAACCGATGCTCTTCCCGCCGCCGCTGCTATCATCGGATGGCTGCGCTGGCGCCGCCAGCGCCGACGTCATCTTCGGCGGCGACCCTTTCGCGGGTCTCGCTGACCCGTTCAGCAGCGACTACTCGTCGGGCGCCGACTTCTTGGACGCCATGCCGGATGCGATGGCCAAGGTCGGCTTCGACACGATTGTCGGCGGCGGCGGAGGAGGAGGTGATGAAAGCGGTGGGCAGCTGTTAGACATGAGTAGGAGGGCTCTCTTGCCCAGGGGTATGCCGATGCCGGGCGTCGGCGGGCTGGGGTTGAGGGTGATGCCATCGCCGTTGTCGCCGAGAGCGATACGGCCCTACCCGGCTATGTCTGCAGGCGACATGGTGAAACTTGGCATCACGGCTGGGCAGGCGGCCGGGTGCGCCATCGACGCAGCTGTCGCCGGCATGCAGATGTCGTCGTCGCCGCGCTCCGGCGGGATCAAGCGCAGGTTGGACCGGCATTAATCACCATACCATATCTAGATCTAGATTGATCCAATAACTCTTGGCTACATCATCATACATGCACAGTATCTTGGCTAGTGACCTTGACTACATTTTAGGCGAATCACTTCTACAAGTTCTCCTTTTTCCCCTCTCTTCTGCTCTTCAGTTTGCTATTCTTTTTTTCGAAACAAGCAAGTTCGCTGTTCTTCTTTTCCGTGTGCTACACTGCACCTCGAAGAAAATGGTAAGAAGAGTGGAGGAATTCCGAGGATTCTTCGAGCTGTGCCAAGATCGCATATGTCACCTACAGCTCAAAATTTTAGGCACAAGTTTTTATCACCAACACATGGAGATCGGTGTGGAATATTTCTGGATTGGCAAAGCATTGCATGCGTCCATCTATCGGGTCATGTGCATATATATCTGCGACTGCATCTAGACCTAAGTAGCTAATTAAGCTTTCTCCCCGGCCGGCAAGGTCTGCTTTTGAAACCCTAAGTTATCTAGCACACACACACTGACACACGCGCGCGTCTCGATTTGATGATGCAAAAATGTGCAACAAGTAAACGTTAATTATAACATGATTTCGACGACATTGCGTGTACATATACCACTTATGGTTATGTGAAAAATTGGGTGATTAGCGATATGATGCTTATCTAAGTGCTAATTGGTTGCGATTTTTGCTGGATGCGCTTGCAGGAAGAACCAGGCGAGGAAGGTGGTGTGCATCCCGGCGCCGACGACGGCGGCCGGAGGAAGACCCAGTGGAGAGGTGGTTCCTTCCGATCTCTGGGCATGGAGGAAGTACGGACAGAAGCCTATCAAGGGCTCTCCATACCCAAGGTATGTATAGCTAGTCGTACAAGTACACACATTTGTACTGTCACTAGTTTGATGGTTAATTTATTTTGCTGATTTTTATCTTGTCATAAATAATTGGTTGGAACGATATGATTGAGTATTTGAGTGTGTATTAATTCATTAACATCGTTTGAACAAAGTCTTGTGATGAAATTCATGTATGTAGTAGAGTATCCTCCATCATCATCGTTATATAATTACTCCACTTTACATTGCTTCTGCACACGATCATTGAATGTCAAGAGATTAAGTGAAAGATACTAAACAAATGGTTAGCTAGCTAGCTGCTAATAGGGTAGCATGCATGTATGCTTCTAGCTAGTTTAATTTTATTAGTTCTTCTTCCTTCTGTAATTTTGTGGTGTTTTTTTTTTGGGGGGGGGGTTGCACACATCATCATCTCACATAAGGATACTATTCAAAATGCATGTATGGCAGATTAATTAGCTAGATAAATTAGTGTACTAGTACTTAAATATATATATATGTTGATCCATGAGATTCTCTTATCCTCATTCCCAGGGCGAGTTTTAAAACTCTTACTAGTCTCAGATCTAGTTGCACAGGTAATTAACTAGCTCACAGCCGCCATTAGATAGCTTGTTAGCTGGTTATAACCGTAGGTGGAGTTAAGATCCACCTTCCATTTTTTTTACACATGTGGTACATTCTTAGTTTTATTTTATTAGCAAATTAAGCATTTGGGATCTGAAGTCCAAATCTCTCTTGCATTGGCACAAATATATGCATGCATGACACAACTAAGCAAGAGCATATAATAGTACTTAGGGAAATTTTACGATCTTTGAAAAGGTTCCAAGAGGCAACACAATTTTTAGTGTTAATTTCGGTACTTGTCAGTGTCTCGAACAGTAAAGGGGTACTGAAATTACACGGAAATTGTGATTATCTGCTCAAGAACGGTAAAATCACTCTACTATACTTAATATACATTGCATTGATTGGTGGTTCTAATATCAGAACAAGTGATGAAGGTGAATGCGAGATAAGTCTTAACAAATTTCTTGTTGGAAACGAACATAATGTGCAGAGGGTATTATAGATGCAGCAGCTCAAAGGATGCTCTGCGAGGAAGCAAGTGGAGCGCAGTCGGACTGACCCCAACATGCTCGTCATCACCTACACCTCCGAGCACAACCACCCATGGCCGACCCAGCGCAACGCCCTCGCCGGCTCAACCCGGTCTCACCACGGAAAGAGCAGCGGCGGCGGCGGCGGCAGCGGCTCAGGTTCCAAGAGCTCTCACCACGAAAAGTCGCACCAACCGAACATTAAAGAAGAGCAGAAGGATCAGGCAACCACGACGACGGCGACGATGACGGCTAGCACGGTCACTACCACGAACAGTATTTCTCCTGTGGCTGTGAAGGAAGAAGACGCACTGGCCGCAGGATCATCGGAAGCACTGGAGTTAGCGAGAGCCATGGACACCGCTGGTGTGGTAAACCACAGTGAACTCATGGATCATGTTTTCAGTCAGAGCTACAAGCTGATGATACCGGAGACTGGCCAGCCAGATGACTTCTTCGCCGACCTCGCCGAGTTGGACTCCGATCCCATGAGCCTAATCTTCTCAAAGGAGTACATGGAAGCCAAGCCAAGTGGCGGCGATCATGCACAGGAGAAGGCAGCAGCAATGGTGGCCAAGGAATTGGATCCGTTCGACATGCTAGATTGGTCTACTTCTACTAATTCTTCGGCAGGGGGCTCGTTTGAGCAAGGGAAGAGAGGCTAAACCCTCGGAATAATCAAAACATGCAGGGTTTATGCATGCATGCACGCGGTTACATAAATTAAACTTGATCCCCAGCTAATAACCATAAAGAATGTTACAATGTCAGCAAAGGAAATATGAGATTTTTTTTACGTTTCTCTTCTTCAGTTGGTTCTCTGCTTCATATATATATATATATATATATATATATATATATATATATCATTGTGTGTGTAAGAGAATTAAATCTTGTTCAGTAATTAAGGTCTAGATATATATATGAACCTCATTTTTTAGGTTGTGTCAAACTTGATGTTCTTATGCTGCATGACATGATGAATCTCTCTCTCTCTCTCTCTCTCTCACTAGTAACTACCCAGAAAAGTGGAATGTGCAATATTGAAACACTGAATTCCTGCAGTGTCATATTCTATGTGGTATTTGTGGTTAACTAACAAAAGATCATATTCTATGTGTGTGGCTGAGGATATATTGCTGGAACAAGTGAAGTGAAGTGAAGTGAAGTGAAGTGAAGTGTGTAGAGGTGAAAGTGATAGATGGAATTAAGGAAAAGGAGTGCAAGATCACCTACATATATCCCTGAAGGCGATAGATGATGTGACCGAAATTAAGCCGGCCGGGGCATGCAGGCTTTGCAACGGAAGTGCTATGTCGTTGGATATGTGACCTCGGTTGAACACGCGCGTACTACGTACGCTGTGAAATATGAATCACAAACACGCACACTATCTCTCTAGTTGGCAGAACAGTGCATGCATGCGTGTCTGGCTGCGAGAATCTGAGACAATAGCTGGCCTCTTGCTTGCACAAGGAGGGCGTATGTTGGATTCGCTGGATGGTACATATTTTTGTCTCTCTGCTGCGAGGAAATGCATTTACTCCTGCCGCTCATCTAATTGGCCAAACATACCAAACAGTAGCGGAGCAACATTAGTGTAGTTTTAACTCATGGTTAAGTAATGTCTTATCTTAACATGTTAACAAGACATTATCTATAGAAACTATACTTTCAATACTGGTTTCTTAGTGTGGTCCTAAAATTAATTTTTATCTACATCTATCTCATTTCTCTCTCCCCTTCCATCCGATCAAATTTCATCTCTATCTCAGATATTATGACAACATAGTATCTTAATTTAAACATGAATATTTCTTTATTAATTTATTTGTCACATCATATTTTTTCTTATGTGACAGCATAATAAATACCCAACACATCATTCTATATGGAGGGTTGGAGTGTCCTTATAAGACTGGGTTGTGGTGTTTTGTGTAAGTGTTTAAGGTTTAAGATTATTGACACTTCATTCAGAATTTTATAGTTTTGGGGAGGTAAAAAGGTATTATACTTTTTAGTGTTAATTTTAGTACACGTTGGTATCTCATATACTAAGAGAGATACCAAAATTAATACTAAAATTATGGTAGGATACCTCTTGATTTCTCTCAAGTATAGTAAAATCACTTCTCTATGAAATATAAACTAGTGTTTGCTTTATTATATTGACTATACATGAACCTTATTTTTATGTTTACATCTCCTACACCAAAAAAATCACTATACAAAGTTTAGGTGTCGTTTGGTTCTTTAGTCCAAAAGTTTAGTCCCGTCACATCAGATGTTTGGATGTTCTTTTGGAGTATTAAATATAGATTATTTATAAAACTCATTCATAATCAGTGGATTATTCACGAGATGAATCTAATGAGCCTAATTATGTCATGATTTGACAATGTGATGTTATAGTAAATATTTGCTAATCGTGGATTAATTAGGTTTAATAATTTCGTCTTGTGAATAATCTTCTAATTCTATTATTATTTTATAATTAGTTCACTCAAATTGATGTCCAAACATCCGATGACATTTAATCTTTTAAATTGATGTCCAAACATATGATGTGACACGAACTAAACTATCCATGGAAGCAAACGTCCACTTAGTATATATAAGCATACTTTTACTTTTTGCTTTTGGTAACAAGATATACATACATCACTCGATTCCATCACGGGTGCAGTCATGAATACGTACTATACGTATATATGTGTACATCAGTAGTCACTAGTCAGTACTACATGTGATATTGTTCTGATATTCATATATATGTATTTATGTGTAGCACGTATTTAATATAGAACAAAGCAGCTGCAGCCTGCATGCGGCATGCCCTAGCTAGCTGCTAGATACCTGCACTACTATATATCTGTACACATGACATATACATACGTGTACATCAATACATACATCATGAAGGAAATATATATATATATATATATATATCTATATATATATATATACACGGGAGCGCTATTCTACACCACGTGTGTAGAATAGCTATTCTATACCAACCAATTTCAGTAGTATATTTTTTCAGTAGAATTGTAATTGAGTACTACTTTTTTCTCAGTAGTAGATTTGTCGGTAGAATAGCTATTCTACATCCGTGGTGTAGGATAACATTTGTGTATATATATATATGTATATATATATATATATATGCACTAAGGGGCAAGAGCTAGCCATATATACCCAACGAGATGCAATCGATACCTGCGTTACTATATATCCTCGCCAACTGCAGAGGAAAGTCGGCTCCTCAGCGTCGTCCGATTTCAATTGGACAGGCGCGCTAAAGGACTTCGCATCGGTGAGACCCACTGAAGGTTTCATAGAGAACGAAGGGAGTTCTACACTTTCCGATCGAGATCACACACCCTCCCACCGCTCCCGATATATACACTCTTTTGTGACATCTGGCTTTTTAGTTGGCCCACTGGATTAACGCCATTTCCCATCCATCCATCCATCAATTAATTGTACGTACTGCTAGCAATTCAGAACTGCATGCTGTGTGATGAGTAGTAGTAGGGACAATGCGAGGCGAGGACTTATGGCATATGCATGGATATGATGTCTCTGTGTTCTTGCTGGGTGTGTGCATGTGGACGTGTCTTAGGGTTAAATTAAATGTATCTCTGAACGTGTCGTTGTACCGGTGTCTGTGGATACATTGAGCATGATATTTACGTTCATCCAACTAGCCCATATGTACGAGGTATAGTATATATACTGGCCGGCGCCGGACGGACGGATTAATCATTCGGTGCGTGTTTAATTTTGTTTCGGGGAAAATTCAATTCGTTGGTACACCCCCACACAAATTAATAAGATCATTTATATCGATTTTTCAGAGAGGATCGATGCAAGCAAGAATTGGAAGCTATAGCTAGCTAGCTACTGATCGATCAGCTGGATACCTGCAGCTGGGAGATCGAGTTTCTTTCTCTGATCACAGGTGGTGCATACCCTGCAACAGTTCTTGGACGGCGCCGCGCCTCTCCTCCTCCAGTGGCTAGATTCTGATCACCTTCTGTGTCGACTTAGGGTAGACTTAGGGGTGCGTTGCATTTGTAATCGATCCACTGTTTTATTCTAACTTATTCGACATGCAGAGCTTTGGCGTGTTCACCGAAATATTGATGAGGATTATTCGAGCCTAGCTTTTGCACGAAATTTCTGGTGGATGCGTGAGATTAGTTGAGTGGTCGATCTCAGTTCAAGATATATGTCATTTTGCAGATTTTTTTGAAATAATATTTTTTAAAAATAAAATCTCAAATTTATATGACAGTTTGAAAAATTGCAAAAATGAGTACCAGTCGGCTGGTGCCACGTAGCGCCTAGTCGGCACTTGGTCGATAAACACTACTCATGGATTGAATTGAATCATATTCATGAGTAGTGTTTTCCCAAAACCAGATAGATCAAATTTCGTCGTGTCTGAAGTGTAAATAATGGAACTGAAGGTGTGAATTACAGGGGGACAACAAATGTTTATCTCTAGGTGTAAATTAAATATTATTAGATATATTTTTATAATTTTCACAAATACTTATTTAGAAAAATAATGATCAAGCATGGACATAATTAATTGAAATATATCCTAGACTAATAAGGAAACATTTATTTCAATTTCTAATAGTTAGAGATTTTTAGCAACTAGCTAGTCATCGAAGTAGGTAAATAGTCTAAATATCTAATTGGTGAGGATCTAAAGAAGATTGTGTGCTATTGATTCTTATAATCTGAATTTTAAATCTAGATTATTTATTTTAAATTTAGATTTTAGAAGTGTTTATATAGCTGCTAGAATCTGAAATAGACTTGTGCATATCAAGTATATATGATGTGAGGTGGTGGCGACTGGCGAGTACTAAATTAGTCGCCCTCGTTGTACGTACACCGCCGCGCGCGTTCAACAGGTGCTCGTGTCGCAAGCATGCAGGCCAGGGCCGTCGCTGTTCACTCGATCGGAGCTAGCTCGTGCGCGTGCAAACGATCGAGGAGAAGGCGCGAATCCGATCGAGCACGCGCGCGTACGTACTTCCGCAATAGAAACCCCCGTGTGGTGGACGAGAGCTCCTGTGTACGTACGACCAGTAGATCGAGCAGCAATGGCGGAGACTGTAGATGATTGGGTTGTGATGGATCCAATAATTAGGCAATTAATCGCCGGGGCATACCTGTCCGTCCACCCGATAGATGCTATATTTTCCCATCCAAATGGCCGGATCAATCCGATAGATCGGCACTGTTACCTTCTACTGCTACGCTCACCGAGCATGCATTGCTCACTGTTGGAGAGCGCGAGCAACCTTAATGGATGCCAAGAACAGAAGAACTGATCAGCTGGGGCAAACTTAAGGCCTTAAGGGAACCCCCTGTTCCGGCACGCATGAATGTTCAGAGTTCAGACACTTGTTCAGACTCGAGAGGCGACGCATGCGTGCATGTTCTCATGCCTGCATGATGATGGCATTTGCAGAGTTTACAGTCGCCTTTCGCAAGAACAGATTTAAGAGACGTGAAAACGCTAACGCAGGTTGCTGGGCCTGGATGCCTGCCTGGGAGCCTACACGGCAGCAGGCGGCGCCATTTTTCGGAATATTTTCTTTCAATGCTCCTGGATCACTAGCTACTGCTGCTTCTTTTTACAGCGAGTGCAGTTAATCGCTGGGGCCAAAAAATTTTCCTCTCTTTTCTTTTGACCGATCTCTTCAGGATGTTTTTCAGAAACACCAAACAGATTCAATTCACTCGTGGGCAGAAAGGCAGAACGTTTCAGAAGATCAAAAGAGGCTAGCCTTGTTCAGTGGGGGCCCAAGAACCAAGCAAGCCCAGTTCATACGCGAGCAGCAGAAGTTCAGAACTGCACGAGCATATCTGGAGTTTGGTCTTCGAGTTTTATTGCATGCTTCCTAGTTAGGAGAACTGTTCGTGTCCACTGTAGTCATGTGCTGCCTCAGCTGTTGCCCAGGGAAACACTAGCCACTAGCAGGAGTAGCAGCATGCAGCAAGCTTAACCTCTGCACCTGTGTCTCATGTACCCATATGTTTACCTGTTTACCCTGTGATTTCTGTACTCGCATGCAGGAACTCGATAATCTTCTTGAGTGAATTCCTGGCCTTTTATAACAGCGTACTTTTCCCATGCTGATATGATGCTTTTGAGCTACCAACTAGCTAGTACACTCACAAGAAAGTTAGGAAGGAATTTGAATCGAGACTCAGATGATTGTATAATATCAAATACTATAATATTTTTTTGCGAATCTAGATAGTAGCAGTAGTTGTAGTATTTAGAGCTGTGATCATGTAAGGGCATGTACAACCCTGAGACGGCGAAATTGTTTTCAAAGTACAAGAGACAACAAAGAAACTGTATGGTACAACCCTAAATCTATGAATCATAAATGCAGCTAAGAGACAATGTGTATGAAGAATCGTGTAGAGACGGACTCTTCGCAAAGAGCTCATCTCTTGTATTTTTTCAGTTAACCCGCTAGAGACCTCGAAAAAAATCACCTATTAAATAGGTTTATAGACGCCCTAAAGACTAGAGACCGTTTCGTTGCTTCATTAATGGAGACGGGATAACCAGTCAAAAAAAAGCACTAGAGTTGCATGCGACGAGCTCTCGAAAAGAAGGGAAAACGTTGCACGTATGCCGTTCGCTGGGTGGCAAACACAAACAGCTCGAGTTGGAAGAAAAATTCAGTCTTGTGGCCGGCGGCGAGCGGTAGGTAGGTGAGGCGACGGCGCGGCACGCTTTGACGAGCTTCGTCAAGAGAGGTTGTTGAGCTCGCCTTCTAGGAGATGAATCACGTCAAAATGCCCGGGCAGAGCTGGACACCACCACGCCCAGATTATTCCTTTAATTTCTGCTTCTCCACTTACTTCTGGTTAGGACGAAAACGGAGCGGCCGTCAGTTTTAAGAAAAAACGGAATCTGAGAGAACAATGCGGAAACATATAAAAAAAACCCAGAACAGAAACAAAAACGGAATTTTTAAACGGAAACAGAAACAGAACAACAATTTTCGATAGAAACGGATACGAATACGGAATATTCTGCGTAACAAAAACGGAAAATTTCTGTTTTCACGGTTTTTAATGCATTAAATATAATATTAGTTTTTATTTTTTCACATTGTATAAAATTAAAACTATATTCTATTCATAAAATATTAAACAAATTAATTTAAATTAATATATAATTATTTGCTATAAATAAATAATATATATTCGTTACAACTAAAATAAAACTTGTTTTTACTTTATTATATGTATTTATCATTTATTAATATGTGTGTAAATTGAACCTATTTATTTATTTATCATACTTTTCATGTAATAAGGTGTTTTATAATTTCGGTAGATATTCGATTCCATATTCGTATCCACTTCTTATTCGGTCCATATTCGTTTTCGATGGTATCCGCTTTCGTACCTTTCTAAAATATTTGTATTCGTTTTCGTTTCCGTGAAAAATATAGAAACGAATATGATAGCACTAATTTCCGTTAGTTTCGCTCCTTTTCATGCCCGCTTCCTGACTCGTCAATTGATCGTTTTATCCACCAACCATTTCAGACATGAGATCTTTGGATCAGTGTGAGCATGCATGGACCTGGACTACTGTTTGGGTGTAGTTGAATCCGATTGCGTGCAGCTTTTTATATTTTATAGGACTGTTTCTTTGGATCTCATCAAAACAATCATCGGTATTCTTTTATGTTAATAGATTTTCATTTTAACTTCAGACTAGAAATCGACACTGTCTGGATTCTCAAGAATTACTTGGGTCTGTGTGGGGCAAGCCGTTTGGTAGAGCAAAGACTTATTAGGCCCGGTTTGACAACTGCGTACTAACCTTTAGCCCATATCATCGTATATTCGGATGCTAATTAGAAAGACTAAAATAAGTTAATTAAAAAACTAAATACAGAACCTCTAGACTAATTTGCGAGATGAATCTATTAAACCTAATTAATTCATAATTGATAATATGGTGTTATAGTAACAACATGGTAATGATGGATTAATTAGGTTTAATAAATTCCATTCATCTCGCAAATTAGATTAGTACTAGGGTTTTGTAATTAGTTTTTAATTAATTCATGTTTACTCTTTCTAATTAGTATCCGAACATCGGTGTAACAGAGCCTAAACTTTAACCGCTGTTATCCAGCCCCTTAGTCATCAAATCAAACATAATAGGGGCGTTGATAAGTGCGCTCGATGCCTCAAGCGTGAAGCTGTTTTTCTTCGGTCAATGCATCACGTGTTCATACTTCATATGGCCTCACAAAAATGAGTTTTTGTCAGTTTTAATTTATTTTAACTTATCGACGACACTGATGAGGTGGCAATTTCTTTCTTCGATAGCCACATAATAACGGCGTCTTACTCTCTAAACATGTTTATACCTACCACTATATAACTAGGTACTTTATTTGGGCGGGTTTTAGGGTTCCCTTGTAACATAGAAAATCTGGCAATTATTGATTGATGTACTAAAGCCTAAAACTTGTACTACGGAGTAGGTATTTATGCTATTAAAAACAAACTATACATTGCTGGCCGTAATAAGGTTCATGAGCACCGATTCGATCGCGCGTTTATAGAATTTTAAATAATATTTTTAAAAGAAAGCTTCAAATATGTATAGCGTTTTTGAATAATTACATATTTAGATAGTAGTCAGTACTTGAAATGCTAACTAGGGGAAAATCGGCACTTGAAGTGCTGACTAAGGGTGGTACTTTCGGCCGACTGGTAGGAGAACTTGTCACGTCAGCCTTTAGTCATCACTTTAAGTGCTAACTGTAGCTGACGTGACAAGAGTCGGTACTTAAAGGGCCGACTCGGGACCACATGGCGGACTTCAAGTACCGACCGTCACTCAAATCTGCAATTTTTCGAAAGCGTTATACAAATTTTAAATTTTCTTTAAAAAATATTGTTTTTTTAAAAAAAATCGCGTTTATATATATACGAAAATGGAGGAATGATCGTCTGACGAATCAGCTATCCTCTGGTGCAAGGAAATGGTAAAAAGTTCGGTGCATTCCCCAGCAGATCAATTACGCTGCATGCAAGATCTTGTCAACGAACCATGATGCAAAAAAAAGACCAAATTTTTTCGTGCCATTACAATTTTTATAGTTTTGAAATATGCCATCGGCGTATCACTGACAGATGAGACTTACCACTGACAGTGGCATTTTTCAAATTACAGAAAATTTTAATGGCATTTTTACAAATTCCCCCCCAAAAAAGGCAAATTGAAGTAGTAAACAGCGACAGCGACTCAGGATTGCATGCTCGTGCGAATGCTTCGTCTTTTTATTTCTCGGAGTTTGACTGTTATTAGGAGCAGGTGTAATTTCAAGTCACGGATATATCCGTGTACATCATTTTAGGTTTCTTTGTTTTATAGTACCAGTTGGTTGGTGTGACTATGTAGCTGGTTGATATGATTGACCGGTGAAAATCCGAAGAAGCCGGTGTTTTACAACGTACGGATATGATTCTAGTTTATTTTTAAGATTCTATCGTCATTAATTATTGGGTTATTTTACAGTATTTGAGGAGGTACAGGAAGTATCACATTTTTAGTGTTAATTTTGGGGGTTATTTTACTGTCTTTAAGGCGATACCACATTTTTTAGTGTTAATTTTGGTATCTCCTGACACATGAGGTATAAAAATTAACACTAAAAAATATGGTACCTCCTGGTATCTCCTCAAGGACTATAAAATTTCTCTAATGTTGGTACCTCCTGGTACCTCATGTGTCATGAGGTACCAAAATTAACATTAAAAAATGTGGTACATCCTGGTACTTCTCAAGTACTGTAAAATTTCTCTTAATTTTTACAATATGAGTTCATATTTAAATCGTTCGTGACAGCTTTAGATTCTATAAGAATAATTTTACGGTGCCTCCAAATTTTATGGATCGTATAATCTGTACCATCTAACAGTTTAGATTTGATATTGGTGACTTTATTTCTCTTCAGTCGAGCTTGAGCGTACTGAAATTCTCGACTTGCCGATATCCACAACACTCCTTTTCATGACCAAATTATAGTGCTTGTCCTTACAAATTAGCATGGTAATGCAAGAGTTTTAAACCAAATTCCCACTGGTCAGAAACAATGCCATGCATGCTCTGAACAAGAAGAATCCTGAGACTCGGATGAAAAATGGAAAGGTATTCAAACACATGCCATATAATCTTTGACGGATCTTCACTAGCTATCACTCTCATTTATCACTCTTCGATCAGACACACTGAGCTGAATATTCTTCTGACAGCGAACACCAAAGCCGTCGGTATGGATATTTTCCCTCGATAACGCCAAGGCGAATCCATCGATTCATCGTGTTCCGGCTACAAGATCGGGGCAGCTAGCAATTTCTCGGTCTAAAAGTTGCCCGCTCTGGAAAAAGTGCAGCAGATTGCAGTGTTTGTTTCGGCCTTTTCAACCAGTTTTCTGAAAGCTATGAGTTGAATCAAATATGTTTCATGGTTAACCTAGTTTTTTTCTTCAAAAAGTACAAACTGAACGCTGAGAAACCAAGTACAATTCATAGTTTTTTAGTCACCTTTAAACGAAAATTACTTATCGTACCATTACAATATATCAGTTTATGCAAAATTTTAAAATGTGGAATTTTAGTAAAATATAATTTATAATTTAAAAATTTATAATTTTAGTATAAACATTAAAAAATTATGATTATAATGGTTTATATGCAAAATTGTATATTAATAATATAACCAAATATCATGAGTTATAAAACATAAATCAATATCTATTTTAACTAAATAATTTCTCATCTTTTTCACGGCCTACAATAATTTTTTCATACCTCACAATTCATAGCATGTTTTCGGAATCTACGGTTCAACAAACATACTCTCTTTCAAGAGCCAAGAATAATAGAAAAAATTGGTGGAGATGATATTGTGAAGAAGATGGGGACAAAAAATTTAAAATAATATTTTTTGAAAATTTTTCAATTGTAGCAGTCATTAGTCTCCCACAATGGCTAGCTCGGTCGAACCAAGCTACATCAACATAGTTCGACCTTGCTGATGTGGCAACCACTAGTCGGTCGAACGCTGCCACGTCAGCATAGTTTGGCCAAGATAGCCATTGTAGCATTCGAGCAGTGGCTGCCACGTCAGCATGGTTTGGCCGTCATCGACCGAACCATGCTGACGTGTAGAGATGGCAACGGGTACCCGAAACCCGAGTACCCGATGGGTTTTACCCGATAAGAAGACATGTGTAGAACAATATCTTCACCCGCGGGTGCCTTATTGGGCAAAAACCTCTACCCAACGGGTAGAGCGGGTGCGGGTGTGGTTGCATAGTACCCGTACCCGCTTACCCGCAGGTAAATACACCCGAAGGCCCATGTGCATTTCACTACAAATTCAGCCTATTCATGGCCCATATAGTAGTATCTCGAATACATATATATACTCGAAGGCATCCCAAATCCTAGCCCTAATCTCATTCCTTCCCCTTCCTCCGCCTCCCCAATATGTGATGAACATATGCCTATGTTATGTGAGTCAAACATGTAATATGTGATGAACTCAGTACTTTGCTAGTGGTGACTTGATATTACTGTGGAAGTAATATGCTCCAATGATCTATTAGACTATATTTGTTGGAGTAAATTGTTGTTACTTGTAGATGCATATGCCATTTTTCAGTGATATATTTATGATTCATGGCGGGTCTAAAATCGGGTGTGGGCTATTCGTCGGGTACAAATACCTGCGTGGGTGCGGGTGTGGGTGTGGGTAAGTTTTGTACCCGCGAGCGGTTGCGGGTTTTATAGCGGGTGGATTTTTATCTAGCGGGTGCGGGTGTGGGTGGGTAATACTCAGCGGGTGCGTATCCATTGCCATCTCTACTGACGTGGCTTGGCTCGGTCGATGGATGTCTATTTTTAAAAATTTTTGAACCTCATATACACAATTGAATTTCAGAAAAAAATCGATGGGGACATCTCCCACCAAATTTTCTCCGACTAATCGGGAGCACGCCATTGTTCGCAGCCAGCGACCAACGTATTGCTGCTCGATCTTAATTTACATTATCGAGCGAGCTTGTATCTGTTATTCTACGATGCTTCCCTGCAGTGGACTAGTACTTACGCATGTGCGCGTATTAATAAACACCAGCAATTGTAGCCGTGCATGCATGCGTTCATGCACGCACGCTTGCTTGCTTGGTCCGTTGCTCAGTACGTTTCGCGTTAATGCGGTCAGATTTGAACAGATCTGGCGCTAATTATTTTTATCTGGTAGATGGTGACAGCGTTCCTGGCGCTTACCTCTTCTCTTCTTCTCTCTCGCGTCACGCGTTCATCGCTGCGACTGCGTTGAGTATATAAAGCTGCCCTTCTTGCCGCTTGTTTCCATCATATCCCGGCCAGCCGAAAAAACCCCAACGGCGGCGTTCTCGCTTCGTTCCCAGGACGGCAGGATCTAGCTAGCTAGCTGCAAAAAGGACGAGTTCGTTGTTGCTAGCTCGGAGCTCCGTTCAGCTGGCTGGGGACGTCGACCGAGTTCTGAAAAAAGTTGCAGCAGGGCTGCGGCAATGGACTCCGGCGACGCCATGGAAAGGGGCCAGCCGCCCTCGCCGCGGCTGCCGGAGGTATGTATATATGCTCGCACACCTTCACAGGTAGCTCCTCTCCTCTGCCTGCCCGGCCGGTTGCCATGTAATCATGCCTGTGGCATCGAAGTATACTCATTTTCACGCATGCATGCAGTTGTTCTTGGTTTCTTCTTCCTTCTGTTCGCACCGAAGAACGCATTTTCACTGTGATTTTAACAAGTTCTAACAAAATCTGTTGCTGCACAGTGACATCCACATATATTATTGCATTATTATTAAAGGTTGAACTAGTATTAATTTGACCCGTTTCTACGCAAGGTAGAGAATGGTGTTACGGCAAAGAACAGTCGCATCCACACGTATTTTTGCTCGTACCGTCGTACGTATCTGTTCGAGACCACGAGGGTGGTGGGTTGGTGGCAAAAAAACTTGCCTGAGTCTGCATCTGTAAATTAAAATCAATTTTCCGGCTTGGTTTGCAGAGCCGAAGCCCGAAGATACAGGACGACGACGGGCTCACGGTGCCGCTCATACAGGACAAGAAAGTGGGAGCAAGGCGCCGTCGGTGGTTCTAGGGTTTGAGTGCTTGGAGAGCACAGCGTTCAACGGCATTGGCACGAACTTGGTGGTGTACCTGGAGACCGTCCTGCACGGCAGCAATCTCGCGAGCGCTTCCAATGTCACGACGTGGTTCGGGACGAGCTACCTCACCCCGGTCTTCGGCGCCATCATCGCGGACTCGTTCTTCGGCAACTACAATACCATCCTCGTCTCCCTCGTCTTGTACCTTCTTGTAAGCACAAGACAGCAATCTCTGAACACTAGCTGGTTGCGTGATCTTTGATTTGGTTGAGTAACTTGGCATTGGCGATTGATCTCTGTGTACGTCCAGGGCATGATGCTGGTCACCTTCTCGGCGTTCCTGCCGACCACCGCGCTGTGCGGCGTGGTGGGCGCGTCGTGCCAGCAACCGGTGTTCGGCGCGCAGACAATGGCCTTCATCGGGCTCTACCTCGTGGCGTTCGGAAGCGGAGGCGTGCGCGCGGCGCTGCTGCCGTTCGGCGCGGAGCAGTTCGACGACGACAATGCGGTGGACCGGGAGCGCAAGATGTCGTTCTTCAGCTGGTTCTACATCTGCGTCGACTTCGGCATGATCGTGTCAGGCCTCTTCATTGTCTGGATCCAGCAGAACGTCAGCTGGGGCCTCGGCTTCGGCATCGCCACGGCGTGCATCGCGATCGCGTTTGGCGGCTTCGTGCTCGCCACGCCCATGTACAAGCGTCGCGTGCCCACCGGCACGCCGCTCAAGAGCCTCGCGCAGGTCGTCGTTGCCGCTTGCCGGAAAATCAGCCTCCGGGCCCCCACCGACGAGGACCTCCTCTACGAGGTCCATGACAAGATCGACCAGCCGAAGCTCGCGCACACCAACGAGTTCAGCTTTCTTGACAAGGCGGCGGTGGTGCTTGAGTCCGACTTGGAAGAGGACTCGAACGACGCCGCGGCTGCGGCCGCGGGCTCCTGGAGGCTGTGCACGGTAACGCAGGTGGAGGAGCTCAAGATCCTGCTGCGTCTGCTGCCGATATGGGCGACAAGCATCGTGATGTCCGCGGCGTACGCGCAGCTGAACACCACGTTCGTGCAGCAGGGCGCTGCCATGGACATGCGGTTCATGTCGTTCAGCGTCCCGGCCGCGTCGATGGTGTCCTTCGAGGTGTTCTTCGTCCTGTTATGGGTGCTCGTCTATGGCTCGGTGATCGTGCCGCTCCTCAGGAGTTTCTCCCCCGCCAACGGCGAGCCATCCCAGCTGCGGCGCATGGGCGCAGGCCGGCTTCTCATGGCATTCGCCATGGCCGTCGCGGCGCTGGTGGAGATGAAACGCCTCGACGCGGCGGGCCGCGGCGAGTCCGTAAGCATCGCGTGGCAGATGCCGCAGTACTTCGTGCTCGCCGGCGCGGAGGTGTTCTGCTACATCGCGCAGCTGGAGTTCTTCTACAGCGAGGCGCCGGAGTCCATGAAGAGCATGTGCACGTCCCTGGCGCTTCTCACCGTGGCGCTGGGCAGCTACATGTGCTCCTTCATCTACGCCGTCGTGAACGCGGTCACCGCCGTGGACGGCCGGCCCGGGTGGATAGCGGACAACCTCGACGAAGGCCACCTCGACTACTTCTTCTGGGTCATGGCGGCGCTGTGCACGCTCAACTTCGTCGTGTACAGCGCGTTCGCCAGGAACTACAAGCTGAAGACGGTCGTGTCGTGATCGTTCGCCAAAAACTCTTCCGCGTAGCAAAGGGTGGTGCATCGATGAAATACACGGAACACGGCCGGTGCGCCGGCGAAACTGTTTTGTTGGCAGCGCCAGGCCTGCGCCGCCGTCGTGTAAACTTCTCCTAGCCGAAAGTGTCGCCGTGAGATTTCTCTGCAAAACTTTGTCCATGAAACAGACGTGTTCATAAAAAATGAAACAGACGTGTTACAAACATACAGGGTGGGCATTTCGTTAAATCGGTTAAATCGGTTAAAAATAATTTTGGTTATGGAAAAATGACAACCGAAATTTCTTCAACAACAACAATAACCGATCAAATTCAGTTTCAGTTAAATCAGTTTGGTTAACCGGTTAATCGGTTAACCATAAAATGCAACAAATTGCTTCCACGTAGCTCATGCACACATAATTCACAATTGGTTAATCAGTTAAATGCACCTCACAAATCGAATAATCGGTTAAATACATCTCACAAATCGGTTAATCGGTTAATTACACCTCAAAATCGATTAATTGGTTAACTGGAAGCTATTCGGTTCGGTTAAATCGGATAATCAGTTAAATGCATCTCAAAACCGAACCGATCACCGATTACCGAATAGTACTAGTTTTTTAACCAAACCGATAACCGATTTAACCCACTATTTCAGTTAAATCGGTTCGGTTAATCGGTTTCGGGTAAATTTTGCCCGGCCCTACAAACAGAGTTCTGGCCCAGTTGTTGTATGCCGGCCCATAAACAAGGCACGTTATGCTGAATTAAAATGGCCATTTAACGGGTTTATCTTATGATTCAGTGAACCTGCAAGGTAACAACGTTTGCTACCTTCAATTTCTCAACACGGATTCAGTACTCGCTTCTAAGTTCTAAGCAGCAGTGATGCCAATTTTGTTTGTCAGCAGGTGTCGTCTCCGGCGTGGAATCTACTGAGATCGCACCAGTTTCTGACGCTGGACCTGATTATGCAATAAACCGTGCAATGAAGTTGAATCTACTAGTCCTTTCAAAAAAAGAAGTTGAATCTACTAGTCTTACTGTTCATCTTCTAGCTTTTTTTTTGTCGTTCGGTGAAGTGAGCAGAGATTGCTTCCTTCCGTCGCGTGTTATTAGCATCCATCAGGTTATGAAACCTTGTCTAGTTGGTTTTTCCTACCTCGGGAACAAATTTGTTATTTTCTTCTGTTTATGTACAACGATTCGGCTGTATTTTAGTCGTCGTTACCCTCACCAAGTCACCGGTTGTTGACTTGTTGTGTGGGTATGAAAAAACAATAGTGGTTTGTTAAAAATCAAGGATGATTTAAGTTTCGTGATCCGCTATTACTTGCTCTAATCGATACGCGTATATCAATCACTCATTCAATCCACTATAACCGTGTCGGTTTGAAGCAAAGTTAGCTATCTAGCTTTGTAAGCTTAAGACAAATATGTTATTATGAAAAAACTAACATTAACTATCAACAATGATATATATGACACACCAGAAAAATTGAAACAGCGACATATATGAAAACATCAAGTTTTTAGTACCATATAAAAACGAGTGAATTGAGTGACATATACTCTGAATTTTCTCAAAAAAAAAAACTCTGAATCATATAAACATACGTTTAGCCAAGAGGATAAAAGTTCTCTGCAACACAACCAAATTTGACCCTAGCAACTTATCTGTCAGAATCTGAAAACATCACGCTAATCTGCCAACCTAATTCAGTAGATGGTATTCAGCCCTGATCAAAACCGGGTGCTCTGGCATAGTACTGATTCCAGGCAAAACCAACCAACCATTATATTGCGCAGAATCTGCAGCATCACGCTCACAAAAGATTCGCAGGTAGCCAAACACATATAGTTTCGATTAGGACACGAGTACAGTACAGCCACAAACCACATGAGCACACGTCGTTTGCCTGTTCTTATTATTTTAGGCATCAGCATCGCAATACTATTACTACCACCGATGCATGCCATGGCTGCTGGTATGTACTATAGTAGGCAGGCAGTAGCAGAACCACACTAGTAATAAGCAAAAGGAGCTAGCTTAGCTCCCAGCTAGATCGAGCTAAGCTCGTTTCGTTTCAGGTCTTGATTGTAGGCAGCCCGCCGGCGGTCAGGCGACGGGGGGCTTCTCGACGTCCTCGAGCGGCCGGAACCACACCTTTTGGTCCAGCACCGAGCCACCACCATTCGCGCCGGAGTTGGCCGCGCCAGCCGCCGCCGCCTTGGCGTCCACCGCCGGGCCAAAGACGCCGGTGGTAGGGTGAGGGCCCCAGTACTTGTCAGGGTTCCCGACGCTGCCGATCACATCGTCCGGGACTATGGCCGGGCGCACCTGATCTTCCAGGTTCTTGTCGTAAGCTGATGCACTCACAGTCCTCCTAGCAACAGCACACACATAGCATACACCAATCAGCTTAAAACTTAAAATTGTCATTTGTCAAAAACAATCTAAAATCTTAATCCCAATTAGGATCTATTTGGTTCAGATTTTTGAACCAGCTTCTTGAATCGGAAGCTGGAATCTAAACCAAACAACTTTTTTGGTCACCCAACTTTTCTATAATCTACAGATTCTCGTAGTATAAAATTGAAAACTGTTTCACAGCTTCTCAATTTAATTTTGAATGAATATTACCTAATATGCTATTAAAACATATTACTTAATGTAAAATTTAAAAATATATAATTTTAATATAAACATTACAAAATTTCATGATTAGAATGATTTACATGTAAAATTAAACATTAATAATGTAACTAAACATCATAAAATGTCAAAATATAAATCCGTAACTATTCTATCCAGATAAAATATCAAAACAACCTTTTCTTTTTCAAAACTTTTTCGTAACTCATAGCTCCGATCAATTTTTTCAGAATCTAAACCTCAACCAAGCTCAACCAAACACCAAACGTGCATTGTACGGTCAGCGGTCCGAGAAATACAGCACGTACTCACACCGTTCGATTGCCGATTGGACGGTCCAGATCGGTCTCCGGGCCGACGGGAGCCGAACCGGCGATCGAGAAACGGCAAAAAGAACCGTACGAGCCCAGATGCGAAAGGACGGCCTGTGGGCCCGGAAGAGTCAGTCCCCCACACTGTGCCGCGGGTAGGTCGACCCGTGGGCCCGCCTTGTCAGGCCATTTCTCACACTCCCACCTTGTCCGCCCGGAAGCATGGTCCGGTCCCTCTGGTGGGTGGATGGAGTGACGAACACGAGCGACAACTACCACGCACCAAACCAAACCGTGCTCACCGTCTACCTCCCCGTCGTCGGAGAACCTTTGGAAAGCGACGAGTCGGGGTAGCAAGCTCGGTGTACACGTAGCATGCTTCCACTGCTCTCCTCATCTTCTTTGTGTGAGGTCACCCTTTGCCGGTTCTCTTCTCCCTCCGAGAAGGAGGCACGCAGCGAAAACTCCATGGATCTGCTAACGAGTTCTTGCTAAGTTTTAGCATGCTACCATCTAACTCCATACTAAATCAACGCCACAGAACTGTAAAAGAAGGATCACCGCTCGAATCAGGTGGGAGGAAAGGTGAGAGCAGCGGCGGTGTCCAGGGGAAGCAAGTTATGCTCTACATCTCTTCACGAAAGATAAGATCTTGCGCATGTTCCGAGTTCAGACAAACGTTTCTTGCCAAGCATGAACGGACATGGAAGGGAAGAGAGCCAAAAAGAAAAAAGAGTGATGTGATAGATACCTCGGGGAGGCGGCCTTGCCGGCCAGGACGCGGGCGACGAAGCTTCCAGCGATCACCCGCCCCTTGGAGCAAGCTACAGCTGCCATGCAAAGGTCGATCGATCTAGAGGTGGGGGAGGGGAAGAGGCACTTCGGTGCTTTCCTCGGCGACGAGATTGGGGGAGAAAAGGGGAAGAAGATGAGTGGGTTTCAATTCTGGGGGTCTCCTCTGCACTCTGCAGTACAGCGCCTACTTATAGCGGCCAGAGGAGACGACGAGGTTGGAATCCGATGGGTGCCGGTACAGCTGCGTACATCCACCGTGAGACGGAAGGAAATGGAGATAAACATTACGGCTATCGGGAGGCAGGCTGCAGCACTAGTGTGACGGCAACCAGCTCACCGCGCGCGATGGCAGCAGCCAACTGCACGCGCCTACCAACGGCCAAGGCAGCCATCGCTGTCCGCAAGCAACGAACCGCATCTTACACACACTCTTGCTACACCGTATTCTTTATATATTATAGGTCCGGAACTTATTTCATTGTTATTGTTACGATAATAAGAAAATTTTTAGTGAATCTAAACATAAAATTCATAGTTTATGCATTATTTTTTAGAAATCTAACACTACAAGAAAACCAGAACTTTTCGTCGGCCTTTTTAACTTCCGTCGGCTTTTGGGCAAGCCGACGGAAATTAAATAACTTCCGTCGGCCCCTGGAGGCCGACGGAAGTTAATTTAACTTCCGTCGGCTTCTGACAGGGGCCGACGGAAGTTAGCGGGGAATTTTCCGCGGCCGCTCGGATCCCCCTAACTTCCGTCGGCCAGCATTGAAGCCGACGGAAGTTAACTTCCGTCGGCTTCAATGCTGGCCGACGGAAGTTAGGGGATTTATCCCCAACTCCGCGCGCGTACAGGGAGTCCTAACTCCCTGTACGCGCGCACAGTAGCCCCGCCGCCGCCTCCTCCCGCGCCAGCCTGCGCCGCCGCCGCCGCCCGCCGCCTCCTCCCGCGGGCGCCGCCTCCTCCCGCGCCCGCCAGCCGCCGCCCGCCCGCCCGCCCCTCCCGCGGCCGCCGCCGCCCGCCCGCCGCCGGCCGCCCGCCCACCGCACGCCGCCCGCCGCCTCCCGCGGGAGCCGCCTCCTCCCGCGCCCGCCCGCCGCCGCCCGCCCGCCGGCCCGCCGCCTCCCACGGCCGCCGCCGCCCGCCCGCCGCCGCTACCCGGCCTCCCGACCGTCCGGCCGCCGCCCCCAAGTCGTCGCCGCCGCCGCCCGTCGTCGCCGCCTATCTCGTCGTCCAACGAAGTAATGTTTTCGGTTTTTTTTCACTTTTTATTATATTTGTGAATTATGTGTCACATAAATTGTTAATGTGTTATTAGAAGATAAATTGTTAATGCAATATATGTTATTTTTTCACTTTTTATTTGTGAATTGTGTGTCACATAAATTGCCGACTTCGTTTAATGTAGAGTCAGAATCGTCGACAGATTCTTTTCTCGGCGATTCTAATGATGTGGCAGTTCCCGAGAAAAGGAAACACCAACATAAGAAGAAAAAAGTAAAATGGCGTGCTTTGGGGAGAAAAAGACAAATTGATCCTGATTTTGATGATAATTGACAAGTAATTGTTTTCATACATGGATATGCAATATACTTCATATTACATGTTTTTTCATATGTACAAACCTTCTTTACTAATAAATGCTTGTTTGTGCCAAAGCCGACGGAAGTTAGAGCCCCCTGCTGACGTGGCAGTGTTCGGCGCTAACTTCCGTCGGCCACGTCAAGCCGACGGAAGTTAGCTAACTTCCGTTGGTCGCCGACGGAAGTTAGCTAACTTCCGTCGCCGCGCTTCCGTCGGCCAAAGGCCGACGGAAGATAGCGTTTTGCCGACGGAAGTTGGTTTCTTCCGTCGGGAAAGGGCTAACTTTCGTCGGCTTTGGCCGACGGAAGTTGCCTGTTTTGTTGTAGTGTAAGGGTTTCTATATAAAATTCATACTTCTACATAAGATATCAAAATTAAAGAACTGAAATGCAAAAATATTTTTTTCTCTTTTCTTCCCGTGCTTTTCTTACTGTGGGGCGGTTGGGGTACGCGGTACGAGCGGGGCGGGCGAGCGCGCGGCTGGGATGCGCGGGGAGGGGTGCAGATGGAATCCGCAGACGAAGTTCGTGCTTTATATTAGCAGAGATTAATCAGATTCGTTAAATATCAAATTCGGTGTTATATTATTATATTATAAGATAGATGAAATTCTTTTTTTAATCTAGTTCTCTAGCATTTATTTATTTTTCGTAGGAATAATTCTATAGTGAAAGTGTTTTCTAATAGAATTGATTATGTCTATGAAATTATTTAACAAACTTAACTGATGGTTCATATGTAAATAATTGGAATTGATCGGGAAGTAGGTTTTTTCGACCCCTCGTACACGTACAAATAATAGAAATCGATTTTGTAGCTGTTGGTTTAACTTTTCGGACCAACTTCTTAATCAAGGAGCTAGATCAAACAGGTTCGAGAACCAACCAGTTTTTTTTAAAAGATGTAACTTTTTCGTAGTACAAATTAAAAGCTAGGAACCTCACTTTCATAGCTTCTCGGTTCAACTTTGAACGAAAATTACTTACTATGTTATTATAACATAATAGTTCATGTAAATATTTGAAAATGTGAAATTTCAATGAAATATATCATTTTAGCGCAATTCAAAAATGTATAATTTTAGTATAAACAACACAAAAAATCATGATTATAATAATTTAGATGCAAAATTACGTATTAATAATGTAATCAAATATCACGAGCTACCGAAACATAAATCCACGACTATTATAACCGAACAACTTTTCAATTTTTTCACAGCTCACAACAATTTTTTTATAATCTGATAGAAGATGATAAAAACTACTGTTTACGTACTTAAAAATTAAATATTTTCCCCTTTCAATGATGCTTGTTGATCAAGAATTTACTGACCTTGCAAAACGGTGAGTGATCACGTGTGTGCGCGTATTACTTTGACAAATGAAAATGGTGCTCAAAGACTTTGAGTACCGCAGATCGAATGTGCTTGGAAAACTTCACTGATGGAGTTTGCAGATCCTTTCAAGTGTCAGCATATATAAGAGGTGGACGTTGACATCATATTGTTCATGTTACACTGGCACGTAGTACGCAACACGGTACAATAATATTGCTAACATTTGGAAGCAAGTAGGGAGTGTCCACTCAGCTCGATCAGATCATTTGATGGGAAATTAAAGCTTCGATTCCTTCCTCCCACAAGCTAGAAACTAAAATATAATTGAATGAGCTATAAGGTACCCATGCCATAAGCCAAAGGCATGTAAGCTGTCAGTTTAAACTAATTTGTGGCTAGTACCTTTGTACTTATATTATTAATGAATCAAAAGATGAGATGTGAAATAAAAAAGGACAAAAATACATAAATTAATTCTTAAATTAAATTTAACCGTGGATTATAAGTCATGTGCTTTTGTTTCGGAAGCAAGCAACAGTCTCTTTCTTCCCGTACCCGGAAGCCAGCATATTTCCTCCCACCAATAACTTGATGATAAATTTACGATACTTGAGGAGGTACCATGAGTATCATATTTTTCGGTGTTAATTTTGGTATCTCCTGATATATAAGGTATCAAAATTAACACTAAAAAATATGATACCTCCTGGTACCTTCACAAGACCGTAAAATTACATGTTACTCGATTCCTTACTACGGAAAAACAGCAAAACCACCCTAACAAAATAGAGAAATTTTATAGTACTTGAGGAGGTATCAGAAGGTACCACATTTTTCAGTGTTAATTTTGATATCTCCTAACACATGAGGTATCAGGAGATACTAAAATTAATACTAAAAAATATAGTTTCTGGTAACTCCTTAGAGACAGCAAAACCACCCTAACAAAATATAACCGAGAAGAGGAACATACGCATATGGTACTTATGGCTTATGCTACATTGCTACAGCACTGTACTGAAGTTGAAGTCGTCGATGATAGCCAGAGGCGACGACAAAACTTGGCTGTCAAGTGGAGGCTGGCGTCGTCCTGATCGGGCGCTAACGAGCTTGTACCTGGGTCAGTACGCACGGTCGAGTGCATCGGAATATGCCATGCCAGATCCGGATAATAATAAGCATATATCGACCGACCATCTGCGGCTGTGCTGCTGCTGCGTTTCCGTACATACACGGTGAAACGAGGCATGCATGAACCGTGCTTAATTCTGTGAAATATGATGTCTCACTGCACGGAGTATAGTTTTATTAGTTTTGGCCCGTTTTTAAAACAAAACAGTACTCTAGATTATGATGTGTTGCATAAGTGTCGTATATTTTAAACTAATAAATGACATATTTATTTCTGAAGAATCTCTTGCATTGCCTCTTTTTTTACCTTTCTCGTGTATGTATGTGATCGAATCTATTCTTTTTCGAAACCGTTTTCAAAAGAAGAACTAATCCTTAACTTTTTCGATGTATTCTTCATCATCGTAGTTGTGGATAAGCGACTTTTTCAGCCCTTCATAGAAGCAAGTCAGAGAAGCTGGGAAATAGATCCATAATTTCGTTTGTTCGATTCGTTCGCCCGTATAAATTTTTATATAAAACTTGTTGATTTTTTAAAGACATTTATTAATTTTTATATTAAATTCGTTTGTTTAAAACTCAAATATTTGTTTAGAGTCAAATCATATACGTACCACATGCATCACCCTCGTGTTTTTCATGGAACCACACTTTCCATAAGAACTCCAGAATGACCAAAATAATTTCTTTCAGCTCTATCGCCTCATCCGACGTCCACGAAGAAGAAGACGCCAAGGCGCTCGCTGCTAGTTGCTTGGAGTTTCTGCCGATCGTGGCGTCATCCGCGCGCAGCCGCAGCCGGTTCCCCGTCGGAAACGGAGCAGATAAGAACACACGGTGCAGCCAGAAGCAAGCTACCTCGCCAAGGACGCGATGCCGTGTCATGGAGATGGGCACACGACGTACGTACGTACGTATGTACAGACGATGCGTACGTACGCGCGCCCCGACATTAGAGGCGGCGCGCTGAAGATATGTCACACACGTACGTACGGTTGCATTGACGTACACAAATCGCAGCGTGTCATTGCTGATGACTCCTTGTCCATGCATGCCGGCCGGGAAGCGGTAAAAGCGGTCGACATGCATGGGCGGTTGGGGTTAGCTGGTCGTGAAAGCCTTCGACGTGGAGGCGACGACGACGACGACGGGAGAGAACAGAACCAGATGCAGATGCGCCGTGTGCTGGTTATAGCCGGGCCGGCACTTACCCGTCGCGCTCCGGTGTGGTATATCGGTGACTACTCGATCGGTGCCACTGTTACCAAATAATCTACGTGATAGTTTAATATAGAACACCAAGACGATAGTTGTTTAATATATACGGTAGCACTATTCTACACCGACTATAGTTATATAGTTATTTAATATATACGGTAGCACTATTCTACGTCAACTATTTTCAATAGTTGATTTTCTTAGTAGAATAACAATTAAGTACTATTTTTTCTTAATAATAGATTTCTCAGTGTAATAGCTATTCTATACATGTGATGTGATGTAGGATAACATTTATATATATATATATATAATTTTTTATATATTTGCGTGCACATATTTACTCATATACTATACGTATACATGCTGATGACATTGACTTGTGAGGCTCAATAATAATCAAATAAATTCTATCTAATATATCATAGTACTACTTTCGTTTTATATCGTAAGTTGTTTGATTTTAAAAAGTTTAAATTCTTTTAACTTTAACCAATTCAATATAAAAAATATAATATTAAATAAAGACAATATTAGTACATATTTTATAGTCGGTTTAAAAAATAATATGACATTTTAATTATATATATTATATAGTCAAAATTAGAAAAAATAAATTTGTAAAAAGTAAATTAATTAATAATATGTAATGGAGACGATACAATCTAATTTACCAATACTCACTTGCTTTACATATACACTACCAAAAAATCTCGTCTCCACGGACGAGAGAATATATAATTTATCCACCACCACGTACAATTATTGATCAATGCTCATATATATAATATATAATATACCATATACTCTTAATTACACGGAATCTCGCCTTCACGGACGATAGAGAGCGTATGTAATTACGCTAGCTTCCCAACTGTTAGCAGTAGCATGTAGTAGGGACGCTACAGTCTTTTCAGTACCGCATGCGCTGCAAACATGCACCAAAAAAACAGACCGACCATGTGAAGCTGCTAGGCCAGCTTAAGACGACGACAAAAAATGACAAACAAGGTATGGACGTATCTCGCCACAGCGAGAGCCACTGCACCGTCCACAGGGCCAACATGGCAACATGTAGTTTTGTTCAGTAGTTCATCCGTTCGTGCATGCATGTGGATCGTGGCCATGCCACCGTCCGTCCGTCCGTCCGTCCGTCGTTAGCTAGAATAGAACCAGATCCCCAATTAAATCGAAAATGACCGCGCGTTTTTTTAGGCGGCATCAGCCGGCCAGCAGCCACCGGAAAAGCGGAGAACGCGATGGCTACGTACCGGCCGGCTACACGACGGTGGCGCGTCCCGTCCGACGTGACGACGACGTCGATTCGTCCTCCACCTCCACGCGAGTAGTAGCAGCCGTGCCGTGCCGTGTTGTGTTGCGCCGTACCACGCGCGCGCACGGTCCGGGACGCGTCCCTGTCGTGCAGTGGCCGGGTATGTATAGTAGACGATGCTTCCAGCACGATGCGCGATAAGATAAGAATAAGAGTATGACTTGTCACGTACGTTCTGTCCAGACCTTGAATTCGTACGCAAGAAAAGTTCGGATCGCCGTCGATGCATAAGCTGGAAATTTGGCTTGACCATGTGATACTCGATCGGCCGAAACCGCTGCTTGGTTCAATCCCTACGTTGAACTTTGAACGGATACTCCTGTCAAACTCGCGCTGGCCGTGACCAACCCCTGTTAAAACTTTATCCATTTGCGTGACAGCGCGCGTGAGATTTCTCTCCAAAAGGGTCAGATCGCTCCACGTTTTTGTCGGACGTGTTTCGTAAAAAAAAATGAAACAGACGTGTGTTACACACACCGTTTTTTTAAAAAAAATCAAAATTGGTACATAAATTTAAAAATTTGTAAAAATAGTCTATTGTTAGTATTTAGTTTATCGAAGGCCTAGATTGGCAAACCATCTAGGCTGATTGTCCTAGACCCAATCTAGGCGATCGCTCGACCACTACATCATGCCTGGCTGCCCCGCTGCCTAGACAATCGCACCGTGCCTCGAACCCCGTGCATGTACTCGCCTGTGGTTAATGTCGCACGGGCCAGACAAGGACCGTCGGCGCGCGGGGGGGGGGGGGGTTGGCCGGTGGCCAGTGGCGCGCTAGCAAGCGAGTGAGACATAGGCGGGCCCCCGCGGGCGCGCGATAGACGAGCGCGCAGGGTGGGCGAGCGTGGTGCCAAGATCGACATAAGGTCTGTCAATCTAGGTTGGTAGCCATATCATCTACTGATCTAGGTTCGGACCAAATACCGGCATAATTTTTATAAATTTTAAAATTGGTGTGTCAGATTTAAAATTTTGAATAAAATGTATTTTTTTTAAAAAAAAATTCTACACACCAGGAGTCCTAGCCCAGTTGCTGCATGCCGGCCCACAAACACTCTTCTTCTAGACAAGGCCCATTATATCGAATTAAAATGGGCATTTAATGGGTTTTACGTGTGACTCGCTGAAGCCCAAATCTGATCAGCTAACACTCAAAGTGGGCTCACTAAGCAGGCTGCTATATAACCAAGCTGAAACCCTACTTCGCCACCACGCCGCGACTCTCCAAACCCTTCGCGCGAACCCACCCCGCCGCCGTTCCTGCGCCTGCCACCGAGGGTCGCCATGCCGCCCAAGCTCGACCCGACGCAGGTGGTGGATGTGTACGTCCGCGTGACCGGAGGTGAGGTGGGCGCGGCGTCGTCCCTTGCCCCTAAGATCGGCCCGCTCGGTCTCTCCCCCAAGAAGATCGGCGAGGACATCGCCAAGGAGACGGCCAAGGACTGGAAGGGCCTCCGCGTCACCGTCAAGCTCACCGTCCAGAACCGTCAGGCGAAGGTGTCCGTCGTCCCCTCCGCCGCGGCGCTCGTCATCAAGGCCCTCAAGGAGCCCGAGAGGGATCGGAAGAAGGTCAAGAACATCAAGCACAGCGGCAACATCAGCCTCGACGACGTCATCGAGATCGCCAGGATCATGAGGTCCAGGTCCATGGCCAAGGAGTTGTCCGGGTCTGTCAAGGAGATCCTCGGGACCTGCGTCAGCGTTGGTTGCACCGTCGACGGGAAGGACCCCAAGGATCTGCAGCAGGAGATCACCGACGGCGAGGTCGAGATCCCCTCTGCTTAAAGGTATATCCAAGTATATATTTTTTTACCATTTTCTAGTGGGTTAATTGCATTCATGTCATCGTTATTTTCGAAACAGAATGAATGTCATTACTATTTTGCTATTTGCCTCCGTGCCATTACTATTTTCAAATACTCATTTTCATGCCATTTTATACGAATCTAATGCATACGGGTCCATGCACCACATTTTTTTTTTCTGTATTGACCATACTATCCACTTCTTCTCCCCTCCACTGTCTTCTTCCCCGCCGTCGCCGTCGCTGTCTTCTCGACTCGCCGCCGCCGGAGCTTGGCTCAGGCAGTGAGGCGGTGCGCACGTAGGAGGCACGCGGCGATGTCCTTGCACACGAGGCAGAGCGCCTCCTAGAGCGGCGTCCACCCAGCGTGGTTCTGGAGCGTGGGATCCGTGCTGGCTGCGGCGAGCGCGGAGGCGACCGAGGCGAGCCTGAGCCTCACCGCGAGATGTTGAGCCCGGGCCGATATGCGGCCGCATCAGATGTGGCCGCGTCCTCATCGCCAGTGGCCGCGGCGAACGCATCGTGCACCTCGCACTTGCCGCGGTGGAGCACGAGGAGCGAGCCTGGTGGGAGGTGGCGGCCGCTGGCGTCGGTCTCCTCGCCGAAGAAGAGGAATGAATGGTCGGCGCGGCGAATACGGAGACCATCGAAGCCGGCTAGCGTGGTGTCCGCGCGTAGGTCCGTGCCCCTCTTCCATATGCGATAGGTGTCGGAGGGCAGAGGAGCTCTGCTTCTGTGCGGCGCAGAGCGTGGAGATCGAGTGGAGTAGCCCCCGCTTGTGCTCCTGCCGCCCCACGCCGCGCCGCGCCTAGCTCCAGCCCGAGTACAACTTCACAGGGGAGGAAAGAAGATGAACAGTGCATGACCGAGAGCAGTGTTGGTAATGCATAATTTTTGGTGACTGCAGGTGGGCCCGTAGCCTCTGAACGTGTACAAAATGGCATGCAGGCGAGAACAAACGAATAGTAATGGCATAGAGGCAAATAGCGAAATAGTAATGACATTTCATTCTGTTTCGAAAATAACGGTGGCATGGATGCAATTAACCCTTTTCTAGTGCTACTTTGCGATGCAATAGTTGGGTTGCTTGAATTAACTTGAGACCAGTCTGGTAGTGCTGACATAGTGATGTATGAACTTGATAGTGGTGGAAAAGGAAATGTAATTCTTAGTATGAAATCATTTGTGATTGTGTTGTATTGTCAAAATGTGCTTCACATGCTACATTCTTTGTTTGTAGGAGTTCCAAATATGATTTTGTTGTAATGTAAAAGGTGCTGATGATGTTCAAATGTGTTACTTTGCAGGCTTGATTTTGAGGAGAATACCGTCTGATGCTAATGAAGTGTTGCCTTGTTCCAATTGCTGCTCAGGAACGACGATGTGATTCGGCCTATTTTTGTCACGCTTTAGAAGTTATCTTTGTGAGACCTCGATGTTACTATTGCAAACTAGGCACCATTTGTTCTTTTGGAATGGAGTTTGGATTACTTGCACACTTAATTACAGTCTAATGTTTACATGAGGTTGGCATGCCTATCCTAGAAATGCTTTGGAACTTGTAAGCACCTTTCGCATTTTGAGCGGCAGATTTTACACGCCGGGATCTGATGTTTAAACCGTGTTCACGACGAATTCGTGCGACATGCTAGTTCACTTGCATCTGACAGAAACTGTGACGAACAATTGCAAATTTAACATGGTAACAGCTAGCAGATGAGCCATCCAGATTTCGAACATGGGCGGACAAAGCTCACGCTAGATTACGACGAGACATGGCCCCAGAGGCAACAGCTGATCAGCTAGAACAGGGGTGGCGGGAGCGCTGCGGCGGCGTGGCTGCTCCGCGCCTGGTGGCAGAGCTGGTGGAGCCTCGTTGGCACGTACCAGATGGCGAGGCGAGGGTGCGCGGCGAAGACGGCGTCGATGTCGAAGCCGTGGCGCGCCGAGATGTCGACGAGCGGCGCGTAGCACGCCTGCCGCCACGCGCCGACGTTCTCGCCGCGCGCCTTGTAGGCCCGCCGGAGCGCGTCGGACGACTCCTCGTCCAGGCAGTGCAGCGCGTAGCAGTGCACGTAGTGCCGCATCTTGGGCTTGTTGATGTAGCTCGCCCCCACCTTCTTCGCGTACCGGAACACCTGGTTCGTCACCTACACGCCGCACAGACACTTCAAATCTTCAATTATCCCATTTCGCTGCGTTTCTTCATGGAGACATTCGTGCGCGTCGTGCGGCTCGGGTAATTCCTCACGCGTCGCACAGTGCGTGGAGCTCAGCTCACGGATCTGATCACTGATTAGCTCGAGCGAGGGGCGCATCGATGCAACCAGTACTCTGGTAGTCTAGTTCTGACTGGACTGGATGCCCTGGAGCCCGACCACCGCCACCGCCGCAGGCGAGCTCACATGGCCCGTACGCGCGAACGCGTGGGAGGCAGTGAGTGCCAGTACGCCACGGAATCCGAGGGAGTAGTGGCCGTCTCCATGACATGGATCGCCTTCGTTGATGGCTTGATGCTAGGGTCCGACGAGACAACACACGGAACGCAGGCTGTGCCGGCCAATCGGCAACGGACAAGTCGGACGTAATACTCCGATTTCTTACGCAAAGATACGTAATGGTGGTAGATTACGCGTACCTTGGTTGGGAACTTGTGGCCATGCAGCTTGGCCAAGGACTGCACCTGGAGCAGGAAGAGGCGGCACTGCTCGTACAGATGGAACAAGTAGTCCAGTCCGTTCTTCTTGGCTCTCGCGACCTCGCCGGGCTCCGTCACCACGAACGGGTGCTCTCTCTGCCGCTCACCTCCGCCTGCCGAAGATTCCGTGGACTCCGACCTGCCGCCGTCGTCTTCGTCGCCCTCGTTGTCGTCGTCGTCCTGCATGTCCAGCCTGATGAGCTCGTTCGCCTTCTTTGTCCTCAACTTCTTTCCCTTCCTCGATGTCGATCCTTTCTTTGCTTGCTTCTTGCCGGTCACCATCCTCCTGCCGTTGTGGTTGTCGCCCATGCCGCCGCTCAATGCCTCGTCGAGCTCATCGGACAAAACTGGTTGCATGCCTGCTGCATGCACGATCACACCACACAGATAGAGTAAAACACACGCGAAGCATGCGCGACAGCGCGAGCGCTTACTTCTTTAATCTTTTTAAGAAGGAGAAAGATAATGGCCTGATCGATGCGCACATACCTTCCTGGGAGACGACGTCCAACTGTCCAAGGTGCTCCCGGACTGTCCATGGTGGCGACCGCCGAGACACATCAGGCGGCCGCGCTCGGCGCGCAGCGCAGCGCGGCGCGGAGGCCGAACCGCTCGCTGAGGAGCAGGTCCCAGCGGAACAGCCCCACGAGCGCGGCCATCATGTCGTCCAGCTCGGGCTCCGTCATTGTTAGAATTAATCTTATTGTTAGTATTTTATTTAGTGCAAATTTAGTGGGGTGATTAGTGAGGTGATTAGTGGAGTGGTTAGTGGGGTGAGTAGTGACAGAGTGGGTGTGAACGTGACTGCATGCATGCAGTGTGTGCTGTGCGTGCAGTGAGTGATGAAAGTGGTGTGCATGCAGTGTGTGCGTGCGTGAGTGCAAGTAGTGGAGCATGTGCGTGCGTGAGTGAAGTAGTGGTGCTGTGTGCGTGAGTGTGTTTAAATAGTGCAGCAGGTGTGCTGTTTTTTGGGTGAAAAAAAAAGTGCAAAGTGTAGTGTGTGCTCTTGTGTGTTGTTTTTCCTCCCTGTGATAGCGTGAGTGTGTTGTGTGAGAGGAGCTGGGCCAACAATTGGTATCAGAGCCAAGTGTGTGTGTTGCAGAGATGTCTCTCGATGGTTCCGTGTACACGCCGCCAGCTCGTCGTAGCAGCAGCAGTGGTGGCAATGGAGGCGACGGTGGCCAAGAGTCGATCGTGCAACAAGTGAAGGAAATGGGGGTGACTCTCCGTTACCCCGTGCTTGCGGAGAACAACTACAGGGTGTGGGCGGTGAAGATGAAAATCTTCATGCGTGCGCAAGGTGTGTGGGCAGCAGTAGAGGGCAATGAAGCGGTCGACGACAAGAAGAACCAAATGGCTCTCGCCGCCATCATCCAAGCGGTGCCGGAGGCTATGATGCTAGCCATCGCCGAAAAGGAGACGGCAAAGGAGGCTTGGAACACACTCAAGGAGATACACATTAGAGAAGAGCGAGTTCGGAACGCGAATGTACAGATTCTCAAGAGGGAGCTTGAGAGGATGTACATGGAGGATGCGGAGACGATTGGTGAGTATGCTATGAAGTTAACCACAATTGTTAACAAATTCGTGCACTTGGTACCAAGGTGGAGGAGACCACCGTGGTGGAGAAGCTTTTGCATACCGTCCCCGACAAATTTTAGCACATCGTCAGCACCATCGAGCAATGGGGCGATGTGACGAAGATGACAGTGGCGGAGGCCATTGGACGCTTGAAGGCATATGAAGCATCCATGGCAGGGTGTCGACGTGACAAGGTGGGAGATCAACAGCTGCTTTATGCGCACAATGAGCCACGGCTCACGCGTGCCGAGTGGGAGGCCATCGTTGCTGAAGAGAAGCGCAATGGCGAGGGCTCTGGTAGCAACGACGACAAGAAGAAGTACCGCGGAAAATTCGACAAGTCAAAAGTGCGTTGCTATAATTGTCAAGAGTTTGAGCATTTCACTGATGAGTGTCCTGAGCCGAAGAAGGAAAGGGCTCTTCATGTCATAGCGGACACTGATGATGAACCGACGTTGCTGTGATAATCAATGGGAAGATGTTCAAATAAAGACAACAAGATTAGGGGGTGATTGTTAGAATTAATCTTGTTGTTAGTATTTTATTTAGTGCAAATTTAGTGGGGTGATTAGTGGAGTGGTTAGTGGGGTGAGTAGTGGCAGAGTGCGTGTGAACGTGGCTGCATGCATGCAGTGTGTGCTGTGCGTGCAGTGAGTGATGAAAGTGGTGTGCATGCAGTGTGTGCGTGCGTGAGTGCAAGTAGTGGAGCATGTGCGTGCGTGAGTGAAGTAGTGGTGCTATGTGCGTGAGTGTGTTTAAATAGTGCAGCAGGTGGTGTGCTGTTTTTTGGGTGAAAAAAAGTGCAAAGTGTAGTGTGTGTTCTTGTGTGTTGTTTTTCCTCCCTGTGATAGTGTGAGTGTGTTGTGTAAGAGGAACTGGACCAACAGTCATAGCCAGCGTGCTCGACGTGAACCCGAGCTCCGAGATCCGCGCCACCGTCGACAGCCGCACGCCGTACCCAGCCATCAGGTCCTCCAGCTCCCTGGACGCGTTCCCATGCTGCGCAGCTGGAGGAGGGGGCGGCGGCGGGGGGACGGCCGCCGCCGGCGGGCCGAGGTCCCACCGGAATGGGTGTGCCGCCGAGAAGGCGTCGCTGGGATCCATGGCTTCTTGTCCTCGCCAGTCGCCACCAGCCGAGACCGCGCGCGGTTCCTCCCGTTGTTTCTTGTGCCCCCCCACGCATCCGTCTCCGGGCATCGCATTGGGCTCGTTATATAGCTGTCACTGTAGTAGTAGTGTAGTGTTGGTCTAAGGCTCTAAGCTGCTGCAGTGCTACTGCCACACCCGGTTGACTTGACAAATCGTTCTTTGCTCGTTGCTTCCGGATGCATCTGCATTCATTTACGCTAGCATTTGTTGTTCTTGGTGAATATCATACGTGAAGGCTGATCGAGTCGCTCACTGCACCGTCGATTTGATGGTGTAGATTCTACTTACCCCTATTACGTATTTACGTGGCGGTACATAAATACACGACACGGTAAGCCTTTATAATACACCCACACACCGTGTAGTCCCGTCACGGCGTACGTGTATTTGTCATGTGGCGTCTCGAATCCTTGGATCTTTTCGCCTGTCGGAGCGGAGGGACACTACTACTACTGCTCCTGTTCCGACGAAAAAGACGCTACTGTTCCTGTGCACCAGTGTCGTACAATGTAGAGCCCTTTTTTCAGTAGCAGCGGTGGGCATCTTTTCCGGCATATTTTGGACGTTGTTGATCGTTAAACATACAGGGAAATTCAGGTGAGACACCAGAAGAAACTTGCTATTCGGCTGGGAGCTGAGCCCATCTCTTGTTCACTTGTTCCCTCCGCCTCAGCCCTCAGTAACAAAACTTCTGATGCAGCAGACCAATTTGACCTAAAAACTTAAACTAATGAAAAAACGATTAATTTACTTTATATTCTAACACTTCTTACTACTATAAACTTACTACCGTAAACAATCAATTTATTTTATATACCAACACTTCTCATATGGTACTACTGTAAAGACACTTGTCGTAAATTCAATTTTAGGTCTCTTAGGACCTGTTTGGTAGAACTTCAGATTCTGAAATTCACACTGAAGCTGGAGTGGATCACTTGAAGCTGGCTAGACCCTAATCCACCATTCTGATTTATTTTTCTGGAACGTTTTTAGTGGGATCCACTCATCAAGAAAAATGTTTAGCTTAGCTCCAGCTTCACAGGACAGAGAAGCTGGAGTAAAGTCCTACCAAACGCAACCTTATAAGCGTTCTCCATTGATCCAAATTTTGAGGGCCTATATATACAAATCCGAAATAAATCAATATATGTTTGATTATGAATTGTGCTAGTACTATCTAAAGTTTATTCTTATCTTTTTTTTCTATCGTTTAAAAAAATGGAACGACTTACCATCAGCCCATTAAGACTCTAACTAGGCTGTATCATATCGCGTTACCAGAATACATTATATTTGTCAACCAAACACCACCTAAATATCACCGTATGCAAAAGATAGTACATTCCATTCGATACCTTTAGTTTATTCGATAAAAAGAAAATGTTTATAGTTTTCCAAGGATCACCACAACTTTTAGTGTTTAATTCGGTATTCTTTGTACCTCAAACAGAAAATACCAAAAATAACGCTAAAAATTATGATACTGTCACCCGTTAAAATCACTCTAGAAAATGGGCTAAAAGCAGTACTCAATTTCAGAACAAGTGAGTATTCCTTTGGAATAAATGATTTTTATAGGAATTGAACTAAATCTTTTGAAATTCCTTTTAAAAAACTTTATTCCAAATGAGCGCTGAAACTAATGCGGTGGGTCATTGGAGTTACAGAAAAATGTGAACAAGTAGAGCCACACTGAAACTGAAGCAGTCTCTCCAGGTTCCCTTGTGGCCTGCCAACCTGCCCCCCTGCTCGAGAACATGCAAGTCAAGTGTAATGTTTGCCAACTGATCCCCGGATAGCAGAGCAGTGTCACTTACGATGCTGTAAACACTGCAATTTGACTGACGACGCATAGCTACTTTAATCCAGAATAGATCCAGTATTCATCGGTCAAACAAAACTGAGAAAGATTTTGCAAAATATACCGCACGGAGACGACGCAATGAATGGCATTGTATATATATGCGCTAAGTGTATTCTCTCACGGCTCATCTTGGCCTCTAACAACTTGTTGCGATTAACTAGCAGCGTATCACTGACACGCCGTCTCTCGAGCATACCATATCCATCAGCTGCCTGGTTACATGGTAGGAGAAAACATGGGAAACGCAACGCCACGAGCAAATCGATCGGTGTGTGTACCTGTGTGGGCGAGTATGAGTATCGATCTTGAGAGTTGTGAGACGATGATACGTGCGAACCTGACGAGGTTTCACGTGATATCAGCTAAAGCCGGGGTGAGTGCATGCGTCGTTGCGAATCTTTTGACCGCGTGCGATTCGCACAGCAATAGACTTGCTATTAAAATTTGACCATTTGAAAAAAACAATCCAATAGACTAAATTAAAATTTGACCATTAAAAAATCGAACTGATTGTCCAACTAAATGGCTAAGTCATTCGGCAAGCTAAATCAACCTTTTCATTGATCATGTTTGATCAGAACTAAGTTGAGTGACTACTTTATTGTGGGCTCATGTTGGCAGTATTTTCTCCCTTTCTTCTCCACCTCTCCGGTAGAAGTATTGTGACCTCCCCTACTCCCAACGACACTTTCGCCCCCGCCGGCCGCTAGCTGCCGCCCCCACCGGCCATGCACGCCTACACCCCCCTCACGTGCTACAGCCCGATCTCAGCTACGACGTGTGGGGGCAGTGGGGTCTACAGGGCGGCGCATGGAGGTGGCAGCACGGGTGCGTGTGGCCGGCGGGGGTGGAGCGCGGGGGCATGAGGGCGACGACAAGCGGCCGACGGTGGGTGCTGGCGGCAGGAGTAGTAGAGGAGAGAGAGAGGAAAAGGAGGAAGAATAAGACGATAACGTGGCAGGGTGACGTGACAAAAATGTTGACGTGGGAGTTGACGTGGCGTCAACTATACGAAAAGTAGAAAAATTATTTTTTCTACGAAAAAAGTGACAAATAATTAAAAAACAAAGAGAATTACGTTTGAACAAGTAAAACAAAGAGAGTAATAAATTGCTAAATTTCCCGTGACACTCATGTCTTCGGCCGTAATGAGCTTGTGTCCGTGACCCTGATCACCATTCGCTACCTCATGGACTTCATCATCAATTTCGTGATTTTTTTAAATATTTTTTAAAAAAATCAATCTGCATGGTCGTTTGAAAAATTTACAAAACTAACATGCGGTCGGCTGACCAACAGCCGACTACTGCCAGGTGGCGGCGAGTTGGCTCTTGATCAGCCGACTGCTGCCATGTCAGCAGGAGTCGGCCGACCAAGAGACAATTCCATACCACGTGGCGAATCGGCTCTCTGCGGCCGACTGGTTGCCACGTGGCGCCAGTCGGCTATTGGTCAGCCGACTCCACCCCTATATAAAGGGGCCAAATGCCCCCCTTCTCCCACCCCCATCTCAACCTTGGCTGCCCACTTCTAGGTATGTCTTCTTCTTCTCCTCTTGTTTAATTTTTTGTAGTTTAGTTTAGGAATAATTTAGGAGTAGTTTAGGGTTAATTTCGGAGTAGTTAGGAGTAAATTAGTAATAGCTTAAGATTAATTTAGTAGTTTAGAAATAGTTTAGGAGTAATTTAGAAGTAATTAAGTAGTAGTTTAGAAGTAATTAAATATTCTTATAACATAAATTTAGTAGTACTTTAACGGTAATTTAGAACTAATGTAATTGTACTTTAATAGTTAATTAGTGGTAATTTAACAATAATTTAAGATTAAATTAGCTGTAATTTAGAACTAATGTAGATGTACTTTAATAATTAATTAGTGTTAATTTAACAGTAATTTAAGATTAAATTAGTGGTAATTTAGAACTAGTGTAGTTGTACTTTAATAGTTAATTAGTGGTAATTTAGCACGTGGTCCACGTTTCGGCCTTAGCTTTGGCTTCTTCAGAGTCTAAGAGTAGTTCACACACTTCCAGTACCTCATCTCATAGGTGAGGTCATCTTAGCTTCTCATGAATTTACATGTCTCCACAGAAACACATGGGGGTTTCGGTACCTTGCAGCGAACGGTGACAAGCATCGGGACCGTAAGTAGCTATATCTTTTTTCACCATATTCTAATGTATCTACATAAATTCAGTAAATTAATATTTATCTACACCTTCCTAAAATGTTGTTAATTACTCTTACACCTTATTTAGTATAATTAAACTACTGATAAATTATTCGTAAATATCGGATAATTCACCATATTACCATCCAATTGCTACTAAGTATTATTAAACTATAGATAAATTAATCATAAAATACTGTCAAATTACTACTAAAGTATTGTTACTTACAATTTAATTACCGCTGACTATTAAACTAGAGCTAAATCAATCTTAAATTACCATTACATTACTTCTAATTATTATTATACTACTGATAAATTACTCTTACATTACTTATAAACTACTACTTAATTACTTCTAAACTACTACTAAATTAGTTCCAAACTACTCCTAAATTATTCCTAAACTACTTCTAAATTACTCCTAAACTATTTCTAAATTACTCCTAAACTACTCCTAAACTAAACTACAAAAATTAAAACTAGAGAAAATAGTACATACCACTCAAAGGAAAGTGGGCAGACATGTTTGGGGTGGGAGCAGCCAAGGTTGAGGTGGGAGAAGGGGGGCGTTTGGCCCCCTTTATATAAGGTTAGAATTGGCTTCCAACAGCCGACTGGATTAGAGTCGCCAGTTGAACAGCCAATTGGCACCACGTGGAATTATATAACATAAAGTTTGTTGGAATGTATAACAGATTTAGAGATAGTTTTTTTTAAAGAGCTGGCTAAATAGATAAATAGAGAGCCAACAATAGAAAACCTGTCAAAGATGCTCCTATGCAATTATATATTTGAATTTTTTTAGTCGAATGATGCTCTATAAGTTGTACTAATTATCTATTCATAAAATATTGAAACCACGTGAATTAAATTAAATATATTTGCATACTATATATATATATATATATATATATATTAGAACCAAAGCTTTCAATCGAACATGTTTTTAGTTTATTAGAACAAATAAAAGTTGTTAGTTTACAAACAGAATATATACAAGGAGATAAAAATAAAGTATTTTTGCGGCAAAGTTTAAGTTTTTTTTTGATACAATCCAAATCCACGTAAGATAGCATGGTGATATATGTATTGATACAGAAGAAGAAGTAAAGTTAATATTACGATCCTAGAAAACATTAATCGAGAGAAAATTAAAAAACACTTTCACAAGGTCAAACAATACCCTGCGGTCAGACGTCATCGGTGGTTGTTGGTTCGTCGACATCACGCACTGCTTTCGATTCATTTTCTAAACAGGATTTGCCAGGACGGCACTTTTACAAGACGACAACGACTAGACTAACCGGAGCACAAATTGAACGAAGTGGCACAGACACATGCTTTGGAAGGATACGCGCAATACGCATTTGTCAACAACGCATGCGGTGTGCTCGCAAGGTGCCTTTTTTTTTTGAAATGCGAGCAAGAGATTAAAGGGGTAAAAACTTGAAGGGGACATGGTACAATTACGGTTCGGAGGTTTAGAGAAGATGTAACAATGAAGTTGTTGAAGTCGTGGATAACTATCTCACTAATTTGGGAAATCGAAGCGTAAAGAGATTGGAAAATACGTCTATTACGTTCTTTCCGGATATTCCACCAAACGTAGATAATCAACCCGCTAAAACGATTTCTCTTCTCCTGGTATCGACTTGAGCGCCGTGTGCCACCAGTCTTGGGGTGAGTCTGTAGTGAGGGTGGTCAATGGGTGCTGGATGTGGAAATGTCTTGCAACTAGGGATCATACTTGCGCCATATAGGTGCAACCACAAGCAAGATGTCTTGTCGTTTCTGGTTGAACTAGACATAGGTGACAAATGGATAGAAGGCCAACCACGCTTGGCGATGTTATCCAATGTTAGGATTTTCTGTTTGATCAATGTCCAAATGAAGAATTTGCATTTGGGCTCCGCTTTTCCTTTCCACAAAATCTGGCCGATTGTTGCTTTGGTCAATCCAATGAATTGGCTCTGGTAAGTAGACTTAACAGTAAAAATTATGAATGTTGTCCATCTCCAACTGATATCATCAAGTGTTTGATCGTCTAAATTAATGTTTGCAAGGGCCAAGGCGATGTGCACTAACTCGCGCAGGTGTTGAACCGTTGAAGATCGTCAAACAGTCCTGATCCAATAATTCTGTTCCAGCGCCTGACAAACATTTAAGCGCTTTTTGTGCAAATGGCAAAGAGGTTAGGAGTGGTGATGCAAAGAGGCTCCGAACCCGCCCATCGGTCGTGCAAGAACCTGGTTTTCCGACCATTGCCCAATGTGATTTTCGTAGAAGCGCAAAAAAGGTCTTCATCTGTCGCTGAAAACAGTGGAAGGAGGTTCGTCCATGGCCGAGTTGGATCTTTCCAACTGAGCCAAAGCCAGCGGAGTCTTAGGGCGCGGCTGAAACACTCAATGTTAATGATCCCAGCCCCCATACGACGCGTCCAGTTTTGTTAACTATACTAATTATTTATAATTAGTTAAGATTAGTGGTTATTAAATATTTTTAGTGAAAAATAATTATAATTAGATGTTATTAATTATAACTAATCATGATCATGTATCATCTCATACCTCCAACCAAACAATCTATTTGTACCATCTCATTCAAGACTATCTCATCCCGAATCAATCTATCATGTACCATCTCATATTGTCTAATTTTATTCAGCTAACCAAACATTAGATTATTTTTACCGCACAAAATGGTTCAGCGTCTGGAGAGAATATTCTGAGGTTCTGAACCAATCCATCTTGGATGGTTTCGTGCAGTACATCTAACCAAACAGACTCATTTTTCGAAGCTGTACCAAACCATCCAAAATGAATTTGGTTTAAGCAACCAAACACTACCTAACTAGCACTGATTATGATGCCACATGGAACCATTACATCAGTTATTCACTTAGGGGGTGTTTGGATCAAGGGCTGAAATTTTAGCCCATATCACATCAAATGTTTAAATACTATTTTGGAGTATTAAATGTAGACTATTTATAAAACTCATTCATAATCGTATGATAATTCACGAGATAAATCTAATGAGCCTAATTACGTCATGATTTGACAATGTAATGCTACATTAAACATTTGTTAATTGTGGATTAATTAGTCTTAATAAATTTGTCTCGCGAATTATTCTCTGATTCTGTAATTATTTTTATAATTAGTTCACGTTTAGTCCTTCAAATTGATGTCCAAACATTCAATGTGATACAAACTAAAATTTAGCTTCATGATCCAAACACCCCTTATTCTCCTCTGCTATCTTCTGCCCACCAAACGTCAAGCAGGTCTGCAGCTAACTGTCACTGCATTAATATGCAACCTTACTGGACAATGCACTGTATCGCAGCTAATAGTCAGGTGGAATTCACAAGAACTTGCAGACAAGTAACTAGTGCCAACTGCCAATCCGCACCTCAACATGGTCAGCAGGTACGATTTAATAGTAGTGGAATGCATCTTGGGAGTAGGAAGAATGTACACCTTAGTTCTTTTCATTTCTTTCTAAAGTTGAGATACAACCTCAATGGACTAGTTTAACCACCTTGGTAAGAGCAATTGACCTCTCAGTGGATCAAATATTTCTTTCTGAAAAAAAATAGAGCTATACAGATGTTGAATTGGACAAACAAATATCACCCATCATTCCTAAAAAAACCGTCTCTAGGTTTTCTACATGATTGGCGTCTGAGAGCAATACAATGAATCGTCATTATGAAACTGAAGAGTTACAATAACTAAGCAAAAACCATTTTTTTGCTGACAGTACTAACATGAGAGATCCCTGAAAGGGAGTAGAATGGTTTCCATGCTTTCCTCCTTTGTAATGCCATCAAGACTCAAACTGGACGATGTTTCAATGTTCATATTTGCATGGCAACTTGATTCGCCGAGAAGAGGGCCTTCTTCACTCTGCAGGACCGCGTGTTGCTTCATCAGCCTTAGAAGAGCATCAAGCTCAATTGCCACCTCTATCATCTTTGGCCTCTCCTCACCTTTGAGCCTTAAGCATCGTAAAGCCAACTTTGCAACAGTTTCGACATGTTTCATTCCAGCTTCCTCAGCTACTTGAGAATCTACAATTTGTAACAATTGGTTCTGATCGAACAACATGCTAAAATGTAATGCTAGACTTCTTTTGCCATCCTCCTCATCATCGGCTATAGGTTTCTCTCTTGTCAATAGCTCAATAAGTAACACACCGAAACTGTATACATCACTCTTCTCAGTCAGTTGGCTTGTTCCAAAATATTCTGGGTCCATGTACCCCAGTGTCCCCTGCACTAAAGTTGTCACATGGTCTGGTTGTGTGGTATTGGCCTGGAGGCACCGAAATCAGATACCTTTGCAGTGAAGTTCTCATCAAGGAGTATGTTTGATGACTTGACATCTCTGTGAATAATTGGTTCCTTTGTAGCTAAGTGTAAGTATGCAAGTGCTGATGCAGTTTCAACTGCAATCCTCAGGCGGTCCTCCCATGATATCTGGACAGATGTGTTGTGAAGATGATGGAAAAGGGCTCCGTTGGTGATAAATTCATAAACCAGCAAGGGGACTTCTGTCTCAAGACAACAGCCTAGTAGTTGGACCACATTCTTGTGGTTCACTTGTGAAAGGATGACCAGCTCATTTATGAATTGCTCCATTTGGTTCTGATCAACACGCTGAGCCTTCTTGATTGCCACAACCATTTGATTGGACAATACGCCTCGGTACACAACCCCAAATCCACCTCTACCAACGATATTCTCATCACTGAATTTGCTGGTTGATCTGTCAAGCTCACTAGAGTTGAATATCCGCAGCGGTGCACTCTGACCAGACATCTTCTGCTTCAGAACCATGCCACCATTCTGCATAAAGTATCTCTGTTTTATCTTTGCAACTTTTCTCTTTTTAACAAGCCAGTGAGTCCAGAAACTGAGAATAAGGAGAAGCAGTAGCAGAGCTAGCCCACTAACTGCACAGAAACAATCAACTCAATCTTTCTGATTGAAGGATGGCATCATTCACATGCAAAACAGTGAGACAGAACTTCAGAAACTTGCCTGTTGCAATCACAAGCAGACCAACTCCATTGCAGCCACTTCCCCCCTTCAAACCATCACCCGTCATCCCTGCTGGGCATGTGCAGCTGAAACTTCCTTTTGTGTTGATGCACTTATGTGTGCATGGACTCTTAACAGCACATTCATCAATATCTGATTGAAAATCACATCAAATCAAATGAGAATCAGACATGGGCTGTTCCTGCCAACTACTAGATTCAAGAATGAAGAAACAAAAGCTGAGGTGGCAGGCAGGGATACGTCTGTTAGTTGTTACCTTGGCATCCATTAGGCCCTTGCAGATAGGGATTCCCCTGAAACCCAAGGGTGCAATTACAGCGGTATCCGATTCCATTTGATGAGTTATAGCAGTAGGAATTCTCCTTGCAGGCATATGACGCAGCACGTTTTGCCTCCTCGCAGTAGCCACCATCTATGGACCATTCAAGAACAACAGGCCGGTACTGAGGGTTCTTCGTATTTGTCTTGTTCAGGTCAACCCTTGAGAAAACATAGGAGTTCTTCTCCACAATGAAAGCTTCACCACATCCTGGTCCTGGAGTACTATTTTCCTTGTTAGGCCTGCTTTGCTGCCCAATTATGCTCGTGAACTCCAATTCTAGCTTCTTTAACCCCTTTGGCACCGGTGCTTGGCAGCAAGCCACACCAGAGCATGCACCATTAATGATATTGCTTTTGGTGGAGCAAAAAGAAGCACAACCGCCAATATATCCTCTGCTATCATCCAACAGCATGGCTACCATATCACAGCCGACAGCAGTGAACTTGTTTTCTGTATCCGAGAATGTGAAGTTGGTTCCCTCAAGGCTGAAGCTAGAGTTACTTTTGCACTGCTGAGAAGTTGCACTGGCCAAGATGCTCACAAAACCATCCAACAATGAGATGTTGATAATCCCAAAAATGCTGTTGTTAATGCGTATGAACGGACCGGAACCAGATAAGGCACAGATGATCTCAAACCCTTGGGCAGGGGCAGGGTTTCCACCAACAATACCAAAAGGATAAGGGATGGAAACATTGGAGCACTGAGAGGTGCCTGATTCCATAGAATAAACATAGAAGGGAGAGAAGAACGCGAGGAGGAGCAATGGCAGGAGATAAAGATGAAACATTACCTTCTCCATCTTTGATAAGAAGAGAACCGTGGCAAATACTCGATGCTTATTTATCAACCATAATAGGAAACTTTAAACCATGAGAAAGTGAAGTGACTGTAGTTTTATTGGTCTCAGCCTGGGTTATGCTTTGGCCCCTATTTCTCATAATAGAGAAATTTTATAGTGGTACCAAGAGTTGCCATAATTTTTAATGTTAATTTTGGCATCTCTTGATATCTAACGTAGCAGGAGGTGCTATAATTGTGGTACCTTGACCGTAAGGGGAGGGAGCAATTGCAGGATAAAAGGCAAAGAATATTCTTCTTCCCTTGTCTTCAGCCATAAAAGATTGGACAAGGAAAATTCTGCAAACGCTTTAGTCCAAGAAAAACCAGTGCGTTTGTTTTTTCTTTTATAATTCACAAGAGAAATGCAAAAGGGCCACTGTCACTTGTCTTCTTTGGTTGTTTCTGAATTGTTTATCTTGGGAGAATTGACTAAGAGTAGAAACCAGCATATGCAATCAAGTTGTGCTTCTGGTAAGGGGCCAATAACACTACTGGCAGCACGCAGTATATGCTCACGGTTCTCTTATAATCGCTTTCTCCCATTGATCTGTTCTTCTTTCATACATCTTGTCTCCCTTATTGATGATTGTTTTTTCCCTTGCTGCCTTTCTAAACCCTTAGAGCCACTCTCAGCTTAGATGGAGACGTGTGATTGTGGAAAAAATGGGCACTCCCCTGCCCCATGATCAGGACTAAGGTGCATGGTCACTATCACTAGTCTTGAATGAATATGAATCTGTCACCCTATCAAATTCTATTGACAAGGTTCACGGGGTGGACACATAGGTCAGACAAGGATGGCTACACAGATGTGTGCCTGCTTGGTTTCACCCTGATGAATGCATCCGTAAGCTTAAGTGCAATAATTTGCAATCTCAAGCACACCCTCGATGCCTCGAGCGCTAATTTACCATTTCAGATCTGTGCTAATTGTAATTTTCATTGTAAATTGCACATTACCTCATAGTTTAGCTCCTTACCTGTGTCAGGCATGGAACTCCAGCACGGTCACTTCAGGGCTCAACCTCCAGCGTTGCCACCGCCCAGAGTCAGCCCCGGATCATCCGATAGACCGTTGGTTGCCGGCATGGACCTCGCCTCGCGGCGGCGTACCGCGCCGGCCGATGGAGTTCATTATTCAGCGCAGGGCCGTTCACCCGCTCCCTCGTCGCTCCCAACCCCATCCGCGGCTGCTGGGAGGGAGGGTGAGATTGGCTGCGGATGAAGCGGGAAGCCGGCAACGGTGGATTGGGAGGAGGAGAGGATTTCAGGCAGAAATGAATTGGGAGGAAGGGCCGAAGAGGAGAGGGAAAATCTATTATATACCCTAGTTTTTTTATTCTAGAAAATATCCTTTTCTACTCTTTAAAGTAATTTTTTATGTATTTATCATTTCAAATGACTAAAATACTCTCTTTTTTTACGTTTTCCACTGCATATTTCCTCCGACAACTGAAGACCCGAAGGGCTAATGCTTACCGAGGAAATGGAAAGCTCTTTATGCCGTATAACGAAAAGCCAATTCTAAGTAGGATAATGTCTACCAGGTAGTATATCAGCATCCCATATTACACACAAATGTCGTGTATATAACAAAACACCAGAAGTTTTCAGAACTACCAAATATTTTATTGACAGAAACTGACATACGAAGGTTAACAGAGATGATAGATTGCTTACATAAATTGGTGAAACTATTGCATCAACTACCTACATATGTGCTTCTGAACATACAGGTGAAGCAGGTGCTCTAAACAGTAAATGATTAATACATCTGAATATAGGTGAGGCAATATACACGACAACCTATTGATTGTTGGCTATGCATGTAAAAATTTAACTAAATAGACATAGGATGAAATGCTGAAGTTAGTACTTTACAGTACAGGAGACAGCCAACCCAAACAGTGGCCACCATTCTTGTAGCTCTGTGAATAAGCTACTTCAGGGAGGTGGTTGGCTATTCTCCGGAGGAAGTATCCATCAGATTGCTTAACCAAGATTTGGCATCTGGAATGAAATACAATTAATAGCTCCCAGGTCTCAATCTTTACATCAGCCACCGCAGTTAGAGGTCAGCACGTTTGATGTATGAACAGTATGCCACTGCAATGCCAGAGAATGTACATATAAAAGTTGCTGAGCCAGATCAAACAATACCACCCATAGCAAAGCTAACGTTACAGCAGACCCCGTATTGCAGGACTGGCCATTCTGGCACGATGAGCAATAGCAAGAGATGGCCTCCCAACTGCTTCCATTATCCTACTGAAGACGACCTTCGCAGGAACACATGTAACAAGTGGAATTGCTCCTCTGGTTTAATCAAATCACCCAAAATGCTGCGCAGTTTTCCTTGACCACCTTCTCTATGATTCCTTTTTCCAATTGAAATGGAAGAAAGGACTCTGACTTTCTGACTTGATGAGCTTCCTTTTTTAGAACTGGAGGCCTTCTTTTGAGATTTATGTGACAATGGGCGCCGGAGACTAGTGTTGCTTCGGTTTGAAAGCCTAAACTGCTGACTGAAATGGGTAGGAGACCTATTAAAGGGTGGTTTCATATCCCACAGTGCATCATAATCACCACCATCCAAAGTCACTCGTGTTGTATTAGAACGTGGAACTCTTGGCATAGCAGTTCTTCTGCCTGTACACCAAGCAGGTGATGCTGACGCGCTATGTTCCAGAAAATCATCACTGGCCAAAACAAGGTGGTCAGTTGAACCATCTTCAAGTATTTCAATTTGGATAGGATGTCCAACAATAGCTTTGCCATTCAGTCTGCTCATCAAGGAAACCAATGGGACATGCTCCCCTTGATAGCCAGCCTGTACATTCAGGTCAACATTGAATAGCATTGGAGCCATGTAACTAAGATGAGAGACATAATTCTGTCGATATAATGAAGCTCCTTCCAAGTATGCCTTCCGACCAAGATAAGAAATCTGATCTCCATTCTTATTCGGCGGAGATGTCTTGCAATAATTTCCAGTGTCATTGAAAGAAGTGTAACTCTGTCCAAGATCTCTTGTAGGCTTCAAAGACGAGGAGTAATCTTTACCGATATATCTAACTTCAGAGTGGCTCCTGACTTTATTAAATAAATCTGTTTCATCATAATCACAATCCAACCCTTCTTGTGTTTGACAAAAACTTTGACCAAAATACTGATGACTAGATGCACCAATACTCTCCATATTTGGATTATTTCCATTTAGCCTATACACTGACCCTTTCAATAAACTGTTAGATTTGTCCAACGATAGATTTCCATCTGTTTTACCCATTGGTCTCTTCAATGCACGATGGTTGCGTTTACCTTTCATATGCCACTGGGATACACCTAGATCAGAAGAACCATCCTCATCCTTTAAAACATCTTGTTGAGGAATACAAATAGAAAAGGCCACATCATCATCATCGACATCCCCATGTTTTAGCTTATTGGAGGCCTGAAGGGAATAAGGGTCACATGCATCTGACTCTGGGGATTGCCTCTTTGCATACCCTGCAAAAAATGTTATCGCAAGAAAGGTATCAATAGAGGCAAAATATCCAGAGAAGTAAAATTAAATTAAGAAAGGCACTGGAATCAAATATCATGTTTCCAGTTATTAACAAGGAGTCATGTTTTGGGAATTGGGGTACTTGCATACACACTTTCTAAACTTTTGCTTTTGATACACCTGTGTATATGTACTATGTAGAGTGGACGTGAAAATAATACATATAGATTTGTCCCAGTAAGTACTTTCGTAATATGATAATTTTCCTAGCTACAATAGAATTTAAAGGTCAAAGTTGTATTCTCAATACTGTCATTCAAATTATCATTATTTGTGATTGAAGGAAGTAAAATAGGAAAAAGAAGTATATGATATCATGTACTATGTAGCAAGGTAGAAACTAGAAAGCATTACTGTACCAAATTCTTTTTGATAATAAAGTCACATCCTCATATAGAACTATATGACCCATAAAGTAATTTATTCTATAAGGAACATGACAAATATATGGCACAATTAGGAATTGATATTTGACATATATACAGGGGCATGGTTACTATTGTTGTGTATTTGTGTCTGCCAAATAAAACATTCAAAGATAAGGCATCAAGAAATGGAAGCACATACTTTGCAAAAGTTCAGCATCATCTTCTGTCTCAGTTTCTGAACATTCCCTCTCTAATGAATCAGATCCTTGTTTCTCAACAAAGTCAGAAAATGTTTGCTCTGTGGGAAATGAATCAAGCTGCTTTAGGTAACCTTCGGTCTCAAAATGTGCTCCTGTTGGTGTCATCTGTGTAGAAGGTATATCACCATGGCTATTAGTGTCTCCAGAATCATTAGACATATATGTCGACCAGTTCTGTTTGGCCTGATAGATTGTTGGCAGAGGGTCCTTCCCTTCTTCAACCAGGACAGTGGCAGAATCATCAGCATGCTGGAAAGACTGAGGCAATTTCACAATACTCTGTACAACTTGAGCAGGTGGCCGACATCTATCATGTTTTATGACAAGAGATTCTTCAAAAACGCCTTCCTTTGATCTTTTCTTTTTGAGGGATGTATTTTTCCCACTGCTTTCTACAGTTATTCCTGCTTGGATATGCCCTAAATTAGAAAATCCATTGTCCATATTACTGGGATTATTTTCTGAAGCTCCCAATACAAGTGCTCCTGAAAAGTTTCTTTTTGAACCAGCATGAAGAAAGTTCTTTTCGTGCCCGTTTGTCTTACCAGGGAGATTTGAGTTATCTCCTTTTCTTTTTTTACTCTTTTTACTTTTGTAACGAGTACTGCTGAGATCTTTGCACTGTTTACTTGCTGAGTTTTCTAAAGGTGACTGAGGTTTTTGTGCACAGTTCTTTGAGTAATATTCTGAAGAAGGGTTATCAAACTCTTTCCTCATATCAGCAAAAGGGATACTGGAGATATCATCAGTGCTCGAACCTTGATTTTGGTATTTTGATGCAAGCTGCTTTCTCTCCAATTCAAGAGCATGAAGAATAGCATCTTCTCTGCGGGCATATTTTTCTCTTCTCTTCACAGGAGTTCCTTGAGAAGACTTTGCCTTCTCAATACAAGCATCAAACTCCCCACACCTGAATGCCTTGACACGCTTTGATTTCTCAAGGTTATACCAATCACTGCCAAGAGAAAAGGAACAATGGTGAGAGGATAAGTCTATGTGTGTGTATGTGTGTTTTGGCATGACATGTTGTTTGACATGACATGTGTAATGTCCATGTGTGGACAAGTTTGTAGTCTTAGCACCTTTAGCATCTATTGCTTTAGCATCTTAGACTAGCATCTTTTGCTTTAGCATCTTAGACTAGACTAAGCATCTTTGTTTTAGCATCTTAGACTAGTATCTTTGTTTTAGCATCTTTGCTTTAGCATCTTAGACTAACATCTTGGGCTACATGGCTAGCTTATAAATATGTATCCCCAACCATTTGGGTTGGCATGGCATTTGAGTGAGTTGAATGAGAAGAAAATTGCCCCAACCCTTAAGTATCATCCCTACCAATGCGAGTGTTCTCTCTAACAATTGGTATCAGAGTTGTATGATTCTGTGACCTTTCCAATCCCCTCCGCGACTCTCTCCAACGGAGACGCCCTTCTCCTTGTTCATCTTCCTCCCTTGCCGGTCCACCGGAAACCGACGACTCGGTGAGCTCCACCCACACTCCGAGCAGCAGCTCGATAGTAGCGGCTTCCTCCTAGTGCAGCAGCAACCCCCACGACCCTTCCACTCTACCACCACGCAATGTCCACAGGAGACTCTCTTCGCTCGGTCACCTCGAGCGCACGACGTCGGCAGGAGGCCGAAGTCACCGCGGCGGAGGAGCGCGACCGGGTGGCAGCAGAGGCTGTGGCAGCGACGACTCGGAAGGCGAGGTTGGCGGCGGCAGAACTGGCAGTAGCGAGAGCGAAAGAGGAAGCGGCGGCGGTTGTGGCTGCAGCACATGTTGCGGTGGCAGAGCTCGAAGCTTTGTGCCACGGTAGCAACAGTGGCACTGCCTCCGAGGGAGGTAGCCTCGACTTGGAGGCCGAGTTACCAAGGAGGGCGAAGGATGAGCGGGTGGCGCAGTGGGTAGCAGCGCAGCCCCGTGCTCGTGGCGGCAGCCCAAACGGGCCCAGGCGCGCCGACAACATTCCGAGAGGATGCGGACGCGACGGTCGTGCTCCTGGCGAACGCGACCCTCACAGGCGGCGTGGCTCTCCTTCCCCGGACCGACGCCATGGTCATCGCGGCTTCCAGACCATCGTCAAGGACGCTGGTGCTGGTGGTGGATGGCCCACCCTCACCAAGACCAACTACACCGAGTGGTCCATGATTATGAGGGTGAAGCTCCAAGTGCGGCACATGTGGGAAGCGGTCACATACGACGACATCGACTACGATGATGATCGACGGGCGCCGGAGGCCCTCGTTGCTGCAATTCCGCCAGAGATGCAGTCTTTGATTGCTTGCAAGCAGACTGCCAAGGAGGCTTGGGATATTATCACTGCAGTGTGTATCGGCAGCGATCGCACCGGCAAGGCTACGCTGCAGGCACTACGCAAGGAGTGGGAGAACCTGGCTTTCAAACCAGGTGAGGATGTTGATGATTTTGCTCTCTGTCTCAACTCTCTACTGCAGAAGTTGGTGCAGCATGGCGAATGTTAGGAATAGCACTTGTATTAATCTGAGGACAGAAGGTCCAAATATATAGATGTACATGAGAGGGAAATATGCAAAGAAACCCCTGAAGGAATACAATAATAGAAAGACTAATATCCATCTAACACCCCCCTCAAACTCATGGTGGATCAACAACACTGAGTTTGGAGAGGTAAAACTGATGATGGGCGTGAGTCTGAGCCTTCGTGAAGAAATCTGCCAACTGAAGCTCAGAAGGCACGTACTGAAGCGCGACAACACCGTGTAAAGTGAGCATCAACACCAATATGCTTAGTAAGCTCATGCTTTACCGGATCACGAGCAATACTGATAGCCCTTGTACTATCAGACAAAAGAGGAGTCGGCGTAGAAACAGAAACACCAAAGTCCTCAAGCAACCATCGTAGCCAAGTAACCTCCGTTGTCACAAGAGCCATAGCACGCAACTCAGCCTCTGCACTCGAACGAGAAACTGCTATCTGCTTCTTAGTCTTCCAAGCAATGAGGGAACCACCAAGAAAAACACAATAGGCAGAAAGAGAATGACGATCAGAAGGATCACTAGCCCAAGTAGCATCACAATAGGCTTGGAGCTGTAAAGAGCTAGAGCGTGGAAAGAACAACCGACGAGAGATAGTCCCACGAAGATAACGCAGGACACGAAGAAGATGACTATAGTGGATTTGAGTGGGAGTAGAAACAAACTGACTCAGAATATGAACGGAGTATGAAATGTCAGGTCTAGTGACACCAAGATAAACGAGACTCCCTACAATGTGACGATAACGAGTAGGATCCTCAAGAGGCTCACCATCAGTGTGTGTAAGGTGAACATTAAGTTCCATGGGAGTCTCGGCAGTTCGGTGATCAGTAAGAGAAGCTCGATCGAGAAGGTCGTGAATATACTTCTCTTGAGACAAAAAGAAACCCTCAGAAGTGGAGGCGATCTCAATCCCAAGGAAATACCTTAGAGGACCAAGTTCAGACATAAGAAACTGATCACTAAGACGAGCCTTAACAAAGGCAATGTACTCAGGATCATCACCGGTGATGATCATGTCATCCACATAAAGAAGGAGGAGGGTCCTACCACGAGGTGACACATGAACAAAAAGTGCTGGATCATGAGTGCTGGCTGAAAAACCAGCAGCTGTGACCACAGAAGCAAATCGCTGAAACCAAGCTCAAGGAGCTTGCTTAAGACCATAAAGGGAGTGACGAAGGTGGCAAACCATACCCTCAGGGACAGAATACCCAGGTGGTGGGCGCATGTAAACATCCTCGCGCAACTCACCATTAAGAAAGGCATTCTTCACATCAAGTTGAGAGATGGACCACTCCCAAACAGAAGCCACATCAAGAAGAGTGCGGATAGTGGTCATATGAGCAACAGGAGCAAAAGTCTCATCATAATCACGACCTTGCTCCTGCTGAAAACCACGAGCAATAAGACGAGCCTTATAGCGCTCAAGAGAACCATGAGAGCGAGTCTTAACCTTATAGACCCACTTACAAGTGATAGGATGAACACTTGGGGGACATGGTACAAGATCCCACGTGCCAGTCCGCTCAAGAGCAGCGATCTCCTCGGCCATCGCATGCTGCCATTCCGAATGAAGAATAGCATCATGATAAGAAGCTAGCTCAGAAAGAGCAGTAGCAATGAATGCCGAAGGAGAGTAACAATCAGGCGGCCTACGAAGGCGATGACTATGTTTGATAAGTTGCTCCGGAGAGGAATCCGTCGGAGAGGACTCAACAGGAGTAGAAGATGACCCATCCTCAATGAAAGAAGGGGATGGCACATCAGAGGAGGGCTCATCTGAGGGAGCTGGAGCATCTGACAGATGTGCCCTACGACGACTGTAGAATTGTGTCACAGGAGGCTTTACCGTGTAGTCGGGAACCACGGGAGGAGACTCAGAGGAAGACACAGAGGATGATAAAGTCGAACGAGTAATGGACAAAGAAGCAGGAGGAGCATCAAGAAAAAGAAGAAAAGACAAGGGGTCAACCAAGGAGGCAGGAGAAACATCAGTAGTGGGACGTGGATAGAAAGGACGGGACTCATCAAAGACAACATCCCGCGATGTCCGCATCCGACGAGCGATCGGATCCCAACAACGATAACCCTTGTGCTCTATGCTATAGCCTAAGAAGACACACTCGACAGACTGAGCAGTCAACTTAGTACGCTCACGAGGTGCAAGAAGCACATAACACACACAGCCAAAAAGACGAAGGTTGGAGTAATCGGGCGTCTTACCACAAAGACGCTCAAATGGAATACCACCCTGAAGAGCTGAAGAAGGCTGGATGTTAATCAAATAAGTGGCAGTAGAAACCGCCTTAGCCCAAAAGTGAGGTGGAACAGAGGAGGCAATCATAAGAGCACGAGCAGTCTCAAGTAGATGACGATGCTTGCGCTCAGCAACCCCGTTCTGAGCGTGAGCACCAGGACAAGAAAACTGAGCTAGTGTACCCTGCTCAGCAAACACCTGGTGAATAGCATCCGATAAATACTCCCCAGCAGAATCCGCACGAAAAACACGAATAGATGTGTCAAACTGAGTACGAATCATAGCAGAAAAATTCTTATAGATGGATAAAACCTCACTACGATGTTCATAAAGTAAATCCATGTGTGGCGAGAAAAGTCATCAATAAAAATGATATAAATTTATGACCACCCTTTGAAACAACAGGCGCAGGACCCCAAACATCAGAATGAACAAGATCAAAAGGTCGCTGAGACACAGACTCACTAGAAGGATAGGGAAGCTGGACCTGCTTTCCCAACTGACAACCCTGACAATGATCTAAGGACTCTCGACCTGAAACCGACCCTAAAAGACCTCGACGAAATAATGTAAACAACCGAGAGCCACAAAGGTGTCCGAGACGATGATGCCACTGAGTAAACGAAGACGTGGACGAAGCAGCAGAGGCGACACTGCCGAGACTGGCAGGCGCAGCGGAAGGAAGACGAAGCCAGTCAAGCTCCCAAAGACGATGTGAACCACGCCGACGGGGGCCAGTACCAATCAGGTGACCAGTGCGACGATCCTGAATATAGCAAGCATCAAAATCAAGGATAATACGACAATCATTGTCAGTGATCTGCCCAGCAGACATAAGCTGCATGGTCAGATCGGGAACAAGTGAAACATCAGGTACAAAAAACGTGTCAGAAGAAAGAGTGCCATGTCCATTAACAGAGAGAGGAGATCCATCAACAGTATGAACAATGCAATGACGGTAAGAAGGGTGTAAAGAAGAGAGGTGGGTAGAATGAGGAGTCATATGAAAAGTAGCACCCGAATCAAGATACCAAGGATAAGTACCTGGAGAAGAAGCAGATGAAGGTCCTAGAGTGGAAGACTGAGAAGCAGTAGCAGAACTCGTAAGTGCAGGGGACTGAGTCACAGAACCAACAGCTCCTGACGATGTAGAGGCTGCAAGGCGCCGAAGTAGCATGAGCATCTCCTGTGTCTCTGAACCAGCAGAACTCCTCTCAGATCCTCCAGAACTAGAACCACCAGTACCCTGTGAAGAACGGCGAGCTTGAGCCTTCTGAGCTTTCTTCTTCCTGTAGCAAAAAGCCTCCACGTGTCCATCACGACCACAGTGATCACAATGAAGACAAGTACTCGCACCACGAGCAGCAGACGGAGCAACCGAAGGAGATGCCAGTGGCACCAAAGCAATAGGACGAGCACTCGAAGAATGAGCAGCCAAAATTGAAGAAACCCGCAAAAGGCCAGCATCCCGAAGACGTGTCTCCTCATTACGAACCTCAGCAAGAGCATCCATCAATGAAACACAAGGGTGACGAGCAAGCAGCTGAGCACGAAGAGGCTCAAACTCATCACGAAGCCGAGTCAAGAAGTCGTACGTGCAACGAAGCTCAAGAGCAACCTTCTGATCCTGGCATGACTGACAGGTGGCAGGAGACAACTGAGGACCAAGAGTATCAATCTGACGCCAAATAACAGAAAGCTGATCGAAGAAAGCATCAATAGTATCATCACCCTGGCGAAGAAGGTGCTCCTGTCGAATAGCAGCAAGAAAAGCAGACTGTCCTGTGGGCTCATAACGACTGCGAAGAAAAGTCCACATCTGATGAGACCGCTCAAGCTCCACAATGTCCGCAGAAAAACGATCCTCCATACTAGCCACAAGAATCGAACCTGCCCGAGCATCCTCATCAAGCCAAGTCCTGTAAGCACGAAACTGAGACTCATATGAAGCCAGACGATCATCATAATCTGCAAGGAGACTCTCCTTCTCAGTAGCAGTAGTCTTCTCTGAGATCACCGGCTGAGTGGGAGCTAAAGGAGCAAGGCCCCCTAGGCGCGTGGAGGCGCTACTGGCGGCGCCAACAGTGGCCGCAAGGCCACCCATGATGACACTTGTCACAACTGTGGCAAGATCGGCCATTGGGCTAGGGACTGCCGGCAGGCGAAGCGCGGCGGCCAGGCACATGTCGCGCAAGCGCAAGAGGAGCCAGCTCTGTTCCTTATACATGGGAACATTGAGCTGCACTCCCCTCCCACGTCGACAGTCGCCGCTCTTCTCCACGTCGACGAACCGCGCGCACATGTCTTCCTCGGCAATGGGTCCAATGATGACAAGATTGACGGGTGGTTCCTCGACACCGGCGCCACCCATCACATGACCGAGCGACGGGACCACTTCTCCGACCTGGACTCCAGCGTGCGAGGCTCCGTCAAGTTTGGGGACGCCTCCGCTATGGAGATAAGGGGCGTCGGCTCTGTCATCTTCACCGCCAAGACCGGCGAGCATCGGATGCTCACCGGTGTCTACTACATCCTCTATTTACCTTGGCCAGCTGGATGAGAATGGCTCGCGCGTGGAGATCGAGCATGGGGTGCTGCGCATTTGGGATCATCAGCACCAACTGGTCGCCAAGGTAAATAGAGGAAGCAATCGCCTCTATGTCCTTCATGTGCAGGTGGCGCAGCCCGTGTGTCTTGCAGCCCGCCGCGACGACGACGCGTGGTGGTGGCACGAGCGTTTTGGGCACCTCAACTTTGAGGCCCTGAAGCAGCTTGGCATCAAGGAGATGGTGCGGGGCATGCCGAGTTTCGAGCATGTGGAGCAGTTCTGCGACACCTGCGTGCTGACCAAGCAGCGACGACTCCCATTCCCTCATCAGGCGAGCTTTCGCACCAAGGAGAAGCTCGAGCTCGTGCACGGCGACCTTTGCGGTCCCGTGACACCGGCTACCCCTGGAGGCCGGCGCTACTTCCTCCTCGTCGACGATGTGTCCCGCTACATGTGGGCGGTGCTTCTCGACACCAAGGCAGCAGCCGCAGATGCTATCAAGCGTCATCAAGCTGCCGCGGAGGAGTGCGGCCGCAAGCTCTGGGTGTTGCGGACGGACAACGGCGGCGAGTTCACGGCGGCTGAGTTCGCGGCGTACTGCGCCGACGAGGGCATTCAGCGCCACTACTCTGCGCCGTACACACCACAGCAGAACGGCGGCGTCGAGCGCCGCAACCAGACGGTGGTGGCCACTGCTCGCGCCCTCCTCAAGCAGAGGGGGATGCCGGCGATCTACTGGGGAGAGGCGGTGATGACTGCCGTCCATCTCCTCAACCGCTCACCCACCAAGGCTCTTGACGGCGAGACGCCGTATCAAGCCTGGCACGGACGCAAGCCGACGGTTGGCCACCTTCGCGTTTTTGGTTGCTTGGCATTCGTCAAGGAGCTCAGCCACGTCGGCAAGCTTGACGATCGGAGTACGCAAGGGGTCTTCATCGGCTATGCGAAGGGCTCCAAGGCCTACCGCATCCTCGACCCTACGACACAGCGCGTCCACATCTCACGAGACGTTGTGTTCGACGAAGGGCGAGGCTAGACGTGGGGCAAGATGGCGGATGATGGCTCGACTTCGACGATCAGCGATTTCGTCGTCGAGTACGTCTACTTCGAGGGAGCGGGGGGAGCTAGCAGCTCACCTTCACCGAGCTCGCTTGCCCCAGCACCTGGCACATCATCAGCTCCGGCAAGTACTCCACCACCTCCTGCACCGGCCACACCTCGCTCTCCTACACCGGCGCCCACATCTCCAGGATCGGCATCCGCAACTTCAGTTCATGATGAGCAGTGCACAGTGGAGTTCACTACTCCATTGTCAAACGACGGGGACCGTGTCGATGCTTGCCATGACGGAGAGCCTCTACGTTACCGCACCATGGATAACATCCTTGGTGAGCAGCCCGTTCCTGGGATGGCACAACATGACTTTGATGCGGAACTACACTTGGCGCATGACGACGGTGAGCCACGTTCCTTCGCTGAGGCGGAAGGAGACGCGGCCTGGCGCGCCGCGATGCAGCAGAAGATGGACGTCGTCGAGCGGAACCAGACATGGGAGCTGGCTGATCTTCCGGCCAGCCACCGTGCCATCACCCTTAAGTGGGTGTTCAAGCTGAAGAAAGATGAAGCCAGGGTGGTGGTCAAGCACAAGGCTCGGCTGGTGGCACGCTGTTTCATTCAACAGGAGGGAGTCGACTTTGACGATGCCTTTGCTCCTGTTGCACGGATGGAGTCCATTCGTGTCCTCCTCGCGCTGGCAGCCTAGGAGGGTTGGCGTGTCTATCACATGGATGTCAAGTCCGCCTTCCTCAATGGCGACTTGAAGGAGGTCTACGTTCGACAGCCGTCGGGATTTGTCATCCCCGGCAAGGAGAACAAGGTTCTCCGCCTGCGCAAGGCCCTCTACGGCTTGCAACAGGCACCACGAGCTTGGAACGACAAGTTGGACTCCACTCTCAGGCAGATGGGGTTCCATCAAAGTGCTCATGAGGTTGCAGTCTACCGGCGGGGCAAGGGAGACAATGCCCTGTTGGTAGGCGTCTAAGTTGACGACTTGGTGATCACCGGCACCAAGGAGATAGAGGTAGAGGCGTTCAAGACGAAGATGAAGGCCACCTTCCAGATGAGCGACCTAGGGCTCCTCTCCTTCTACTTGGGGATCGAGGTGCACCAGGACAGCTCTGGCACTTCACTTCGCCAGACCGCCTACGCCAAGCGCATCGTCGAGCTGGGCGGACTCACCGACTGCAACCCAGCCTACACTCCCATGGAGGAAAGGCTGAAGCTGAGTCGCGACAGCACGACGGAGGAGGTGGACGCGACGCAGTACCGGCGCATTGTGGGCAGCCTTCGCTACCTTGTCCACACGCGACCGGACTTAGCGTTCGCAGTTGGCTACGTCAGTCGGTTCATGCAGCGACCGACGACAGAGCATCAGCAGGCTGTGAAGAGGATCCTACGCTATGTCGCGGGGACCTTTGACTACGGCTTGTACTACCCGAGGTGCCCTGGTGCGGCGCATTTCATCGGGTACAACGACAGCGACCACGTCGGTGACATCGACACAAGCAAGAGCACCAGCGGGACACTGTTCTTCCTTGGTAAGTGTCTGATCAGCTGGCAGTCGGTCAAGCAGCAGGTGGTGGCCATGTCCAGTTGCGAGGCAGAGTACATCGCAGCCACTTCTGCATCAACTCAAGCTCTCTGGCTGGCTCGGCTGCTTGGCGATCTTCTTGGCAGAGATGCCGAAGCGGTGGAGCTCAGGGTGGACAGCAAGTCTGCTTTGGCTTTGGCAAAGAACCCTGTCTTCCACGAGCGCAGCAAGCACATCCGGATGAAGTACCACTTCATCCGGAGTTGTTTGGATGAGGGGAGTGTGAAAGCCAGCTACATCAACACCCAGGACCAACTCGCCGACTTCCTCACCAAGTCACTTGGGCGGATCAAGTTCTAGGAGCTTCGCGCCAGGATTGGGATGGTTCAGATTTCCCAGAAGGCGCCACACAAGACTTAGGGGGAGATTGAGAGGATAAGTCTATGTGTGTGTATGTGTTTTGGCATGACATGTTGTTTGGCATGACATGTGTGATGTCCATGTGTGGACAAGTTTGTAGTCTTAGCACCTTTAGCATCTTTTGCTTTAGTATCTTAGACTAGTATCTTTGCTTTAGTATCTTAGACTAGACTAAGCATCTTTGCTTTAGCATCTTTTCTTTAGCATCTTAGACTAGCATCTTGGGCTACATGGCTAGCCTATAAATATGTATCCCCAACCATTTGGGTTGGCATGGCATTTGAGTGAGTTGAATGAGAAGAAAATTGCCCCAACCCTTGAGTGTCATCCCTACCAATGCAAGTGTTCTCTCTAACAAATGGATCATTACAAAAGAAAATTAAATGCAAAGAATCAAGGTTCAAACTGTAACTGTTGTAGAAGGCCAAATCAATAACAGACAAGCAGCCATATAGTTTGAGTATTCTCGCTATCACCGAGAATTTAAAAAAAAAAAGAGCTTGAGATCAAGGCATGATACTGCAATATTGCAATTGAAAGTTAATGTGTGATCAAACAGTAGGTCACCAACATATTGGACACTGAGATGTGGTTGTGGTCTCATGGATGGAGAACCGATTTGATATTTGGAGAAGCACATAAACAGTATAACATTAAACAAGATTTCCTTCCATTTCAACAGTGACTGGCAAACTCTTAGAAAAAAATTAAAACCCCCTAAGGAAAAGATTGGATAATGGAACTTACAGGGGAAAGTGGTTCAACACAAAGGCTTGCAATCTAATCAGAACACAGCACCCAATATACCCATATATGATTAAATATGTCAATTTTTGAATTTTATTTTATGTGCATCAAAATTCGAAAGAATGGTATGCAAAAATACAATCAGTGCATGCATCCAAACAATCATTCCAAAGATCTTCTTCAAACTTTAATTGAACACATCGAGTATCTACGAGATATCTCTTTCAGTAACATTTCATTCCATTCATCCATTGTGGCAGCTATAAGACAAAACAAGCTCAGAGATAAAACTTTCGGAAACATGGCCTTAAGAGTTAAGACTGAGGCTTTTAAAAGGAGCATAATAAAATTATGGTTAGTATATCACAGAGACCACATATCAGTACATGAAAATATATTAATATATTTCTGTTCTAACTTCCAGAAAATAAAACACACACCTAAAAATTGATGTTCTCAGAACATTTAAAAAATGATACATCAAGAAAAAGCATCATAGCAAATCTGAAACACGCTTATAACTTATTTAAGCTGTACAAACTATAAGAGCACCACAGGTAATAGTCCTTTTCAGCTCTGTTGAACCTATGATAGCATCATAAATTCATAATACCGTATTACTGTGTTCATATGCTGATATGCCTCCACAGAAGTACACAAAAAACATCACGACAAAACCTGATCCATTTGAGTTAAGACAATATAATCTATGGAACCCAAAGCCAAGTCTGTGCCTCAATTGCTAGCATCACTTTTTTCAATCCCACATGACAGAATGTGCAACATTTTACACTATCTGATAAAAATCAAGGCATCATAACCTATTCTCATCTTCTGTAAAACCACCAACCAGCAATTAGATATACACCCCAACAAAGGAATTTAGCCTTCTTCACACCACAACAACATGTATATAATTTCATATAAAATTATAAAATGGTATATCCCTGTGAATTGAATTCATTCTTCCAATATAACAGGCAATAATCAGCACTCCAGCAGAAGTAACAAGGACTGAAGGACTATAACACACCAATATAAGCAACCTATCAATAGCACCGTATTGGGTTCAGGAGCAATCCTCTCGATATAGATAGTAGATTGTCTGAAAATGTTAAGCTATTTTTAATTTAACTATATAGACAATTGCCTAGTGATTTATTTAGCGAGAATGAAGGGAAATCATCTGTAAAAAAATGTGTTGGCTGTTGAAATGTTTAAAAACTTTTAAATACTCTATCATTGTTCTAAGTTCTAATGGAATTTGAAACGGTAACCAACTAAAGTTCCCCTGCTGTTCCCTAACCAAACAACTTCAAATATAATCAACACCACAGACCCAATGAATCCAAATCAAGAGTGTTATTGACTTGTTCTAAAAGAAACAGTAACCGATTAATGGAATTATAAACTGAGCAACATCATGCATATAGATTAGAGTGAAAGGAGAGAATAACTCACACGCTCGCGTCCTCACGGCCGAGGAGCTTGACCGGCGTTCCTGTCTTCGGCGACATTACCTGCGACGCCGGAAGCTCGTCCGGCCCCAGTATCCTCCCTGGCCACCATGACCCGTTCCGTCGCCGCACCCACACGATGATCCCCGGCGAGCAATCCGCGATGCCGCAAGTTTCCACCTCCCCACACCCCTCTCCTCCCCCTCCGCCTCCTCCCCCCGAGCTCCGACCCATCCCGGTTACCAAGTGCGAAGCTTCAATCACACCAAACCTAACCCTAGATCTCAGCTCAACCCGCTTCTAGACGCCTCCCTCTCCCCGGAGATCTGCCCCACATTCAAATCCCGGAGGGCCGCATCTAGAGGACACCCCTCTGCTCGCCTCCGCCTCCGCCGACGCCGAGGGATTTTAGGGTTCCGGCGATTTGTGGAAGCTCAGTCTTCCTCCTCGGTGAACCTTCTCCTCCTCCCCTTGCCGCCGATACGTTCCGGGGGTGGTCGCCGCCGACGAAGTGGACGTGCTCCGGCGCCTCCCGAATTATATTTTCCCACGCTTTTTCTCTGTTTTTCCCGATCGAAGTCCCGAGAGAAAATAATGTGATAAAGTATAAATCGAATGGAAATAGACGGAGTCTATTTCTTTTTCAGGGTTGGTTTGTGCTGGTGGTTTTGGTGCTCTAACACGTGGGGCACGCAAAATAACTGCCGATTTGGGCTAAAAAAATATATGGAGATTAGAGATGGTTTGATGTGTTAAAGACACAACTAGATTCGTGATATAAAAAAATCAGTATCATTTGTGTGTAGCGACGATTCGTTACGATTATCGTTGTATGTAAGTTAACTAATCTAACGATAGCATGGCTGGACTCTCCGCATGGCTCTGACTCCACATGCTTCTCCGAAGAGTATCATGTGCACATCGGCTAGCTGTGCACATGGTGTACATGTGAGATCTTTACCTTCAATCTGTAATCCAACGGACAACCGTAGCTGGAGGTTATCGCAAAATGATCTGGTGGAGCTGTTGTCCGTTGGATTACAGATTAAAGATGGAGATCTTACATGTGCACTATGTGCACGGCTAGCCGATGTGCACAGGATACTTTCCCGCTTCTCCGTGGCCTCTTTGCTTTGCATTGCTATCTGTGGTGATCTTCATGTTTGTTACAATTCTTCATATTGTAATAACTATATCTATACATTTCGTATAAATGTTTTCTCATTGCTATGTTGTTTTTCTTCAATCATGTTATCAATGTGCTCGTGTCCCTCATCTTTCTCCTAGCCACATGATCTGCTCGCTCGCTCTAGCTTAGCATTGACTAATCTTCCTTGAGGCTCATTGTCCTTGTGGCCTTCGTGTTTGCGTGCATGCTCCTCTTTATCATTTTCATTGTCTCCTCTAGTGCTTTGATCTTTCAATTATGTTAGTAACCAGATGATCCATATCTAGAGGTAAGTCTATATCACTATGTGTTTACCTTTTCTGCTATTCTCATTGAATTACATCAACCTCCACACGACCCTAATTCATTAGGGTCCTTACATGATGATATCGAGATTGATAGATTTTTTCGATAAATACGGAGCAAGCATGACCTGAAATTTAGATAGATCTTTATGTATACATGAAATAGTTAATAGGTTCTACTCCATGACTTAGTTCATGGGTCTGTTTGATTTGATTACATGGTGGGATGGAATGTATCTATCCATGTTTTTTATAGGGTGAAGTGATTATATCCCTTGTTCAGTAATTGAAATAGGATGATCTCATATTTATTTTTATTTTGGTTAGAAAGTTGTGATAACTCTTGTTGATATAGTCATTTTGTTAAGCATGCGATGAGCATTTTTATTGGTCTCTTCATCGTTGATCTCCTTACTATTAGAGCCTGCTCACCGTCACGTAGAGATACTGTTGATCACCTCGTTAATGATTTTTAGAAAATATTAGAGAACTAATTACAAAATAATTATAGAAGTTCTTTTGAAGTTACTCACACGATAATTTATTGCTAACCTCAGTTTTTTATTTTTGTTTTTTCCTTTCGGTTATAGTTTTGTCCTTTTCCGGCTAATCTTATTATTAGGGGTGCGTTTGACAGAGCTCTAGCTCCATTTTTTTGGCATGTGGAGTTGGAGCTGAGTCAAACACATTTAGTGGGCACCGGATTGGATCCGAACCAGAGTACTTCAAAAATGCACTAACGCAGTGGAGCAGGGTTTAACCGTTCAATTAGCTTCAAATGTTTTATTCCAAGAAAATCTAAAAAACTAGTCGCAAATACTTCTAAACTATCCCATCTACATCATCTCAAAGTAAAGTCAATTTTTAAAACAATTCAACTCAACCAAACACTTTTGACGTGACATATAACGTGACACATAAGCTTACTTTCATTTTTTTCCCGACATCCACAATTAGGACAACCACACTGCCTTCGATGGAAATAAGTGTGGGACCCATTATAGTTGGCAGTAATTAAGTTCAACTCTATAACAGTTAAAGACACTTGAGGAGATAAGATGATTTCATATAAATAAATTTCATTGATGTGTTCTATATATGAGTAGAAAATATTAATTGTTTATTTTATTATAGTGAATCTTAAGCCTAAGGTTAAGCTTTTATATATGCCTCTTATCTTCATTTCCACGGTAGTAAAAAGGGTTAATTTTTTCCGTGCCATTACAATTTTTGCGGTTTGCCAATATGTCATCGATGTGTCACTGACATATGGGGGCCGCCACAGTCACTGACAGTGGCATATAGGCAATTTCTGAAAATTATAATGGCATGCGAGTAATTTTCCCTAGTAAAAACACGTTATAAATAGGGTTATTAGCTTTCATGCCACCGTTATTCCGCAGAACGCCAAATATGCCACTGGAATTTCACTATTAGCCAAGAAGCCATTATTTTGTGCTGAACGATGCCACTGTGCCATTTTAGTCAACTGCTGGCACTTCGGGCCCACTTGCAGGCAACACACATTTCATATTGCCCCTTTTGCCCCTCACTAATAGAGCACATACCGAACCGTACCCTATCCTCTCTCCCCTCTCCCGCACCAAAATAACCGACGCATCCCCTCCCGCGACTCCCTTCTCCTGCGACGAACCCTAGCTTCCGACGATGGTTTGCCACGCGCCGGCGCCGGAGATCGACGAGTCCAGGTGCGCGCCCGCTTCCCCTCCTCCCCTCTGTAGTCCCTGTCCCCATCGGCGCGCGCACAGGAGCAACATTCCCCAATGGGTACCCTTCCCGAACAGTGGTTAGGGTTAGAAGAAGGGGTACCCTAGAAGAAGATGCTTGCTTTGAAATGTTGTGGTCGATGTGGGCAATGTGAGTCATTGTTGTTCTTGTCCTCCCGTTCTATTCACTGAAAATACCCTAAAGGTAGGGTTTCATAGCACTGCAGTAGCTAATTTAGTGGTCTTTAATATGCTTTTCTATTGTTTTAAACTGTGTACTTATTCCATGAGAGGGTAAAATGTTGTTTTTTGAATGAATTATTGTATGTATGCATGTAATTTATTGCTTTGGTAAATCATTTAGGAACGGACTGTTCGGGTTAGAGATTAAATGCCCGGCAATCGTCCGAACTGATTCAACCGGTAGAAAAACTGTTGCTGTCGACAAAGTCTTCAAATGGGAGATGGAACTAGGCAGCATTACACTAGATATGCTTACATCTAGTCTAAGAAAGGAACTAAAATTGTCAAGCGCTGAATATTGTCAATGTTGGGTTTTCGACAAAAAAATGGGTGAAGATGTAAAGGTTCTTAGTGAGCAACACATGAGTGAACTAATTGAAACATACAAAACAGAGATGAGGTGTGAAATAGTTGTTGGAGTATTTGACAGACCAGATATAGAGCTTGAAATTGATTCATTATTTCCCATTTTAGTTGTGCCTGCACCTAGTGATCCACCTAACAATGCATCTACTGAGGCACCAAACAATGCACCTAGTGAGGCACCTGTGGGTAAAAACCCACCTAGTGAGGCACCTTTTCCTGACATATTGATCCTGTGGAGGAATATGTGGGGATTGATGATGAGTTCATATACTTATCAGTACCCACTGACCCACATCCTGGAGTAGATGAACAGCCTAGACCTAGTGATCATGCTGAACAATGCCCACAGGATGGCCCATCCTGTGGTCATACTGAACCAGAGATCGATGATGCAGATCCTGAAGCCCCTAATATCCAACATGACCCTGAGAATCCATCAATTGTGAAGGGAGCTCTATTTCCTGACATCAAGGCATTTAGGAAAGCCATTAGACACCACGCAGTTGTGGTAGGATTTGAGTTTGCAAACATTAAAACAGATCCATCAAGGTTCATTGCCAGGTGTGCTCATAGCACCTGCCCATGGAGGATTCATGCTTCTAGACTTGCTGGAAGCACTACAATTAAGGTAAATGTTAGGATTTATTTAATTATGTTTGTTAGCTTAAATATGTTTGTAGTTTTAATTCAGGTATTGTTACTTGCAGATTAAAGTGCTACCTGCTGAACACACTTGTCCAACAGTGAAGCTAGTGGAAGGCAAGATGGCAAGTAAAAGTTGGGTGGCAGACAGACTGACTGACTGGTTGAAAGCCAACCCAAGTAAGGGAGCAAAGGAAGCTAGGGAGAAGTTGTGTTCTGAATATGGAATAAAGACAAACTACTCCAAGGTTTGGAAAGGTATGAAACTGGCCCTAGAAAAGATTCATGGCAAATATGAAGAAAGCTTCCAAGAGTTATATAATTGGAAGGCTCAGATGGATATTTCTCAGCCTGGAAGTATAATTGAGATAGAGATTGAAAAAATTGGAGGAGACATTTGCTTCAAGAGAATTTTTGTTGCACTTAGGCCATGCATAGATGGCTTCTTGGATGGTTGTAGACCATACCTTGGAGTGGATGCAGCAAGCTTGAAGGGGAAGTATACTGGCCAGTTGGCTAGTGCAATTGGAGTGGATGGCCACAACTGGTTGTACAATGTGGCTTTTGGTATTTTCCACTCAGAGACAGAAGATAATTGGTGTTGGTTCATGGAGAACCTAAAAGCTGCTATTGGTTCCCCTGAGGGCCTAGTAATCTCAACTGATGCATGTAAAGGCCTAGAAACAGCAGTTAGCAAGGTGTTTCCAACAGCTGAGCATAGAGAATGCATGAGGCATTTGTATGGTAACTTCATCAAGCATTTTCAAGGAGACATCTTCAGCCAACATTTGTATCCAGCAGCTAGATGCTACACAGAGACCCAGTTCAGATGGCATCTAGGGAAAATTTATGAGCATTGTCCAGAGGCCATCGAATACCTTGAAGTACATCATAATAGGATTTGGTACAGATGTGGGTTCTCAGAGCTAAGCAAGTGTGATTATCTGACAAACAATGTGTCAGAGAGCTTCAATAACCAAATAAAGAACTTGAGGGGTCTGCTACTGCATGAAGTTGTTGATGGCATAAGAGAGCTGATAATGGAGAAAAGGTTTCTCAGGAGAAAGGTAGCACTTCAGATGGTGACAAACATACTACCTAATGTGCTCAAGGAACTGAACCAAGTAAGCAACACTCTAAAAGTGGTCAAAGTGGCAAGAAGCTCAGATGATTGTGAAGAGGTTAGCTTGGTAGATGAAAGTAATAATACTACCAGACATTCTGTTGACATCAAGGAGCATACATGCTCATGTAGAGTGTGGCAATTAACTGGTAAACCTTGCAAGCATGCACTGGCTTGGATCTGCTCTAACAGAGGGCTTGATATTGCTTCCTTTGTGCATGAGTACTACTCAGTGGCAAAGTTCAGAGCAGCATATAGTGCAGCAATATTGCCTATTCCAGACAGATCCCAGTGGCCTCAAGTTGATTATGGAGACAAAGTTTGCCCTCCAATACAGAAAAGGGCACCAGGCAGGCCTAAGGTCACAAGAATCAGAGGAGTTCTTGAAAATGCTAACAAAAAAAGGTTACTTGCTCCAGGTGTAAGGGTTTTGGCCACTTTGCAAAGACTTGCAAATTAGCAGAACCACCAAGAAAAAGGTAATATCTCTTTATTTCTGTCAACTGTGTTTTGGGTCAACTTTGTGGAATCTCAACTGTGATTTCTGTCAACTTTGTAGGAGGAAGGATGAGGTTCCAGGATATGATGATAGAGATGCTTCTACTTCAGCAGCATCACCACCACTTGGCCCAGCACAGACCAAAAGAAGGACTCCACAGAAGAAACTTGCATCAAAGAGGAAGAAAAGACCAGCACCAGAAGGTGGTCCCCCTGTTGCCAGGACTCTTAGTTCTTGGCTGAATCTCTGAAGTTTACCCTGTTTGTGAAATGTGAAACTATGTGAAACTATGTGTGAACTATGTGAAATGTGTGAAATGTGTGAACTATGTGAAACTATGTGTGATCTGTGTGAACTATGTGAAACTATGTGTGAACTGTGTGAAATGTGTATGAACTATGTGAGATGTATGTGAACAATCTATCTGAAATGTCTGTTTGTGTGCACTGCAGTTGTGTCAATTTTCCAGATGTATGCAGTATGGTTTCCAGATGTGTGCAGTTTGTGGCAGAAAATGTATCACATTGAACTTCCATGCCAGAGTTTAATATGAAATAAACTTCACTTCAGAAATTGAACATTACTTCAGAAATGCATCAACTAAATTGATTCACTTCCCAGCTTCAAGGTACATTACTTGCTCACAGATTCACTTCCAGCAGCAAAATTATATTTCTCCTGAACTGACTCAAACTTGAATCAACATTATTAGCTTCCCAAACTGATACAAACTAAAATACCAAACATGACACCTACAGCTAAAGCAAGCAAAATTACAGTTTTCCCTAAGAAAAGTTGCTGTTTTAACTCCCCTATCTACTGCCTAACTTCAGAAATTTCTAGGCTAAGTTTTCTCAAATCTTCCCTCTCCTCAGAGATTCTACTGACTTCTGTCCACTCTTGTTCACCACCGAAAAAACTCTTCTTCTGCTGCTTCACCCGCAACAGGTTCACATAGTCAGAGTGCCACCAAAAATACCCACATGTATCATCGTTCTATGCACAAAACAACAAAAATGAGTTGAAAAGCTTACAAAAACAGCACTGAAATACCCAAATCCAAAACCAGAAGAGTTCATACCTGAAAATTATTGGGACACTTGTAAAATACCCGGTTAAATGTGTCCACTCTCTTGCTTCGAAGCTTAACCACGGGAATACGACACTGCGGGCAATCAATCAGAGGAAGATGCTCACCTAGAGGGTCTTGATTACTGCTCCGGCTGCCCATCGAATGGCTAGATCCAAGGGAAAATTACTCGCATGCCATTATAATTTTCAGAAATTACCTATATGCCACTGTCAGTGACTGTGGCGGCCCCCATCTGTCAGTGACACACCAATGGCATATTGGCAAACCGTAAAAATTGTAATGGCACAAAAAAAATTAACCCTAGATCCAACCCGCATCGCCATTTCTAGGGTTAGGGCAAGAGAACACATCAAGGCAGAAAGTGGGGATTTTTTCACCACCAGTTGTCCGCACGTTCGGTATGTGCTCTATTAGTGAGGGGCAAAAGGGGCAATATGAAATGTGTGTTGCCTGCAAGTGGGCCCGAAGTGCCAGCAGTTGACTAAAATGGCACAGTGGCATCGTTCAGCAAAAAATAATGGCTTCTTGGCTAATAGCGAAATTCCAGTGGCATATTTGGCGTTCTGCGGAATAACGGTGGCATGGAAACTAATAACCCTTATAAATAGCTACGAATCCTTCCACGGCGTTCTACTCACACCACGTGCGACCAGGCGCGTTTTACTAATTCCATGGCTGTTCTCGCCCTAGCGAGGTTCTCTCCTCTTCAGCAGCGACTTCTCGACCATGCTGGGCGTCGGTGACGGGGGAGGAGCTGCCGGAGGGTCGGAGCGACGGCAGCAGCATCCACGACAGATGCAGATCTCATCGGTAAAACAATTTTGTGGTTTTTGAGTAGGTGGCTGGGAATGCTAGCCCCGTTATCGCGAAGATCACAAATTCACAATGCTATCGCTTCTCGTGCTGATTCCGAGTGTCCGCGGCCTGCTTGTAGGCTATGACGGGCGCTCGCTATAACGGGGCGATGGTGCCCGCGAGGTGTTCGCGGAATTGCGAGACTCGAGTAGCACAGATGAAGGGGACGAGCATCCTGTAAGCTGTGAAGGTAAGGATATGTTAAACCTAGTGCACATCTGCAATGTTATACATAAATCGGTACACGTTTGTTGATTACACATTGCTAATCATGTCACGTCACGGGAGAGTGATCATCTACGATTTTGTTTATGAATCCTAATCATTATGCAATGTTAGATATGACTAGCAAATCATGTGATTCTGTTGTGTCCTTATGATAGAACACATTTCCGGCCATTATCTTCCACACACAATGTGCTATATGCAGGGTATTGTGCTGATAAACTATTCCAAATATTGGAGCTAATTTACCTATTTTAAGCTTATGCATCCAGTACCTTTTGAGTGTGATACCGTCTTAAATAATCAAGAAAACATGCATAAATCAAAACTACCTTCTTATCATGTGAAACTACCATATTAAATAAATCCAAATGCCATGAGCAGATTGAGATAACACAATCAAATACACAAGACAAGCATTAAAGCATTTCTAGTCAGGCTAGTTAAGGGTAGAGCCAGTCAGCAGAAAGGAAGTAAATACATGGCCTTGTTAAGAAGTTTTGCTAGGTAGCTAATGCTAAATATAAAATTCGCTGAGTTCTGGTGAAATAAGTTTGTTAAGCGACATAACTGCAGAAAACAATTCTAGGATATCATCTGAATAATCAGTATTGTTTCTAAAGATTAGCCTTGTGTGGTATGTCAACTGCTTGAAGAAGTCTCTTAGCCACTGCACATGCATAAACGGAGAAACCTTCTGATACCTGAGTTATCATGGATGATGGATTATTACTATTGATGCAAACAGGTGCAATAGGAAAAGAAGTTCTTAATGCTACTTTAAATAAACGAAATTGTTGATTACCTTAGTGTTGAACATAAATATGTGGTGATCACCTATAATCCCACCAACTACATGGATGAGCTCAAGCTGGAACTCGTCTAGAACCTTTGCTGCATGAAGCAGAGAGTTGGTCTTCTTCTTTTCAGAGAGCTTGATGTTTACTTCATCATCCACTATGCGGACATCAACCTGGCATTCCTTTGACCTCCTCTGAACCCACGAGCTCCTTATGGCTCCATTGAGCTGATTGTCTTGATCATCCCTAACTGGCTCCATCGATGAGCTCTCACCATCAGCAGCTGCCTCTTGATCCAACTTTATCATCGTTCTTCTGTTATTTCCATGCCTCTTCTGTTCCACCAGGATCTTCAGCTCCTTCACTGTTCGATTGAGCTCATCTATGTACTCAATGGCATCGCCTACTATTGAGGCCCTGTCATTCTAGAGCACAGTTCAGAACATGTTAGTGCATCTCCAAGATATTTAAGCACTACAATCTTGTTGAAGGGTAACATAATGATGATAATAACATTGTGGAATGTGCTGGCAGCCTGGCACACAAAAAAGGTCAAAGAACACAAGAAGCATCAAATTGAATGTTTCAATTGCTTTCTCCTAGTTAACTAGAAGGTATTGCCTCACTTGATCAGGATGAACAAAGTGAATATACTAATATCAGCAAAGAACACCATAGCGATCATCTGTTTTGTGAAAATCATGTCAAATGATATATCAGCAGCATATTCTATAGATGCATGGAGCAAAGTGTGGCAACACAACTTGAACAAACTGTGGACAGAGAAGTCCAAAATTTAGACCAGATAGATGAGTGCACATTTATTGATGGGTTTTTATGATCTATAAAAAACAGATTTCTTAAACTTGAGTTATCTTAGTGTTGGTGGTTTTTGTATCATTAGGCTATTCACAATGGAGATTTCATGGGGTGTTTCATGGTATTAATTACCATGACATATCAGATTTTTTGTTAATATGACATTCAATTAATAAGGAAATAGTGTCATTACAATGACATAGTGCTAACTCGTTTTCAAGACGGATGAAACGAAATGAAACTCCCACTGAGACACAACTCGTTTCATTAGAGAGGGTATTTCATGAGAACTAGTTGCATTTAATTACACTGGTTAGCTTAGAAAATAGTGAGATGAAACTCTCCACTGAGAGAGGGTATTTTATTCAGTTACAAAGCTGATGTAGATTTCTTGGAAACAGTGTTATGAAACTCACCACTATAAATAGCCTTAGTTCTCTGAGAAGAAATGGATGAAGATATTTAGAAATTTGTTTATCTTTACAGAACGACCCACATCTGGAAATATTTTTGAAAATATTTTTTCAATGGAGGGGGAGACACCCCACCACATTTTTGTAAGAAGAAATGTGGGACGCCTAAGTTCGAGCCTAGGCTGGTGAGGCCACAGCGGTCAGCAGGGGCTCCAACCACTGAGCTATATAATTCAGTGGTTGTCTGTTCATGTAAAAATCACCAAGTAATTTGCAGCATAAACAACTAAATTGCAAGATGATCAACAGGACTAACCTTGGTAGGATTTGGGAAGAGCATTCTTAAGGTCCTGAACTTCACATTTAGCTGCTCCCGCCTCTCTCTCTCGGTTGCAAAATTAGTTTTTCCCTTGCCCTTTCTGAACTCACCTTTCCCTCTTCTGCATTCCAGTACACTGTCGAACTGCCTGTCATCTATCTCCTGAAAAAGATCTCCTCCGACACTTCCAACACCAATAATCACATCTCTCTCGTCCTCCCTTGGGAACAACCCATAATTTTGGGGAAGTGAATGGCAGATATCCTTTATTAAATGAGACTGACTACCATGATACCCTAACTGGAGAGCTGAATCACTAGTGAACATCAACCCACTCTCACTATCTGGAACTGCTGCTACTCCTGTAAGCTCGCCATTAAGATCCAAATAGTTTGTACCATTCAGTACCGTATCACCGAATATGGATGTCGTTGCAGGGAATGCTGGAGCCATTGTGCACTGCATAAGATTTAGAAGATCAGGTGCAGGTGTGTAAACACCATTTGGATACAATGCAACATCATACTGTTGCATCTGTTGTTCCACCAATATGTTTTGTGGATCTTCACTAAACTGATGGTTGATGATGTGATCCCAGTTTGGAGTTTCTACCGGGGGAGCCTCTTGCTCCAAATCAATTTCCAATTGATGCTGAAGGTGGTTAATTGCTCTTGCTGTCTCAGCCAGACTGGTATTATTGGAGAATGCTTCCATGGAGTCAATGCTTGTGCTTCCGTTGCCTGTTGGAGCTTGATTTGAGTCATGGATCAAAGATCCTGCCATGAGACTTTGGTCGTGTGAATCTTCAAAATAGCCAGCCTCAACAATCATTTTGGGAAAACAGTGCCAGACACCTTCACTCCAAATCTAAATTCAACACAATTTTAAAACATAAGAGCAGAAGAATTTTTTGAACTGAATATGAGCAGAAGAATCAAATACAAGATGAAACTTACTTGCAATGCACAGAGTAAAGGGGAACGAGGCTACTCAACATGAATGGAGCAGTGGATAGGATTCAATTAGACATGAAAATTTTCAGTTGGCTTAGCTGTTTGGTTATTTCCAAGGAAGATGGAGCCATGGAGTTTAAGCTACGTAATCTGTCTGTCTGTTTATTCCGTGTAGAGAAGTTGCATATAGCATGATTAGAGAGACAAGAAGCAACTTTGCTTGCTGTAGACCTAACAAACTCCTTACCGTCTTTCTTTGCCTATAATCATATTCATATTGATGTTTGATAAAATGTGTTTCAACCACCCCAACTTCACTAACCAGTAGAATGCTAAGTAGCTTAAAATCATTGGCAATGACAAATATATGTCATTAATTGTAAGCTGATCAGTAAAAGTAAGAACTATAAATTCATGATGCTGAAAGTTTTTGTTTTTGTACTTCAAAACTAAAATTTAGAGAAATATAAACTACTAATAAATAGGATTTGCATCATGCGGACAATAGTAATAAGCGCTAGAAAAGAACATACCTAAATCTTGCTATCCAACAGTTGAATGAAAGGAGCATATGTTCATGATGTTGTGAAGACTCATGAGTTTCACTGCTATGCCAAGACTATTATAGTGGCAAAACATGAAACAATACTTTGGGTGTCACACATAATTGATTCCAAAAGAAAACAACAGAATATGCCCATAGCAGTAACAATCATTTTGCATAGGTTCTTTATGACCATATAATAAAGGTCAAAGTGAAGTGCTATCATATGTTTGTTATTGTTATTATTAGGAGACGGAGCCGAGAAAGACGGAAAGCTCACACCCTTTGAATTTGGCATCTTTGATATTATTCACCTATTGGAAGTTGAGAAATGCAAGTCATGCTTTCTATCTTCTTACCATATTTTATGATTTGTAGTGCTGGAGTTATGCTTTGAGAAACTAAACGTACAACTACCTACATGGCTTCAAATATTCAAGGGGTGCATAATCTTGCATTATGTAGTGTCTGACATTTGAACTTGATCAGATGATTATTTAGGTATAGCATTGTACTCTTCTTGGTCTGCTTAATTCAAGAAGTTCTAGACCTTTTCCGTTTTACTCGTCAGGGTTGTTCCTTTGATGATTCTAGATCTTAAGCAAATATATGATAGAACAATTACAAGTAGATCATCAAACACTGTATTAACCTATCCAACTTCAAGCACATGTAAAATTCATGGATGACCATCATATGCATGTAGGCCACATGCCAATAACGTATCATCAATCATCATGCTTTATATTTTTCTGTAGCTCTTTGTAGTTAATAAAGCGGTATCCAAATATTATATATTTACATTTTGCATTTTGCATTAGAGTTAACAATACATGCATCCTCTGTCTTTAAAGAATTTTTCTGAAGTTTAATGAAGCTTGCCTAAATATTTATCACTCATATGATATCTAGTTTTGGATTAAGAGATTGCAAATAATAGAGCAATAGATGTCATGTCACATTCTTTCACAACATACTTATGTTCTTTTGTGCTTAAGTTGCATTGCTTGCACTAATACACATTATTATTATTCATCAATTGTTAGGTCTTTTTTGATACTGCTGTCATATCCGATTATGGAATCTGTCCTTAACATGATGTCAACTATGTGAACAGCAGAGCCATTAATGATGTAACCTCTGTTTCTGTTTGGCCTTCAATGGATTCCACGTGTGGTGACTGCCATCATAATTTGATGCAATATGATTATAATCTTGCATGAACAATGGATTGCTAGTACAGTCTGTTTTGGTACTGAAAAATGGCCCATGCAACCATACCCTGTTTTAACCAGTGGCTGTCCCCTGCATACCAAATTGTAGATGAAGTCCTCAAACTATAGGATTGAAGTTTGCTGAGGATACTTTATGCTCACCAAGAGTAGCAGTGCATGATTCAGCAAATCCTGATGCATTGGCTAGATCTTCAGTGTCCTTTTGAGAAAAAGAAAACTGCTTCTTGACCTGAAAGGGAGTTTGGCCGGTCAGTATCGTTTATGTGCTATGATCCTTGTGCACGAATTCATGAATACTCCATTTGTGTTTTCTTAATTTTTGTAATACCTTGGTGCTGCATATGCCATTAATATTTTTGCACCTCATAAATCTTAGCGTTACCTCCTTAGCATAATTAACCAAATACCAGTTATATGATCAAGCAGGAGTTCAATGCATTATGCACTTCTGGAAGTTATCATGTGGAGGTCTGTAATCCGTTAGATTTCTCCCCATAACTTCTGGGAGCTAGCATGCACAATGGCATCGCCAAGAATTCCACTTCTGAAAATTTTTCTTGTTTTGTAGGTCTAAATTTTGGATCCGTGGATGAATTAAGGATCGTTAGATGAACCATGTTATTTTTATTTTAGATTAAAAACAAAAAGTTTAAATTTTTTTTATCTTAGAAACTTTATATTTAGTACGGATCTCGAAACTGTGCTGTGCCAAACAAGCTCTTGACCTCTACGGCTCTCTCATGCCTGGCCTTGTGACATTGTTCAGGGTTCAGGCAACCACCTGCTTAGACCCAGATGAAGAGGAGACGTTGGGATCTTTGAAGGGAGAGGGAGACGTCTCACGCTCTCCTTGCTTCTCGGCTGGATTCGCGGTGGGTTGAGGCATGCGGAACGCATTTGCACGGTCAAATAACAGCATTGTTTTGTGCAAACGAGTACTACTGAGTACGAATCCTCCCAGATCACTTCACTTCCTATTGCGAGGTATCCCTCACTGCCACATGCTTCAAATATGCCAGTTTTATTTTGATCCAGTGATCTGATCGTCGTTTTCATTTAGGCGTCTGATCGTCTGGTATGCTGCAACATGAGAATTAGGGCTAAGTTCCTACATGGTAGAACTGAAGCTTATCTGGTGGAACTGAAACTGAGCTAAAGTCACTATATTTTTTAACCAAACTGTAGCTAGCCATTTTTCATTGGGTGTGTCCAGTAGGCTAGCTACGTGCCGCCGTGGCTCTAGCTCTTTCATCAAATGTTTCTATCCTTTACCATTAAGCATTAAATTTTAGGATAGTTCTAACCTTACCTAACCCTCTAGCTACGCCACTGCCAAACACTACTATATTTTGAGACGTATCCTTATCAATTTTAAATGTACAACCCTACTAACAAACCGGGCTCTTAGTTTGGCATTTATGGGTTCTCCTTTGAGCTGAATTATAGAGTGGAATGAAAAACTCAAAAAAGCATAAGTGGTATTTCCTCTCGTCTAGGTTAGAGCCCAGATGTCCTGGCCCAGTGTAGCCCATTAGGAAACGAGCCTACAGGAATCCTCTAGAAGTGCTTGCAAGCAAAGGCCCATTATGAGCTGAATTACATAGTACATGATATTAAACCTATATTATTAGTTTAAATATTAGGTAAAAGTTGAAAGAGAGTATTTGTTTTGAGTTGGAAGCAAAGTAAGATGGGTTTATTTTAGTAGCTTGATCCAAAGGATACGTGGAGCTCCAATCACCATTGGAGCTAAACAAACGGTAGAAGAGCAGAAGAAGATCACTTTGTCGATGGGAATTACTTGCTAGCAAAAAAGAATCTAATCGAGTCAATTGTTTGTTTTAGGTCGGCTCTCTTTATTATTTGACCAGAAAATTGTTCATTTGTTTTGATCTAGTGGGATTAAAAATTATAGCCTATTATTCTTCTAGCATGTAATAAGTTATCTTTATTTTTATCTTTTAATTCTTTTTTTCTAATTTTCTGCGTAGATTTTATAAAATTCTCCGTAGACTTTTAAATTTTATGTGTTGACTTTTAAATTATCTCTCTATTACCAAGTATTTTTAATTTTAATTTATTTTTAATCCTAATTAAAATAAATGGTCTAAATTAGGGGCGGACCCACTCGGATTGAGTTGTTCCCGGAACTCGGGTCTAAATTTTTTTAGTTATTATTAGTAAATTTTTATCTTTTATGTACTTTTGGATCGAATATGATGTACACTTGAAGTGGTGCAACTTCTCTATTTTCCTATAGCTCCGGGTACTAGTATAAATTAATTAAAAGTATTAAGCATACATGGGTGAAGCTACTTTCACCTTTGGGATGCTAATGCACCCCCTAAAATTTGAAAAATAGATTTTCATCATATTTGTACCTCTTTAACACATGTTTATGCATTTGTAAAAGAAGTATACTCTTTCTAATTTTATTTTAGTTTCGTCACCATAAGCAAATCGGTTGCAAACGGTGTACTGTATTTATTATGAACACCCCACTTTAGATGGCGTGGTGATTATTTATGATCTCGGTTAATTGCTACTGCTAATATTATATATACGGTTTACTAAACCCTAAGCTGGCGAGCCGCCACCCAACGGCTATTTTTCAGGGACACACTGCTAGCCGTTGCAGCCACCGATCCCAACTCGTCTCCCCCCTTCCGTTCCGTATATATCTTCACGGATGCATCAATAATTCCCACACGGATACGAGCCCGCAAAGCACTTTTCTCCCTTCCTCCCTGCGATCTTTCAAGCGATCCGGCGTCGCCTCGTGATCCAGAATCCCGCGCTCATATTCTCTTTACGGATCTGAAATCTCTGCTTTGAATCGCCTGTTCTGGGCTGAATTGCTTGTCTTCCTTGCTAATTTCGCCGCGGTTTCTTGATCTTTGGTGTGATTTCTTTGCGTTGGATTTTCTTCGCCTGCTGGTTTCTGATCGATTCCCGGTTTGAGTTTGTTCTTTGGCGTAAAAAATTATTTTGCTGATTCACCGGCGCGTCTTGATTGGGGATCCATTTTCCATCGATTTTTTGTCTGCGCTAATCTAGGCAGTATATCTGCTTGAATTGTTTGTCTTCCTTGCTAATTTCGCCGCGGTTTCTTGATCTTTGGTGTGATTTCTTTGCGTTGGATTGTCTTCGCCTGCTGGTTTCTGATTGATTCCCGGTTTGAGTTTGTTCTTTGGCGTAAAAAGTCTATTTTGCTGATTCACCGGCGCGTGTTCATTGGGGATCCATTTTTCCATCGATTTTTTTGTCTGCGCTAATCTAGGCAGTATCTCTGCTTCTTGCTGTGCTGTGCCTTGTTTATTTGTTTCTGCCTGTTGCTTTTGACCCATGGATGCAGGTTCGCACTCGATATCATCGGAGAAGAGAAACCGGTGCACGGCGCCGCGGCCGCCGCTCCAGGAGGCAGGCTCCAGACCATACATGCCATCTCTGAGCACGGCGTCCCGCAATCCGTCAGCCAAGTGCTACGTGAGTTCTCTGTTCTAAGTTTCTCCAAGACTGCTTGCGAGCTGTTCGACGTAATGGCTGACCGGATAATTCTCCATGTTTGGCAGGGTGACAGGTTTATTCCGGACAGGTCGGCGATGGACATGGACATGGCTCGCTACCTGCTGACGGAGCCGAGGAAGGACAAGGAGAACGCGGCGGCGTCCCCGGCCAAGGAGGCGTACCGGAAGCTACTGGCCGAGAAGATTCTCAACAACCGCACCAGGATCCTCTCCTTCCGCAACAAGCCACCAGAGCCCGAGAGCATCCATACGGAGCTTCGTGCTGATGCGGCTTCTCTCCAAGCCAAGCCGGCGAAGCAGCGCCGATACATTCCTCAGGTACGCACACCTGCTTCCTAGTGTTCATTGCTGCTGTAATTATCTAGTGGCACTGTGGATTATGGTTGCTGATTCGATGTGCGTTGATTGATAATCCGGTGGCAGTCTGCCGAGAGGACTCTGGATGCTCCAGAGCTCGTTGATGATTACTACCTCAACCTACTGGACTGGGGAAGCAGCAATGTGCTGTCCATTGCTCTGAGCAACACGGTGTACCTCTGGGATGCCTCGAATGGTTCTACGTCTGAGCTTGTTACCGTTGATGAGGATAATGGCCCAGTCACCAGCGTCAGCTGGGCTCCTGATGGCCGCCACATCGCTGTCGGTCTCAACTCCTCTGACGTCCAGCTCTGGGACACCACCTCAAACCGACTGGTTAGCACTTCTTGTTCTTGGTTTCTCGATCATATGTTTTTGTCAACATTGTTGATGCATTTGTGCTTACTTAGCACTGGTTGTGATTGATTCTGCAGCTGAGGACAATGCGAGGCGTGCACGATTCGAGGGTCGGTTCTTTGGCATGGAACAACAACATCCTGACCACTGGAGGAATGGACGGCAAGATTGTGAACAATGATGTGAGGATCAGGGACCATGTTGTGCAGACATACCATGGGCATGAGCAGGAGGTGTGTGGACTCAAGTGGTCAGGGTCAGGGCAGCAGCTTGCCAGTGGTGGCAATGACAACATCCTGCACATATGGGATGTGTCGATGGCCTCCTCTATGCCGTCTGCAGGCCGCACCCAGTGGTTGCACAGGCTCGAGGACCACGTCGCAGCTGTGAAGGCTCTCGCATGGTGCCCGTTCCAGAGCAACATGCTGGCGTCTGGTGGTGGTGGGAGCGACCGGTGCATCAAGTTTTGGAACACACATACCGGCTCATGCCTCAACTCGGTCGACACTGGGTCACAAGTGTGTTCACTGATCTGGAACAAGAATGAAAGGGAGCTGCTAAGCTCACATGGATTCACTCAGAATCAACTCACCTTGTGGAAGTACCCGTCAATGGTTAAGATGGCTGAACTCACTGGCCATACCTCTCGTGTCCTTTTCATGGCTCAGGTAATCTTTGCTCCAAACTTGCCATTAAATTGACAGATATTGCTGTGAACACCGAACAGATTGCTGATAGCTTGTCTCGTAACCTTGCAGAGCCCTGATGGTCTCACAGTAGCATCTGCTGCAGCAGATGAGACCCTGAGATTCTGGAATGTATTTGGAACTCCTGAAGCACCCAAGACTGCAAGCAAGGCTTCCCACACTGTGATGTTCAACAGCTCCAACCATATCCATATTCGTTGAGGATCACAAGAGCTGATGCTATGTAGAAGAGATCATCGTACATTATTATAGCAAAGAGTGTTCCATTTTGTTGACGTGTTGTATATATGATTTTCTAGTATGCTGTAACTTTTTTTTGTGTACATCAAGACCTGTTGATGTGTATCGATTGTTGTGAAAAGAAATTGTGAAAACAAATCTTTCTTGCCAGTAATATATATGTCCTCTTTCTGTGTGCTTCCAGCTTCCCAGACTTTTCTGGTTAGTGTCGGGGCCTATGGCTTTTCATTGTAAACTGATACTATTATTATTGTAGAGGTTTGTAAATTGTAACATCATAGTTATAATAATACCATTTTAATCTTAGTTATAAAGTTGTTTTAAAATTATTTATACATATTTTTCTATCAAAACGTTGGAACACACCTACAAGCGTGGCAGCGCGAGGCCGGCGCGGGCTTCACAGCGTGGTCTCTCGCCGCTCCCTCTCGGAGCCGTCGGATCACCTCTGATGACACGTGGCAGGAGATCGAGGAGGATACGGTCCTCACCTAATTTATTTCCCTTTACCCACCTCGCCGCTTCCCCCGCTTCTGCTTCTCTCGGGCGCGCGCCTTCTGCCGGGCCGACGAGGTCTCCGTCGAGTTGGTGGTCGTCGATCTCTAGCACTCGCCGGGATCCCGGAAGCCTCGGCAAGTCGGCAGCGTCCCCACACCGGCCTCTGCCTAGCCTCGTTTGTCAAACACAGTGTGAGACACTCATCAGCTGCCACCGCAGCTCGGCGATTAGGAGCCCACAGCCCAGCAGATCTCTCTCTCTCTCTCTCTCTCTCTCTCTCGAGTCCCGAGGGTTCTGCAGCCGGTTCCGGCGGCTCCTCTCCGGCGATGGATTTCGTGAAGGTTTTCGATCAGGCCGTACGGGAGATGTAAGTCGTAGACCTAGCCGAGATCTCGCTAGTGTTGTTCGAGCTTTCGAGAATATGGCGTGTCTTGGATTGGATCTGTGAGATCCTGATCCGTTTTCTCTGTGGGTGACCTTGCAGAAAAAGGGAGGTCAATCTGAAGGTGCTCAAGGTCCCGGAGCTCGAACAGAAGGTGGGATCTCACTTTGATCTTAGCTCTTATAAATATATGCGGGTTATGTAGTAGAAGTAGAATTGTAGAATTATGACAATTGGATTGGTTCATACAGTGGAATGATGGATGTGAGAGCTTGAATTTGGCCTAATCGTATGCTTGTGGTTTGTTTGTTGTCTGACTCCATTACGACTCTGTCATAATTCATGTCACAGTAGTGCTTTAAGCAAATGGATTTCAGGCCTTCAGCGGTACCAAATTAACTCTAGATTGGTATTTACTATTTAGAAGGATTAAGAGAACCAGAAGTCTTAAGTGTTGTCAATTGATTTATCATTTATGTCTATTTCCAAAAGCACGATGCTGAAGGCTACTGTTCTGGAGCTATTTGTGGATATTGTTAATTTCATTGTAGATTTTGTAGCCACCTTGAAGCCCATGTTACTTTAAGTCTTTAACAATCACATATCCTGTACATGATATATAGCTTGGCTGTAAATGTTTTCATTTGTAATACTAGAATCACCCCTTGTTGGTGCATGTTTGTTTATTCTACTGCAGAAATAGAAAAAAAAGATATATAATTTGTTAACTGTGAATTTTAACTTTGGGGTTGTATTTTTGTTTCTTATGGGTCGACCATCATATGCCTTCACCTTATTTCTTTCTTTTAAAAATTCAGGTACTTGATGCAACAAGTGATGAACCTTGGGGCCCCCATGGAACTGCTCTTTCAGAGCTATCACATGCCACCAAGACGTTGTAAGTTATAATATGTTGTTCAATTTGTGTTTTCCCATGTATTTGATGCTGAAATGATGCTTTTAAACTTTGTAGCTCTGAGTGTCAGATGGTAATGAATGTCCTCTGGACTAGGTTGTCTGAGCGAGGATCAAAATGGCGTCATGTGTATAAGGTTATTAGCTCTTGACCATTTTGTATTTTTTGTCAAGTACTGGGGATTTGTACTATCAGTTTTACATTGGTCAGTGTGCCAATACCAATTGCCAAAAGGAACACAAACCTTGGTATATGTATGATTTGTATCGACAATGTTACTAAGATAAATTATTATTAATGTGCAGTCTTTGACAATTATTGAGTACTTGATAGCCAATGGCTCTGAGCGGGCAGTTGATGACATTCTTGATCACTATTCGAAAATTTCGGTATGTCTTGTTTGTGCTTTTGTTTCTAACATCTTTCTTTTTGAGGTATATGCCTTTAAACACTTTTCTTCTGCTGTATTTGTTAAGGTTCTTTCAAGTTTTGAGTATGTCGAACCTAATGGAAAAGACACTGGAATAAATGTGAGGAAGAAAGTTGAAACTATAGTGGGAATCCTAAATGACAAGGAAAAAATAAAGTCTGTGAGGGAGAAAGCTGCCAGTAACCGTGACAAGTGAGTTATAATCTTTTGTGTCTGCATATTCATCTTGTACAACTTTAATTATTAACATATTTTGCTGTGGGTGAAGGTATGTTGGACTGTCATCTACAGGGATAACATATAAGTCAAGCTCAGCTTCACTTGGTAGCAGCTATAGTTCTGGTGAACGTTATGGAAGTTTTAGTGGCACGAGGGAAGTTGATTCATTCAGTGACAGTTACAGGGACAAAGAACCTGTTAAAACCTCTGCAAGTTATACTGGTGTCCAGAAATCTACCAAGATAAGAAAGGATGGGAATATAAGGTACTTCAAGACTCCTTAGCATTTCCATGCATATAATCATATAGTAGTAACTGCTGGTTTTAAAATTTAGCCTATCATTTTAGACTAAAATTGGTTAACCAGTAAGATGGGTGCATTACATCATGTTTATTAAATAAAATAAGGTTCAATGGAAATACAATTTATATAGTAGTTTTCACTATTAATTTATGTGGAAATACAATTCATCGTTGTAAATTTTATATAGTATTTTTCACTATTTGAGGCCCTTGTTGCTGAACCCTTACTGTGGATCATGGTAAATGAATAGATAACATTTATTGATGTTTAGCTTAGTGCTTACTTTGTATTGCTCTACCTGTCCTCCATCATCTGATGTTGTGTCTGTTTGGAACAAGGAATGAGGACTCCTATTCACCCAGCTCCTTGAAGCCCCCTTCTAATACAAACAGTAACGATGATGACTTTGATGATTTTGATCCTCGTGGATCTTCTTCAAATGGTAAATTTTGTATGATTTATCCATTTTGTGCTTATGCTACTTCGTTACCAGGAAATCTGTTTTTAACTGTAGCACCGAATGCATCATTCAGTCAATTTGGCAATCGCTATCTCAATTTCATGCACATTTTGCAAATGGTGCACTTTTATTATTGCTTCTGCCCAATCATAAATAGAAGGTCATCAGGTGAATGACCTCACCGGAAACCTTATTTTCCCTTATCATGAAAAGTAGCAGTGTTGTATGACAATTGACACTATGACACATCTTCCAACCATCAGGATAATACCATTATATCCATAATTTATTTCTTAATTCTTTCTATCTTTGTCTACAGGTGCAGCTAATAAAAATACTAGTGGAGTGGATCTTTTTTCCCCAAATTTATTGGATGATTTCATCGATGTGCCTGTAGCAGCAACTCCTGAAACAAACAACTCTGCACATTTGGACCCTCAAGTTGATCTGTTTGCTGATGCTGATTTCCAATCAACAGCCCCAAGTAGTACAGAAACAGCTGCACATTTGGATGTCCAGGTTTGGTTATCCATATTAAAACTACTGGTTGTATATGATTAGCATTATAACCTCTGAAGTGTTTATTGGATGAGAATCATTAGATGAATGGATGATCTCATCCTCTCACTCTTTAACCAATTAGTTTTGAGGGTTCAAACAAACGAATTTAATGCAAAAAAGTTGAACAATATTTTCATATAGAAAGTTTTTGGGAAAATTGCACAATCTAGGAGATTGAAATGTGTGTTGCATCGTAATGTGGGCCAATAATCCGCTGAAATGCACACTCAAACGGGCTTATGCCTTTCTATGACCAAGTGGACTACTGAGCAGCGCAAATTGATGGAAAGAAAATTGTTCCTTTGATCTAGTCTTCCAATTTGGACTATGAAATGTGTTGAAAGAAACAGTGTTTTGTACTTTTGATTTATGAAACATATTTGGTTGTGCTTAATTATTCTTAGAAATCATGTATTTCTTCAATCCATTGATCATGATACAGTGTGTTTATCAAAATGATACTGCAGAGCAATGTAAACCTTCTTGCGAAACAGCCAACCTTCACTGTGGCCTTTCCGCCACAGACAGGGTTTATTCCACCACCAAGTTCTGGGGCATCTTCTGAAGCAAATACTACCACATCTAAGAACGCAATCCCTGAGTCTTTTGATCCTTTTGGTGCAATTCCTATCAACAGTTTCGATGGATCAGACCCATTTGGTGCCTTCAACTCTAATGTTGGATCATCTAGTGTACCACCTCCCACTCACAGTTCTATTGGAAATATCAGCACATCAAATCAGAACCTTCAAGCATCATCTGACTTTGGTGGCTTTGTATCAAGCACTGTACAAGCAGAAGTTAAGGATCCTTTTGATCTTTCAAGTAGCAATCACGGCAAAATACCTTTGGCAGCTCCCAAGACTGATGCATCTGATTTTGGTGCCTTTGTATCGAACACTGAGGAAGCAGCTATGGACCCTTTTGATCTTTCTTCAAGTACCAATTCTGGAAGGACAAACCAAACTTCTTCGGCAGCTCCCAAGTCAGATACCAAGAAAGAAAATTTTCAGGTCAAGTCTGGCATATGGGCTGACTCTTTGAGCCGTGGATTGATTGATCTGAACATAACTGGACGTAAGTTCCTCCTTGCCCTTTTTGACAACGATGTCTGCTTGCCATAACTATCTTGATGGTAGAATTATCAATGATTCTCATTGTCATCGCAAATTGCAGCGAAGAAGGTGAACCTAGCTGACGTTGGAATTGTTGGTGGCCTCGGTGATGTGTCTGATGAGACGCCTTCATGGACCATGGGTGCAGCAGGTTCAGGCCTAGGAATGTCTGCACAAAGCAGTGGCATCGAGAGCTTGGCAAACTACAACAAGTATCAGTTTGGCTTTAAATGAGCTTTCTAGTATATGCCGTTCCTTGGCGTCCTGCGTCGTTTTGTGCTAATTGATTCTATTCCGCCGTCCCGCCCACACTAGTCTTGGTGCTTTTATTCCTTTACAGTCGCCTCGACCAAAGATTGTGATCTTGGTCCATCTTGTCACGCTTGTATTGGATTTTTGCGGGTAAGCGACTCCTATGTCACACCCTGATTCAATTCAATGGTGCGGTTATTACGCAATTGTGTAAGAGCATCTCCAAAAAAGCGCTAAAGAATTCTATTTTTGGATTAGAATTAAAAATCTCCTCCAATAGATTCTCTAAATGATTCCTAAAAATAAAGGATCTTTAAAATTAATCATTGTATTTCTTATTTGTAGGGAACATACTCACATATTTTACTTTAGTGACTCTATTGGAGAGAAACATATTTAAATTATTTGTATCTTTAAAAATAGATCCCAAAGTTTTATATAGGGAATCAATTTTTAAAGTGACTCTTGGAGATCTAAATCCCATGGCCTGCTTCTGATGCGTCATTGCATGTTTGATAATTGAGATTCTGAGTGCCAACCTGACCTGTAACTTTCAACTGAGGTGTTTAGGTTGATCACCTTCCTTCACTAGTGGATTGTTTTCCCTCTCTTGAGTCCCGCTTCTATAAACCGGTGATTAAGTCATGGAAAGCACAGATCCTTCACTATATATATAACCTCATCTCCTTCAATCCAATATATTGCGTGAGATTAATGGATAGGACTAGCGACGGCGGCCAGTTGCCAGTCACAGATTCGCAGCTCGCAGCAAGTCAGGACTCGGGAGGCAAACCTAGCGCGAATATTCCTTGCGCACGGACTGTTTGCGTTTGCGTGCCCCCACAGCGCACTGTATATTTTGCTCGTGTCGCGTCTTGCTTCTTCCACGAGATCGAAGGTTAAGTTTCACTTGAATACCCTTCAACCCCTTTGTCAATCACTTGTGCCAAAGGAGCCGGCGGCGTCGCCAGTAGAGACCGGTGGTGGAGGGTGACCGGTGAGCAGCCGGTGTCAAATGCCTATCAAACTGGCGAATGATAACAGGGACTCATTATTTGGAAGAAGACAAACAAAGACACAGTAAACAAGAGCGCATTCAAACTGAAATCGACCACCAGAACTAATGACAGATTAATCAAGAAAATTATCCTGTGTAATTTGCTTTGACAAAAGAATCAGACAACGCAATTCAATTCAGCTCAAAAAAAAACTCCCATTAGAGCTACTGACACATGAGCATGGGACGGAATATGTATATGAACACTGGGTGGCGCACAAAAGGTAGGTACAATTCAGAGCTAGATGATTCAAAATCTCCTGGAATTGTACTTCTCACGAGCAAACTTGTTATTTTTCAGTACTTCAGTAGGTACTAGCAATTACCAAATCCGATACAGGTAAACAGCACACATTTGCCATGCCCTGAAATATTAAACTCACATTCACTTATTAGCGATGCAAAACTCAGCAAAAGCCAAACAGCATCAGTGATATCCAATAGGCGCAGGGGTCTGCTTCAGATCCATGCCCTGGTACTGAATGTCCTGCAAAACCACAAAGGCACAAACCACCAGATCACACATATCAGAAGTTCAGAACCCAGCAAACAGCCTCACAAAAGATGAGATCAAAGAGCATGATTGCTGATCTTGCGTACCGATGCGAAGTGATTTACGTCTCGATGGTGAGCCTCGTCGGCGCGCACGACCGTGACAACGTCCTTGAGCGTGGCGTCGGCAGGGAGGCGCCAGTAGTCAATGGCGATGGACGGGGCAGCGACGTTTTCTATCTTGCCCGCCTCTAGGTCCCTGAGGAACTCGGTGTACGAGTGGATGGCCTCCTCCTCGAGGTACCCGACGACGCGGTGCGCGAACTTGGGGGAGAGGAGGTAACCGAGGAAGTAGGCGTTGAAGAAGACGCCCTGCACGGAGATGACGAGGGCGCGCTCGTACCACCTCGGCTTCGCCACCTCCATGAAAGTCATGAGGTGCATGCGCTCGTTCTCAGCCTCCTCCAACAGCGCGCGGATCCATCCGCCGCTCTGCTCGAAGCGCCGGAGGGAGCGCAGGTGGAGGAGCATGCCGCCAACCATCCCTGGCACCGCCGCCACCGTCTCCAGCATCATTGCGCGGCAGCCATATCTCCTCTGCATCCAAATTAATTTGCAGTGTCAGCTTACACAAAAACGTTAAGCCGGAAATATTAAAACAAACAACTAGAGATCACTTGCAAAGGCTCTTAGAAATGTATCGTTTAATTATTCTACAGAAGCGAAATGGAATATATATCAGACTCATCTATCATGCATGAGTGCATGACAAACAGGGGCGTAGCTACCTTTATATTAGGGGGTGCACATGAACCCCCTAAAAAGTTGAAAAATAGAGGAATTGATCAAATTTTCACCATATATGCATCCTCCATGACACATGTTATGCATCCATAAAAGAAGTGCACCCCCTCTAATTTTGCTCTAGCTTCGCCACTGATGACAAATACAGGTGACGATTAACAAATGAATAATGGTGGAACATATCTGTATAATGTCCCTGTTAAGATGTTACTTGATCTTATGACATGAAATAAAAAATGATCACCAGTAGTGGATCAGGTTAAATCAGAATCCACGCGTCTTAAATACATATGGCATCTTCCTGGAACAAAGGAAACCCAAATTCACGAGCGCCTCTTCCGTTGTTACTTTGCCTCTATGGCACGCCACACGAGGCATGCAATCGCTCAGGTTTTCTCTTCGGCAATAAGTTGGACTAAAAACACAGAACTACTGACCATCCGGAGAAATGGAGAATCAAACACTCAAACAGTGAGGGACGTTGTAACTTGTAAGCACGAACCTGGAAGAAGATGTCTGTGGGGAAGCGCAGCGACTTGACGGTCCAGTACGCGATTTTGTCGAGTAGGGTCTTGGGGACGTGGTGCTTCGTCAGATCGATCGAAGTGTCCGCGGTGTAGGTCTCCCATGGCTGCAGAGAACCAAACCAAAATTACACACAGCGACCCAAACAAGTTAAGGACGGCGCTGCCGAACTATCTCGGCTTATGCATGCATCGATCTGGTGATCGATCGCTGGAACGAACCGGAACACGAAACGATAGGGAGAGCAAAGAGAAGCGCGCGGGAGCGTACGTACCCTAAAGCAAGACCACTTCCACTCCGTGCCGTCCTCCCTCACCAGCTTCTTCGACTGCTCGATCCCCCAGTAGCTGTTGGCCACCACCTCTTTCTTCTCCCCTCCTGCCTTGCTGGCATCGGCCTTCGCCGCCTCCTCCTCCCTTGCCGCAACGGACGACGTGGACAGAAGCCGCAGCCGTACCCACACTCCCGGGACTACGGCCTCTCCGCCGGCGAGGAGAGGCCTCGTCGCCGCCACCGCCGGAGAGGTGAAGAGGCGTACGCCGCCGACGTGGCGGAGGAGCGCCGATCCGGCCATCCGGGAGCTCATCGCCGGTGGTGACGCAACGTACGGCTTGACAACGCCAAAAGCTTGGGAGGAATTGTGAAAGGCGCCTGTCCGTTCACGAGGTGGTTGCGGACTTGCGATTTGCAAACGAAGTGGATTTTATATAGAAAAGAACAGAAGGAAGGAGAGCGGAAGGAGAGGAGACGATGGTGGGGCCACGGAGTCAGTGACGAAAGGGAGCTGGGCTTTCTCCGGGCTTCCAGAATGCGAGGAGTCCTTTTCTTCTTCTCCAAGTTGATCAGTTAGGCATGCGTTTGGTTAGCTTGAGCTTTTTTTGTTTTGTACAAGTGGATTTAGATCATGTTTGGATTAAGGGGCTAAAACAAAGTAACTAAAAAAGGAGTTGAAATTTTAGCCACCTCTTAGGGCGTGTAGAACCCCATTTAATATATGGTCTCTTGAGAGGTTTCTAGGGGGTTAAGTGAAAAAAATACAAGAGACGGACTCTTCGCAAAGAGCCCGTCTCTACACGATTCTTCATACGCATTGTCTCTTAGCTACATTTAGGATTTATGGGCTTAGGGTTGTATCATGCAGTTTCTTTGTTGTCTCTTGTACTTTGAAAACCGTTCCGCCGTCTCATAGTTGTACATACCCTTATTTGGATCCAAGGGCTAAAGCATTTATTGCTGTGTATAATGACTGAAATATCTCTCATTTATTGCTCTTGCTTTTCATACATGCATGCATGGTGGGGGTATGAGTGGAAAATGAGCATTTTAGCCCCTCTTTAGCTCCTCCTTGGGGGCTAATGGGCTAAAAAAATTTAGCCCCTTTTTTAGCCTTGCTGTTTGGATTTTTAACCTCAAAAATGACTAAATTTTAGCTTCTTATGCTTTAACCCCTAGATCCATCCAAACAGGCCCTTAAGCTAAATACTTTTTCTTGATAAGTGGATTCATTAAGAGCGTTTTAGAAAAATACGCTAGAGTGACAGGACATGATCTAACTAATTTTCAAGTGCTTCACTCTAGCTTCATGGATTTCAGCGCTAAGTTTAAGTAGAAATCGCTCTGATTTTTTTCTTTCTTCGCGTTAAACAGCCTGTGACTATTAAAAGATTCCCATGTTTGCATAGCTAAAAATCATGTGATGTGTGGTTGGTACACGCATCATGCGCCTCTTTTGGGCACGTGTCTCTGTCTTATTGCATAAGAAAAAAGGTCGTCTTTAGTAAAATAGATAAACATTAAATATATAGTTTTTTATTAATATTGCAGATAATACGACTGAATGTTGCATTTGCTAAAAATGTTTTTAATAATATAATGAAACATTTTTCACTGAATATTAAAAATACAGCGCTAACTGGAGTACAAGTTATCTCAAAAGAACTGGAGTACAGGTGGAATATTCCGCTTAGAACCCTTTTCACACTCGTACACAAATGCAGTACGAACCAACATGGAAGACGTACAAAGCCAAACCGACAAACCAACTGTTCCGTTGCTTGTCATGTGGAGCAAGAACGAGTCTGACCATCCGGATGGCAGTCAAACCAGGCAGCTGCTATTATTAGCCCCTTAATCTTAAGTCTTTAACACGTACAATGCTAGAACGTGACTAACACTATTCATAGTGCTGGCCTGGTGAGTTTAATATTGTTTCCTAGAAGCTCACATCAGTTTTATAACCGAATGAAATACCATTTCTCAATGGATAATTTTATTTCACTATTTCCTAGGCTAACCAGTATAATTAAATGCAACAAGCTCTTATAAAATACCCTCTATCTGATGAAACGATTTGACTCTCAGTGAACGTTTCATTCGTATTGGAAACGGGTTAGCGTCATGTCATGGTGATGACACTATTTCTTTCTCCTTTCTCATTAATTGAATGTCATGTCAGCAAAAAATCTGATGTGTCATGATAATTAATACCATGAAACCCCCCATTGTGAATAGCCTAACAACTTCGCTGATTAAGTACACATGAATGTCACGGAATTTAATTCAGATTCTCCTAAATTCATTTCAAAACCATGCATTCCAAATTTGACAGACATGACAAACACGTGGAAAAATACAACTAATACAGGCGATGATCCGTGAGGGACTTCGCTGGCGTTGTATACTTTTTTTTCATGGCTCTTTGAAAAAGGTTTTCTTTGTGGCCAAATTTATTGGAGTCCGAAATGTCCACACGCAAATGGGAACTAGCTTAGCACTTCGCGCTGATGTCTTCCGTGGCGTTGTGTTGACGACTAATCTGGCAAAGCGACAGCGACAGCGATCACCGGAGCGTCCCGCGCGGCCGCGGCGCTCGCTGCCGGCCGGCGCGCTGCTTCGTCGACGGAGCACTGGAGCAGCAAGCGCGGACAAGCGGCGCGCGGCGGCTGTGTGGTTTGATTTTTGTTAGCACTTCGTGCCTTCGTCGTGTGCTGGCCATCTAATCAGTACGAGTACTAAGACAGCTTAATCAGTTAAACTAGAGTGACAACCGCATAAAATTAATATTGGTTATTTACATACGAAATGAGTAGAAGATTTTTATCCAACTATATATCCATGTAATTATATAATTTTTTAAAATAATATTTAAAAAAACAAATCTGTATGTCCGTTTGAAAAAATTATAAAAGTAAAGTCCCGACAGGATGCCACGTCAGGTCCAGTCGGCATTTTAAGTGTCAACCACACACTACTTTTGTAAATTTTTCAAACAGACATACAAACTTAATTTTTTTAAAAAAAAATATTATTTAAAAAATCTGTAATTGTAGTACTAAGCTTCAGTGATAGCCGAGAGGCGCAGGCGTCTCCTTCAGCTTCATCCCTTGGTAATGGATGTCCTGCAAAGTGCAAACTCGATTAGTTAACTCAAACTGCTCAAAGTCAAACTGGCCCGTACACGATTAAGCAGGCGATTTTTGTTCCATGCATGCTGCGTACCGATGCGAAATGGTTGACGTCGCGGTGGTGCGCCTCGTCGGCGCGCACGACAGTGACGACGTCCTTGAGCGTGGCGTCGGCGGGGAGGCGCCAGTAGTCGATGGCAATGGCCGGCGCCGGAGTGTTCTCGATCTTGCCGGCCTCGAGGTCCTTGAGGTACTCGGTGTAGGAGTAGACAGCCTCCTCCTCGAGGTAGCCGACGACGCGGTGCGCGAACTTGGGGGAGACAAGGTAGCCGACGAAGTAGGCGTTGAAGAAGACACCCTGCGCGGCGAGCACGAGCGCGCGCTCCCACCAGCGCGGCTGCGTCACCTCGAGGAAGGTCATCAGGTGCATCCGCTCGTTCTCGGCCTCCTCCAGCAGCGCGCGGATCCAGCCGCCGCTGTGCTCGAAGCGGCGGAGAGAGCGCAGGTGGAGCAGCATGCCGCCCACCATGCCCGGAACCGCCGCCACTGTCTCGAGCAGCAGCGCGTGGCTCGCGTGCCGCCGCTTGAAGAAGATGTCACTGGGCACGCGCAGCGACTTCACCGTCCAGTACGCCACCTTGTCGGGGAGGTTCTTTGGCTCGTGGTGCTTCTTCACGTCGATCGACGTGTCCGACTTGTACGTGTCCCACGGCTGCAACAGCGCGCGCATATATACATGAGCAAACACAAGCACACACAAAACCAAACGCACCGTACGTGCATAAATGCACACCATGGATGCAACAATGGAGCTAGCTCGTAGCATCAATGGTTGCTGAGTCGTCAGTACTCCGTACTCACCCGAAAGGAAAACCACTTCCACTCCGTGCCGTCCTCCTTCACGAGCTTCGGCCGCTCGATGCCCCAGTAGCTCACGACGGCCTTCTTGCTCTGCTGATCGGCTGCAGCCGCCGTCTTCTCGGCGGCGCCTTCTTTGCCGTCCGCGTCCGGGGGCGCGCTGGTGCTTGCCATCCGCGCGGGGACAATCCTCGCGGCGGCGAGCCCGGTGTACACCGGCTCGGCCGCAAACAGGCGGGGGCCCAGCTGCCGCAGCAGCGCCGCTCCGGCCATTCGGGAGCTCATGTCACTAAACTAATCACAACGACGATGACCTAATGGCTTCTCCTCGCTAAGCGCGCAAAAGAAGTCCTTTTGATAAGGCAGTGGCTTGGGTGGCACAATTTATAGGGGAGCGTCTGTCGCCGGCGCGTTGCTTCCTCGACGGAGCACGAAGCCATCCCGGCGGCGAGGTAGTTGATTTGGTCACTGCTAGATCAGTAGTGCCTTGCCGTGTCGGCATACGGTTTGACTGGATAAACAACCCCACGCGACCAGGAACGGTTTCTGAGGTAGGCTTATGGGTTTCAAATTATGGATTTGTCTGCAATAATCTTTCACTATCAAATTAACTTATTCAAAGCCTCCAAATAATTTAGTTCCGTCGTCAAATTATTTTAGTTCTTCAAAATTTTGAAGCCCAATATAGAATTTGTTTTCGTTTCCTAGTTGACCTGTAACGGGCTGTCGTGTACTCACTAACATTAGATTCCGGGGGCGCGATGTATCAAGGTCAGGGTTGCAACGTGAAAGATATCAAATCTTATTAGAATTTTAATATTTAGTACACTTAGATGAAAATAGTATTAAAATGGACGACAAATCATAGCATTCGGTGTTAGAATTTTAATATTTAGCGTATTTAGATGAAAATAGTACTAAAATGGACGACAAATCATAGCGGTCGGTGTTAGAACTTTAATATTTAGCGTATTTGAAAATAGTACTAAAATGGACGACAAATCATAGCAGACGGTTTCTGTGCAGTTTTACTTGGATGGCTGCAAGGCACGTGTGATGCACGCGGCTCAATTGTGCTAGACTTTTCCTAGTCTACAGCTCTAGCTCAAGTCAACGGTGCGAAGGTGGCCTGGCGTTTCGCCAACTGGTCAAAATAAGACTGGAGAGGGAAGACGACATGCATGACGTGAACGTTCGAGCCAATGACGAGGTCAAAATAAGGGAGATCAATCGAAGGGGATCTGATGGAGAAGCAGGCGTTGAAAAGCCAGAAATCAAGTGGGGTTTTTGTTGGAATAGACATGCATCAAGAAAATTACTTTTCTGTAATATGTTTCTAGAAGAAGCCTGTTTTCTCAACGAAAAAAAAACATACTATGATGAGTTATGAGGTATTCAATGAATAATGTCAATTAAAATCAGTACCCCTTTGTATTCAACACCAGAAAGTTCAAATTTCTAAATGGTACAACCAATCTCGCTTAAACAGTTAAACTATCACTGGACAGATGTTACTACAACAGTTGGGAGTACCATGTGAATTGTGACATTAGCTACTCATGATATGCGCCATGGGTAATGCAACAGCATTCCTGGCAGCACAGAACTCATTAAAGAAAATTATTTTCTTCCCACAAGGGCAAGATTCGGCTGATATGAGATATACAGTGCCGCAAACGTCTATAAATTACAAGAACCTCTCCATGAGTTCATAATCTAACAAAAGTTCTTTCAATCCAATCATTTTACTGTACCGCAAAGTCATCCAGCCAACAAAAGATACGTATGCTACAAGAAGGCAGACACGCTTGAACCGATTAGCAAACACTCTGATGCTATGCTTACTTACAGCAGACCGGGAAGCAATAAGGAACAGTCCTCGGAAGCTTATCAGTAAGATGGTGATGAATAAGGCACTCAAAATACCAACAATAACCCCTGCTAGTAAGGATCCAAGCATTCGAGCTGAATTGAAGTCTTCCAATAAATACGACTTTGAAAACCTTCATAATTGGACAACAAGTCAGACAGACGGCAATGGTGATATCAGTTATAAAATGGGCATCAAAAAATGAGGAAAAACCATAGTGAAAAAAGCGCATATGCAAGCTAATTCCATAGGTCTTGAAAGGATATTATGTTCCTACTTCCAAGTGTTTACTGCTTAAAACAGAGGCAACATAGCACATCAATTTTGTACAAGTATCTAACATCACCCAGTTGATAGGCAGTAAGATAGTTAGGATTCAAGACAAAACACGAGTAATTAACCTTCTGCAGGGAACAGTTCTGAATGATCATCTGATGGACAGATGAAGCTAATGTAGATAGATTGATGGATTAGAAAGATATGTAAGTAATGCAATGCTTATGTAGTTGACGTGTGGAATTTCTTTTTGAGAAACATATATACGTACAATACAAATATCCTCTTAAGCATCTCGATTGTGGAGGGCTCCTCAGCGGTGCAATTGAACAGCTTATCTGAATAAATATCGGCCTTGCTACTCCCCAGTGTATATCTGCAACTGTATGATTCGTTGACCTGCATGAAAACATGGTGATGAAATGGCAGTGTGGGATGGAAACTAGTGCCTCACAACTAAACATGAAATGAGCAAAAGCAATGCACATTATTGAATATTCACAAGACAAATTTTAACTACAAAAGCACCAGTAAATGTCATATTTAGCATTGAACAAGATACTCAGTAGTAGAATACCTTGAACTTCATTGTTGTTGACCATGCAACACCAAAGTCAGGCCGGCAATTGTGAGGAAGCGCCTCCTTTGGGGCCTCTGCCACTGCATAAGATGTCTGACCAGAAAAATATTCTGTGTATTCAACCTACAGTAGCAATCCGCAACATAAATGAGAACCAGTTGATAAAATAAATAGATCAATTAGAGTTTGCAACAAATTATTAACAAAAATTGAGCACTTAAATGTAACTAATAAGCTAAAAGATGGATAGCAAGAAGGCTTAATATGGAAAATTGATGCAAAATGTAAGGAAATTTGGTCTTTGTATGCATATCAATTTATGTAAACTTGATATGACAGCTACAATTGTTCATTACTAATTGGGAATTGAGAGAATATAAACATCGGAATGTTTGCAGATAAATATTATGTAGCTAAATCTAGAGGTGTGGATCATGGTAGTGGCCTCATAATAGTTAAAAGTTAAAAATATAACCTGAAGCATTGTTGTGATGGAAGAAGAGCAAGCAAACAAAACATTTCAACAACCAGGAACTTTGACATCATTGTAAGAAGTGCTTGTAGTAATGCTAATAATTAATTAAAATTATAAAAATTTAAGAACAAATATAACTATACCACAAATACTAACCTGGAAAACTGAAGCCCAATAATAGTCATCATGGCATCGGAATTTTCTATTACTCGAGTGGTAAAATACATGCTTAGCTCTATAGTTCAACAATCCGAGCTCACAAACTTTTGATGACCTAAGATCAACACCTAAAAAGTGCCAACAATCATATCAAAGCTAAATCAGTCCACACATAACTAACCCAAGTCCACCTGAACAGAAGAAAAAGATATGTAAAACAATTGTATTTTAAGCGTACTAACTCCGGTGTACTAGAACAAATAGACAATGAACACCGTACTACATTGCAATTGCAATTGATTTTCTAGCAGGCTAAGTCAGCAACAAGTCGCCAACTCCTACATTTGTAGAACCATGGTAATTTTAAGTGATAAAACGGGATAAAGCTTAGATTTGCCGTGGACTCTTCTAGGATAAAGCCTAATTAGCTTAATCCCATCACTATTCCAGCACCGTGCAGAAATCAGTAAGCTCAATCAGGGAATGAAAGGAACGAAACTTCGTCGGAACAACGACTGACCAGTGGAGAGGATGCGGCAGGTGGAGGGCACGGAGACGGAAGCGGTGGAGGACAGACCGCCGAGGGCCAGACCGGCGAGGCCAACGACGAAGGAGAATAGGAATGACGCCGCAAAGGGCGCGGCCACCCGGAGGGCGCCGCGGACCACGGCCCCTGACCGCCGCCGCCGCCGGCTCGGCTCGTCCCCTCCGCCCTCGGCGGCCTGCCGCGCGGGCTCTTCCTCCGAGGGATCCATCATGTGGACGGCCGATCCATCGGTCTGGGGGAGGGGGCGGCAAGCGGCGGTCGCCGGACGCCGGCGGGGCGAGGCGGTGGCGCACGTGCCGGCGGGGCGGAGGTGGGTGGGTGGGTGGGTGCGTGCGTGCGTGCGTGTGATTGAGCAGCGCGTGCGGTTTTCTTGGGCTAATACTCTTTGGGCCTCGCGTCACGTCGTCTCATGGCCGCGTAGAGATCCCCACGTTTCCACGTAGTAAACTACTCCCAATTTTACCGATGAAACGGCCCACGTAGTAGATTCAGCCCAATAAACGTGGAAACATAAGTGTAGATAGGATATAATTTTGCAATTTTCTGAAAAGATATCCCAGAATTATAATTTCACCACAAATATTGTTTTAAAAGATTCTCAGCTAAGGTCAACGTAGAAAAGGAGAAATCTTGACGAAAATATATTTCAAACGAGGGTCACAACAACAAGATGGATAATACTCGAGCAAAAAGCTCTTCAACATCTCTCTGACTCTCTCTATCCATTCCATGCCAACTTTCAAGCTCGTTTTTTTACCATGTAACGCACTAGCGATCAACAACTAATCATATCGATCTCCAGTCCCGCGCGTTAATTAGGTTTATCCTGTTGTCCCAATCGATCGATCCATCCGTTCTTCTCTTGATCATCTGCTCGATGCCTCGTCACAGATACTGCGCTTGTATTCTGTCTCTGTTGTGCTCCCACCACACCTTCGCTCTGTCCTCGCCGAACCTCTCCCGGCTGCATAGATTCAAGAAAGCTTGGAATGGTGTCATGCATGGCGAGGAAAAGGAGATGTTTTGGCAATCGGTGAGTGATCGGTGGCGCTGTGGCGTATACCTGAATCGGATGCGGCGGAGCTCGCGGGTGCCGTCGCCGAGCTCGCGGATGGTGAGGCAGACGCCCGGCTGGTCCTGCTCGATCCACTCGGTTGCCTCCATGTCGCTGGCGTTGCTGATGGACACGGAGGCCTCGTCGCGGGACGAGGTCGTCCCCCGCGACGGGTCGTACGACGACGGGCCGCCCGCCGCGGAGTTGAGCATGTTGAAGTGGTGCGCCCATACGTGGTCGGATGGGTCGGGCACGGCCGCCGATGGGTAGCACGCCGCTCTGGTTGAGTTCGCGGCCGCGTAACTAGACGACGCCGAAGCCGAAGCCGAAGCCGCCGACGACCCTGTGGCCATCGCCTTGCACGACATGCTCCTGCCGATCGCCTCTTTCGCCAGCGACGACGATGTCGTCGCCGGCGTCACGACCGGGCTCTCCCTGGTCGAGCCGCCCCTGGAGCAGAACGACGAGTCTCTCTGCGATGCAAGCCCCAGAAATTTGCACTGAGTTCATGATAAATCTACAGATGCCATCAATTAACACGCCTACGATGAATTCGAAGTTGTGAAGGACGAAATCGGTGCAAGTGTATTAGTACCGACCAAAACAGAGTCGTCGACGGACGACGTCGGAGTGGAGATGCCTTGCTGCCGGCCGCTGAACGTCTGCACGTTGTAGAGCTCGACGATGCGGTCGTAGTTCTCGCCCCACCAGCGCTGCGCCTCCCACTTGTTAAAAATCTCTCGGCTACACACCAACATGTAAGTACGTACGTGAGACTGCGAGAGTTCACAAGCCATGCAAACACACAGAATATATATATGTGTGATCTGTAAAAAACCTGAATCGGATGCGCTTAAGGTCGTTGCCGCCGCCGGCGAGGGTGACGAAGGTGATCTGGACGCCGGGCTCCACCTGCGCCGTCCACTCTCTGGGCACGGCGTCCTCCGCGACGTGGAACACGTCGCCGGCGGGCTCCTCCTCGATGCTCGGAACCCAGGTGGTGCCGCCGGGGCTCCTGCCTGCACCATCCTGCTGCCAGCCGCGGTTGCCCATCATGCCCCTGGTCATGTCCCATGCAGCCGTCGTCGACGACGACGACGACGACGCGACTCGCACGTGCGGGGCTGCAGCTGCGGCGCCCGCCCTCGTGTACGTGTAGGCCTCGCCGCCCGGCCGGGTCGTCGTCACGAAGGCAGAGTCGTCGATGAAGCCCGGGTAGGGACGGCGGTAGCTCCTGCTCCTGAACGAAGGGCTACCGGCCGCCGCCTTGTACTGCTTGTTGGAGCCGGAGAACTTGAGCACCATGTCCTTGAGCTGAAGACAGCACATTGCAACGCAGGAGCCTAGCTAGTTAGCCACCACTACTCACAAAGTCTCATCTGCATCAGCTCTCACTTGAATTACTGACATAAGTAGCTATCACATCATGTAATATCTGGGACACATTTACATGTGTCAATTCTTGGTTAACTTGCATCAAAAGCAAATGGTTCTAAATAATCCTGAATGAACCATGTGCCATATCAACATCCATATGACCAAAGTTTAATTTAATAAATCAAAGAGCAGGCTATCTTCTAAACCTTAAAAAACAACTAAAATCCAAATTCAAATCAAGGACCACTCTAACTAGCCGGTGATCACACGGCAGGGAGATCTTTAGCCCTTTTGTCTGAATCAAGGAACCATGCCATGCATGCATGCATGCATGCATGCATCTACCGCTGCCTAGAGCTCAAAGCAACACAGTAACCGGTGCGGGCGATAATGACAGGTCGGTCGCTCACTCTCTGGGTGTGCATGCATATGCATGATGCGTTGCGTGCGCGCGTAAAAAGACACGACGCCCAATCAATCATCAGCAGCCAAGCAAGATTAGTGCAGTAGTTAAGAAACGGATAATAAAATCACTGTTGAAAATACTCTCATGTACTTCTTAGCTCCAGCTTTGCCACCGAGCTAGGCATGCCTTTCCACGGGGTAGGAGAAAAAAACATCCATCAGGCGGCAGGCAAGTAGCAGGCACATCTATCGTATCTACGTTATGGGCATCTCTTTAGGGCAAAGAGAATGAAGGAGTAGTGGGAAAAGAGAGGGAATGTGTGTTCATGGGAACAAGATCGATCGAGCCACATTGTGGCTGGCAAATAAAGTGGCAAACTGTCCAAAGTTAGGGGTGGTGTGGTCACTGGCCAGACGGCAGCCGGCTGCACCCATCGAAGCAAAGAGATAGAGATTAAAGTGGTCTATCTCTAGCTTAGCTTCTTTCTCCCACCACATCTACTCATCCTCCCCTAGCTTGATGACCAGCTTTGTCGAGGAATGTCGCGAGAGTTTCATCGATGCGTAGAGTGTTAAAGGGGGCGTGCGATTGAACGTGAACCGCCACTGTCATTCACGTCGTACTTTTAATTTGGGCGTGGCTCCTCAACATCAACATTTCCTAGCTAGCGGCGCTGTAGCCAACAGTCATGTCACTGTTGTAAAGTCGGAGAGAGCTAACACAGAGGGTTACACTACCATCTACCAGTACTTTGCTCATTGATTTCCACCAGCTCAATGTACTACACCCCCCTAACTCATGCATCTGCATGGTTAAAAGAGTACGTCGAGCATGAGTAGATGAGTGTAGTGCGTAGACATCCAGGGATCGAGTGACGGCGACGCTTAATTTTGCTGGTCTCTATCAGTGTTCAACCACCACGGCATTGGCAGTTTGCACAACTAGAGCGGCTCTGCGACCGTGGCCTAGCGGCCTAGCCTAACCAACTGGACAAGGGAATTCAATTCAGTTTGCAACACAGCGCATACGGGATACGTCCCAGATCGGCCTTTGCCTGGGCAATTCCTAGGCGTTGCTGCTAACTGGAGTACTTTTTTTTTGAGATGGGTAAGCAGTGTATGTACTAGTGGTACTACTGTGCAGTGACCAGTAAGTAGCTCGTGTCAGAGCCTACTCAGAGGACGCGTCTATTAACTGCTGTTTCTCTCTCTCTTTCTCTCTCTCTCTCTTCACAGATGCAGAGACAAAGACAGAGCTAGCTAGTAGCATGTATGTACAGGTAGCAATGCAGCAGCAGGTAGGTGTAAATTCGATCCAGGAGTAGCATGTACGAGAGAAGAGAGAACAAGAGGCAGACGGGTGGGGTATGTACCTGTGAGGTGAGAGACTTGACGGCATCTTTGCTGTGATGAGGCGTGGCCGCCGCGCCGCGGGAGCCGTCCTCCCCGCCTTCCTTGGAGGAGCAGGCGATGCATGCCAGCATCTTCGATCTCCGGCTCTCTTTCTCTCTCTCTCTCTCCCTCTCCTCGATCTCCCGAGATCACCCTGTGGATCGCGCTGCAAACCATGCATCAATGTTAGATGGATATATAAATCCGAGAAGAGAACGTCAACGTAACGGAAGAGATCGGGCTCGATCGATCAGTCATGCTGTCATATGCAGATACATCTAGCCCAGAGGCCAGCGCTACGGTTTGCATGCATGCATATATGCGTTAGAATGTGTATTCGACCTTGCCATTCGCGTGTCAAGAGAGCATAGTACGTCTGTACATTTACAGTGCACCTTTTGCACGAGAAAATGAATGCAAGATTTCGTGTATCTACAGACGTATGTACGACCGAATAAACACACGCAAGATGCATGAACAGTGACACTACCGCTCACTCTACCCTCTAGCTACAAGTGTACAGCGTACTATAACGTAGAGTGGTTTCCATGCCGGTGTATGACGCGATTCTAGTACCACGCCATTTCAACCAGACGTGCCCAGGATGAACATATGCAACTGCTCAAAGCCTCAAACACAATGTAGCTTAGCTGCTTAGGCACGTACAACACCATACAGTACGTGCCCGGTGACAACTCACAGAGTCACATACAGTCGATCAGTGGCGGACTTCGGCTCGATATCTCACCGCACGTGTGTGTGTCCATCCGTGAATGCATGCGTCGACAGCCCGAGCAAAGCCGGTCGAGCAGCTTCGATTTGTCCCGTTGAGCATGCGCGTGTACGCGAGAGCTGGCTAGCTAGGGACTAGAGATTCGCTCTCACCGGCGCCTGAACGGGGCATCAGCTAGCTATCTGTTCTGGTGCAGCGACAAAACAGTATAGCACACTAGTACTACTGTAAGCAAGCAAGCAAGACCCATGCCAATGGCAGCATCACAGCTGCATGCCTGGCCGGCCTGCATGCCCAGGATTGCTGCTGCAATAACACAGTGGAAACGCTACGCTACGCTACGCGGACAAAGCAGATACAAGATGGATCGATGGACACGCAGAGAGTTGCAGGGCACAGCCATTTTTTAACAATCGACATGCCACGTGACACACGCACAGGCAGAGCGCTATACTCCTCCTAGATCACAGATGCACATCGCGGGCAGGGAAGCTTCTAATAATCTGATGTTTTCTTCATCCACATGGAAAAATTTACTGAACACCAGCGTTTGTGTGCGCTTGCTGCTGCTAGCTCCGGCCGTTTGTGACGTGCAATGCAGCCGCGTGCAGGTGAGTGAGCAGCGGCGTATGGGGAAGACTAACGACACCAGCAGCAGCAGCAGCAGCAGCAGCAGCGCGGCGAACGAGGCGGGGGAGCCGCTCAGATCAGATGTATCAGCAACAGCCTATGCAAACTGGGGCCGGCGTCTCCACGAGATCAACGTACTGCCTGGACTTTAATTTTTTTTCTGCATGCCCCCCATCACTGCAAGAAAAAAAAGCTGGGCCGCAGCTAAAGCGAACCAGCTAGCTATCGACTGACTGCGCTGTGGAGTTTTCACTGTTTATCTTTTGCGCTTTCTGAGTAAACACGATGTGATAACCTTAAACACGTTTATCAGTGTGTGTGTGTTTTCTTTTGTCGGGTGGTAATTAATGCTGCAGATAGAGAACAGAAATGAGATGCACAGTGAGTGAGTGAGTGAGTGAGTGAGTGATGAGACGATGCTTACATGTAACTGACGGCCACAAAGATAGCAACGCTCGTTTGCCCGCCGTGTAAACAGTGTGCGTGCCCAAACCACCGGCGATAAACGCTGACCGGTTGCTCGGACTCGACTTCTTCTTCCTCCTCGGCTCCTCCTATCTCTCTGTCCGGCGCCCTGAAATGATCCGGAAAAAGATGTTGGCGAAGTAAAGATGGATACCTGTGAGAGATGAACGGCGAATAGAGAGCGGAATATATGCAAGGAGCAAGTGAGCAACCGGGTTTGACTTGTGATGAACAGCACGGGAAACGCATGCAGGCAGGAAGAGAAAAGAAAAGGAGAGAAAAAAAATACAAAGTGCAACAGAAAAGGCATAAGACGAACTGACGAAGCATCGCGGAAAAGCACCAGAGACAAGCGACAAACGTACGAGACGTCGTCGCGTGTCCGATCCGTAGTCAGCGTCACACAACTACCTTCTCGTCCACGTCGCCGGCCGGCCGGTGAGCCACAGGCCGCAGCCGGCTTCCTTCGCCTTCTGTTTACGGACGGACGTACGACTCCTTCGGAATCCAACAATGCAAAAGGCCTTCGATCCGCTGTCGGAACCAACCACGGATCGAGCGGCCTCCTCGACGACGCCAAGCACTCAAACAGCAAGCAGGAGATGAGAGCTCTCTTCAGAGAAGGCAGGAAGCGAGCGAGAGAGAGAGGGGGGTACGACGCGCGGCCGCGGCGAGAGAGACGACGACCAGCCGGCCGGTCTCGGCCGCATATATAGTCGGGCGCGGTCCCCGCGAGATCGCGGCCGTCCGATCCTGGATGGACCGGTGGGTCCACGTCGGCCGGCGAAACGGTGCGGGCCCCGGCTCCGGCTGTCCCCACCTGGGCCTAAGGTGCGGGTATTCCACTGCGCCGCAAACGACGCTCCCGGGTGGGCCCGGCCATGTCCACGGCGTACGTGCTACGTGGCATGATGGGCCCATGCGCGCGTGGCGTCATCTGGGCCGTCCGATGCGCTATAAAATATAAGATATATTAAAAAACAGTACTCCGGTCTCCGTATATTATACATCATCCATATAGAATATAAGATATATAAGTTTTGATATGATTGTAAATACAAAAAATCAATAATAAATTTCTTCATAATATATTAGTTCATAAAATAATAAAAGTAAATGTATATGGCATTAAATTTAATATTTTTTAATTTAATTATCAGTAAAATATTGACTTTGACTAATTTTTTTAGGCTGGTACTATTAGTACTAAGCAAGTACTAGGACTGGCACGGATACAAGCTCTGCTTTGCGCAGCCGACTAGTCCAATCCGTTCGAACCATCGACGGATCTGATGAAAACAGTTAAGATTCCCGCTTAAATGCGAGAGCCTATTCCATCTATCTACCATCCTGTGCCTACACATTCGTTTCCTCTCAAACATTTTTGAAACCAGCATCCGCTGTTCACTGCTTCACGAGGCAAATAAACATATGCGATATGTTCAGAATTCAGATGCTTCTTTCTTCTCAGCTTCTGTACGTACGGCGGCACAGGCCACTGCAATCATGTGTACAGTAGTGTAGCTGTCTGTGCACACCGGTCGGTGCAGTGCTGCTTGACCGAACGAAAGAGAGAGAATTGAATTGCACTAGAAATTGGTGTTTGTGATTCTGGCTAACTGCTGCTTTGTTCCATTCAAAGTTGAAACAGGCGACGGGAAAAACAGTGGCTGGCGATCGATCCATTGATTTGTGGCTCCTGTGATTTTATTCCAGCTTGCGCGATCTGCATGGTTTCTTGAGAAAGCGTGAATACGGAAAGCTAGAGCTAGGCATCAGCAAAAGCTAAAGAGGAAAGGGGCAGCGTGATGGAGTGATAGTTTCTTGAGATCGATGGCGAATGAACAAGCTAAAGGAGTTTGCATTACCATGGGATCAAGTCAAGGGGAGGTTCTGTCTTCTGTAGTATAGTAGTATAGCCCTTGTGTGATTGTGTCGCCTGCCTCTGTGAATTCGCCAAGCGTCGCAACGGAAACTCGGAAAGCATGTGGAGTGTGCGTGGGTGTGATCGATCGCCCGAGGGCCCAAATGCGCAGGTCTCGCAATGGTTTTCTGATCCCAATGAGCATCACATCGCGGCAGGCGAAAGCAGATTCCATCGACGACGAGGCCGAGAGCGCAGCTCTCTCTCTCTCTCTCTCTCTCTCTCTCTCTCTCTCCCTCTTCTCCATTTGATGCTGTGTTTGCTGTGCGCGCGCGGCGGCCAGCGCAGCGCAGCGCACACCAACGCGCCCGCTCCGCGCCGTGCGGGCCGGCTGGGCGCGGCGCGCGCCCCGGCGTACGCGCGGTGGCGTCGCGGTCAAAGTGGCAAATCAGGCACGTCAGTGCCGGTACGGGCGGCGCAGCCTTAGCCTGAGCCGGGTCTGCCCTTTTTTTTTCTCCCCCCTCGAGTTCTTTCGCGTTTCCTCGATCGCGCTCACCCTGCGACGACGACGACGACGACGACGACGACGCCGGTTTACGTTCTTCCACACGGCGCGCGACTTGACCGGCCTGGATCATGTCGGGCGAGCCAGGCCGCGAGAAGCCGGCCGGCCTGCCGGCCGGCCAGTGTGCCAGATGCGTTATGCGTACGTACGGCGCTCCAAGATCCAATCGGAGGCTCCGAGCCAGCGAGGCAGTGATCCACCTGCGCCGCTTCTGCATGCGTGCATGCGCAAGGTCACAACTTTTGATGCCTCAAGGGCTCTACCCGCGCAGCCAGGCTCGCGGGCTATAGCTTAAGCATCAGCTAGCTCACTGTGTGCTCTCGACTGTGCCCCGCTCCGTCCCCATCCGACCATCCTTCGCCTGTTCCCTTCCCTCCAGGTCTCGCGTGGCATACAATCACGTGACAGCGAAATTTTGCTTGCTTGGTTACTGATTAGGCAGCTCCAATAGTAAGCCTACATAGGTTTCCCACTATGGATGCTTAACGTAGAGGCCTGATGTTTACTGTAGCATCGGGTGCTAGTGGGTGTTAATCAAGATAATTTTAATCATGCATGACTAGTTAAGTAAGTGTAGCAACAAATTAACTAACAAATATAGCGGTACTAGATATCTTTGCATTTGAACCTCTTAATAAGGATGCTTATTTTTTTTCTTATGCTAAGTACCTACATTAGCATTAAGCATTGGAGATGGCCTTAGAGCATCTCCAAAAGACTCTTTATTTTTGATTCTCTATTTATCTATTTAGCCAACTCTCCAAAAAAATTTCTCTCTATATCTGATGTACACTCCAACATACTCTCTATTTTCAACTCTCTAAAAAATTACTCCTCACTTTTAAAATCCCAAAAGATTTTGAAATATTTGATTTATTTTAAAATCCCAATTTCTAACCTTAGAAATCACCTCATTATAAAAATTTTCAAATTTTAGATTTTTTAAAAAATACTTTATTTTATTTTTATTTCTATTCTTTTCATTTTCTTTCCTTTTCTTTTTCTATTTTCCCTTTATTTCTTTTCTCTTCCTTTCCTGCAAGCAAAACAGGAGCCAGCGAGGGTAGTGTGGGGTTGCGGCGGCCGAAGTCACCTGCCAGCGAGGGATAGTCAGCCGAATTGGCTGGCTAGATTTGGCCAGTGGAGAGCTCCATTTGATCAAGTAGATGAATTAGCCAGCCGGTTAGTCATTCTGTTGGAGTACGTTTTTTGGTTTAATTGGCTATAATTTAGATCATTATGTTGCTACTCACGTACCGCGCGTTAGATCATTCTGTTGCTTGGTTACGGTTTGGATCAGACAACTGCTACTCACATACCATTAGATCTCATATCTAGATGGTTAAGATGATATACAACTGCGGATAAGTAGTAAAGCCACGCGTTGCAGACAAAAAGCCCAAATGGTATATCACACGTGTAGTTAGACTGTCCTGTGGTGTAGTACTTCTACGAGAGGGTCGATGTGGAAGTGTGTATGGGCTGGTTGTGGTTGTCTTTTGTTCTCTGTTTTCGCGCTGGATGCGGAGGGCAAAGAGAGGAGGGGGAGAGGGCGGAAAATGACTAGACGACCGATGGAGATGCGTGTTTGTGGAGCGGACAAATCGAGGTTTTTTTGGGTGGGAAAAAGCTAGCTAGCTACCGAGCAAGATCTTTGGTCAGGAAAGGAGGTAAAGGCGTTTGCAGCTATCCGCCCACAGCCCTGTGGGAGTGGGACGACCCTACATCAACGAAAAGCACGTAGTTAGTTGCACAAGTTATTAGTTTTATAAACTGTTGTTTAATTAGGAGACATAGATGTTACATTCTTCAGAAAATTTCGTATCTCAATGATATATATATATATAGTTTTAAAAATGTTAGATGTTAGTCAATTCAAATACTAACCGATTGTTTATGTTTTAAGGTGAAACATGGACGGGTGTCATCTCTCGCGTGTGTGGGTTGGCGCGCTCGATTGCTGTGGCGGCCGGGTGGGTGGGTGGGTGGATGGATGGATCACGTTGGCGCGCGCGCACCAGCAAGCCGGCAGCCTTTCGGAAAAGGCCACTCGAGTCCACCGATCGAGTCCCATGCGACGAGCGAGTGAGTGAGACTGATTCGAGTCCACCAAGCGGGGCGAGGCGAGCTCTCGCGAGAGCACGGCCGGCCCACCGGGGCAACGAACACTCGATATATACATACGTGACACGCAGGCAGGACACAGGGATCGCGACATGATCCTCCAAAGTTTCGTGCCTCCGTCCCTCCTGTTCTCTCTCTCTCTCTCTCGATCTCTATCACTATCACTCTGACCTCTCTAAGCTCGCGGCCGTACGTACGCAGCTGCATGCATTGACCAATCGATGCGTGTGCTAATTGAGCCGCGATCGAGAGACGCTGATGCTCGTTGCATCGAGCTCGATCAACGTGGGTCACGCTTTGTGTATGTAATGAGCAGGGCAACTCGATCTGGATTATTGACGCCGCGCGCCTGGTTTCTTTTGGTTGTAGTCTGGACGTCTCATCAGTCGCGCCATTTTGAGGAGCTCCAGCATGAAGGGACGATCTATCTATGGTGTGGGGTGTCGATCCTTTTATGCGGCATTGACCGTGTCAGGCTGTGACTCTGTGAGGCGCATGCAGGGTCCCAGACACCAAGGCTGTTGCTCACCTGCGTGGCTGCATGCGTCTCTCGCTCTCGCTGGCCTCCATTGCTTTTGCATCGCTTACAACAAGTACCACCCCTTTGTTCTTTCCCTTGCCTGGCTCGGCTGCCTATCAAAAGCGAAGTACGAGCGTACGTGCGTACACGCGTGCGTCAAGCCGTCAAAGTGTGGCCGGGCACCTAGCTCGCTCCTCGTCTCTTCCATCGCTCCAAGCTAGATTGAGATTCAAAGGCTCGCATGCACGTAAAGGACGACACGGTGGCATGCATGCAACCGGCTGCCGGCTGCCGGCGCCCGGCAGGCCGTGATCTGTGTGCGGACGTGCGTGTGCTCGCGATCTAAGCGAGCTGAGCAACGTGCGCCTTCTTTACCCAAAGCAGCTAGCGCGCGTCGTACTGGTTTGTCTCTGTCGCACGCGGTGCCGGCCGGGCGTGTCTCATGTGGGCTGTGGCAAAGCCGGGCGAATCGTCGTCGGTCGACGCTTCCGCGGCACGGGCGGGGACTGGCGCCGCTAGCTAGTGCGGCAGTCCAGTGACCAGTACGTGTCGAGCCACGTGCACGTGTCCTGATCCGGCACGTACGGCCGGGCTTTGGGGGCGCGCGCGTGTGTACGTACGCTGGGGAGGCGTGCATCTTGTGCTCGATCAGTGATGGAAATGCTTCGAGACGGCCTCGCTCGCTCGCGCGTGTGGTACTTGGTTGTCTCTAGTTAGCTTCGTGGTTTGACGGTCCATCTAGGTAAAAACTGGAGATACGCTGATCCGTACAAAGCTTGCAGTCCCATCTTTGGATCAGAGTACATTACGAGCAAAAGATGATCATAAGCCAGCCAGCGAGACAGCGGGTAGAAATAAATGCATGCTTGAAACCTAAGGATTGAGTGGTAGAGTAGAAAGCAACGACACACTAGGCGTCACGAGAAATGACCTGCATTTCAGTCTACAAGCATGATAACAGAAGCACGAGGTTATGATGAACGAGACATCATCAGTATAGCAAAATTATCTTAGAGATCGCTTCAAGTACAATAGGATCCTGCTGAAGACACAATCCCGAAGAAATGGTTACCACATGAACAGCGATATCTACCTTTCGAAACTGTGCCAAATGTTACATATGTAGTAATAATTGCTAAAAGAACCGTAGAAGATACATTGCTCCGTATCATGCTAGCACACTATTCTCAGGCTATTTTACATCGGCGATACTTAATTCCTATGAGAGCACTTCCTCGATCTTTGGAAAATAATTATCATGTGGACACGGCATTGCAGCTGGTACCATTTGCACCATCACCACGCAAAGCATTCCTGATGACTTGCATGTGGAGGGTCTGCATGCTAATGACTTGCATACGGCGGAACTGTTTCACCATGATTCAAGGACAATTGGAAAATACTCCAAAGCAAAAGAGACGACGCCTTCAAGTTAACTGATGTATTCTGTTCTATAACTGTATATAGAGGTCCATCGATAAACAACAACCTTTGAAAACTATGGCGGAATGAATGGGTCAACCTGACCAAACAAACAGGAAAATAATCGCCAAAAGGTCGAAACATTCAATTGATGCAGTCAAAAGGATAATCACATACCTCAGACAAAGTTATTAAAAGAACACTATGCACAAATGGTACAGATGAATCAATCAATTGGATGCTTGTCTGTTTGCCGGGAGGTGTATTGGGCAGAAATCAGAAGCAAGGACAGAAATGCACTTGCCACAAATATAGCATCAAACCAGCGGTGGTAAAAGTCAAACTGGATATCACCACCCAAAACATCTGTAATGATCACCCTGTGTAAATAGGCATTAACAAGCGTCAAAATGAAGAATGGAATGTGATCATTATGTAAATTTCAAATCACTCCAAACAGAAAGCATAAAGTTTCAGAGAAGTGGAACTCCATTTTAAATCAACAGTGATTATTCATTACTAATCCATAACTGTTTACTTGTGGGTGAATTACTGTGTTTTCCAAGTCCTGAAGGAAACAGTTTAGAACAAATCGAGTCTGTCACACAACTTTGTATATGACCAACATTAGGCCACTTAGAAAGAATAAACCAGTTAAACCAACCAACATTAGGCCAGCACAGTGTCAAGCAATAGAGATGTACCTATACTCATTTGCCAGGCTTTTCCTTATGAGAAGAATAGATGATATGAAGTACATTCCCATAATTTCAGATAGGAAAAGGACAACATTGGTTGTGGAGCCACTCCCAACTCTAGAAACAGCAAAGAAGAACTGCATAGAAAAAGAAAACCACAGTGTCACGTTTTAATGTTCTAAGATAAATATAACAACTGGAAGTGTAGATAACTGATGAAAAATGCAAATATGCAAAGAATGTTTGCATTACAAGCCAATGAGATAGACCAACAACTATTTTACATTGGCCTTAATGGATCAAAGACTACAATACAAAGAAGGTATAGATAAATAAGTACAACCAATCACATACATAAAATAAAAGGTTGCAACCAAAAAGAACACTCACCTTCATAACATTCGCCAAGAAACCTCGAACAGATATGACAACCAACATCCCAATAAACAGGAGAGATATGTACTGCAACCAGAAGGGGGGAAAGGACACATGTAAGGTATACAAACAAGAATGAAGCAACTAGAAAAGGAGGTAACCAGGCTGCATGAAAATCAAGCCAAGCCAATTTAAAGCAACTAAAAATTAAATATTTAATCCGCAAACAGTAATTTGTAGAATGAGTTAAAACTCAAACCATGCAAGAATATACATGTATATTTATGGGAATTTTGAAAATCACTACTATTTTACATGTTATCCAACTAAGATCAAATCTACCGAGTACGGTGGTTCAGAGAAATAAAGAATCTGTTCCGGATTACAGAATTTTTCAGCTTTTAGTTTTAGCATACATACATACCTGTGATAAAAGAGAAACATCAATACCGATATCAAAATGCCTTAAGAAAATGGTAATTGTCATTGTCACTGGATCAACAGAACCTGCCTGAGAGGGGGGAACAGTATGTAGGTAAACAATGGAAATTTTCATGAATTACAAGAAGCAACTGGTTTGATATCCATGAATGCAGGGAACTATTTGTACCTCTTTAAAGACAACACTCTGCAATGACTGCAACAATATCAAGAAAAAGTATGTAAGATATTCTCCTTAGGGTTTAAAAATAGAACACAATATCACAAAACAAACTTTAGCAATTTGTGAGCAGCAAACTGGAAGGTAGATATTCTTTTTTGTGCCATGACCAGATTAATTGATTAATTGAACATTTCTGTAGCTTAAGCATTATGAATTTTTCATGGACTCATATTTACATTTTGGTCTGTGAAAAAGTGTGATACATGGATCAAAACAATAAAACGCAATGAGTATTACCTTGAGCATCTTATAAACACAATACACTGACAAGGCATATCCTAGTAGATTCTGAACATGACCTCTCCAAGTTCGAGAAAACGTGGCAGCTATCTGGAAAGAAATCAAAGAACAGTGTTGAAAAGTTTAACACATCTATTAATAGAAAAATATACTGCAGTAAAAATGAAGTACAAATGTAAGAATTCATTTAAGAAAAAGTATTCATGTGCATGGAGAGAGGCTATTCGTGTGTCTAAACTTTGATTAATGGCTTGTGTTGGGTTTCAACTCTAGCCTACCCTAACTTGCTTGAGATCGAAAGGCTTTGGTGGTGGTGTTATGTAAGAAAAAAAACAAATAATGTAAGCAACCAAACAGCAATCTTATTGAATTGATTCACCCAAGAATCAATGTGATCTATTCAATAATATATGTCATAGCTTTAACGTGAAAATGAAATGAAATGAAAACAAGGCATCAGCAAGAATGCTAGAGATCAGTAGATCACCATACATGGGGGAAAGGTACACTCATCATCTATAAGGAGGAACATGAACATCATTTAACTGTAAGGCAAAGTAACCAATTAACTTGAGCAAGTGTTGTAACATTTATGATGCTGTTCTGATTTCTTGTGATAGAGTAACAGTTCTTACTTGTCTAACCAATTTTTGTTGTGTAGCTAACACCACAATAAAATAATGACAGCAACCCCAGGTCATTTATGGGAGAGATTAAACAACACAAAGTCTAGAAAGTAGAGGGGTATGTAACGTCAATAAGTTTGGTTGTCAATCTTAACATTGTGACTAAAGGTGCAAAAAGTATACCTTAGCTTGACGGAGTTCATATATCTCAAGGAATAGTTGTTTGGAAAGCTCTTCTAGTGCCTGGACCTCTGCTTCCAAGATTTTGATATCTTCAAGGACAAAAATAGGGATTAATGTGTGTCACAAACAAAGCAAATGGGGTGCCAAACAAAAATGTAACAAAAAAATACTGCATACCCTGCTCAGTTTGATCTTCCTGCACAGATCGAACAACTGTTCCAACTATACGCTTTAGAAATGATCTGGCTTTTAGCTTCTGCAAGCATTAAATTTTGTATTTGGTCAAGCCACACAGGGTAAACATAAAATAATAACAGACGGTATAACCATGTAACTTGCTAAACGACATCTTTCTGAACTAATGTGGATTAAGATTTGACAGAACCGACCACCTGCCACTTCAACAATATAGCAGTTTTGCATAGTTAAATCACATGCAATTAATACTTCTTATTAAAGGAGTGGCCTCTGTTCAATTTGACTAGATGCACGTACATGCAACAAAATATGGCAGTTCCGCATAGCCAAATCTCTGCAAGTTTGCAACAATAGTAAACTTCCATGCTTGCAAACAAATAATTATGTTTTTAGATCCAATCTAAGTAGATCATTACAATCCAATAGTTATGACACAGGATTTTTTGTGTTAAAACACAGGCAAAGAATAGTAAGCACACCTCCTCTGATCCTTGAATCCTCTCCATCTCCATTCTGGACAGAATAATTTTCTTTTTCTTAGCAATACATGTCTCCATGGATTGCATGAGCTGCCTTTCCAGAGTTTTTATGTCCATTTCGTCAATTTCCCTGTAAGTCAGGACATAACACATTGGCATGTGTAGCACAACACTAAACTGAAATCGAGGCTCACTGTTTGGATTCTGGAAGTGACTTTGACGAGAGACTATCATATAGGTAAATTAGAGTTCAAACCTGATAAACAGCGACAGATAGCTATATGGCAGATTGACGGCACCAAAACCAGAGAGAACAGCCATGACACTCACTCCGATCACGCCAATCCTACTAACCAACTGGGGCATCGTGAAAAAACCTACGGAGTGAATAGCAAGTGAAACCGCATGAAGTGAGCATAAAATGAGACGTGCAAATTGCCTAAGATGCATGCCTCTGAAACCAATATCGTAAGTTATTGTAGCTAGTTCTATGTGCTATGAAACTAGCAACCATCGCCATGACTATAATACCAACCTTTTTCCGGAGAAGGCATAGGGAAATGAATCCCCATGCGCCAGAATCCGTAGAGGAAGATCAGCAGGAACAGCGCCGAGACGAGCAGGGCCCGCTCCCTCCGCACCCCTGCAGTAACCCAAACGATCAGCCAATCAGAGCAGCCAGGCAACGCAAAACGATCAGCCAATCAAGGCGACGCGTGATTCGGGGCGGGCACCTGAGTTGCGCAGCAGCAGGTAGCAGTGGTAATAGGGGAGGACGAAGACGAGGAGCAGGATGAGGCAAAAGAGGTCGAGATGCCAGTTGAGGAAGCGAGCGTGCTTGGAGAGGACGGGGAGGATCTCGAAGAGAATGAGCTGGAAGAGGTTGCAGGAGAAGGCGAAGACGAGGCCGAACAGGATCTGCACCAGCGCCCGCCGCTCCTCGTACTCCTTGTACAGCCGCCGGTTGAGGAACCACAGCCCCGCCCATCCGAGACCCACCAGAGACGCCCCCACCACGCCGCCCTCGTACACCGCCGCACCCCACCCCATTTCCGCCCTTGCCCCTCCCCTCCACTCCACTCCACTCCTCGCGCGCGCCGGCGTCGGAGCCGGAGTCGGATCTCGTGGGGGGAAACCGTACGGGGGGAGGTGGACCGTGGAGCCGTGGAGGTAGCCTTCGCCCTTCGCGTGAATCTGCCGTGCCCCCAACCGCACCGCCGTCTCCTGCCGCGGTGACGCGCTGCTCGTAGGCCGGCTGGCTAGCTTCGTCGTGAAGCCCATTATAGGAACGGTATTGGTTCGCGTGCGGCCCAGTTGGACCGGAACGGGAGAGCGGTTTAGGAGCGGGCCGGTTAGTTGGACCAGAACGGATTTGTGGTTCAATCTCTGACAGGCCAGCCCATCGCGTCTGGCGTGCATGGCCCATAGAGTCGCGTGGTTCGTCTGACCGGTCTCCAAACTGCTGGTTTGACGACGGTGCTCCGTACCATTGGATTTCAACAGATAAGTGCACTCTAATCCATAGTCACAGGGATCAGGGTCGAAGCCGTGATCCATGTTTCAGGGTCAGCGTTGTGGTTCGAGGGTCGGATCAACGCGGGTCGCCATTGGCCGTAATTACAAAATGTTCATCACACGACAAACGTTTTACGACAACCAAATTGCAGCTCACAGGCTACATTATTACACTGAATATAAAATAAAAAGACTTATGAATATCTTGCTCAAAGAATCACTCCTTGACTGGGACAGCTACTTCAGGCCTTCTTATTTACAGGACTCACCATCTAAAAATTTTAGTCAATAAGGGTGAGTACAAAATGTACTCAACAAGCCACATAAATGCACATAATGCAAAGGTAATCGCAAAGAAAAGTAATTGGATTGTTTTGCGTAAAAGCAAATTTTGTTATTAAGCATATATAATTAAGCATGTGAATAATATTTGAATAACATTTAATAAATACTAATATTGCTATCACTACCTCGAGTAGCACACATGTGCTCAATCGCACAACAGCTCAACCAATCATAATTAATCATTCACATTTAGAACATTAAGCTAACTGTGGATAATATCACTAGGCTCACCCATAATCGTGGGCATGACTTTTTGAAAAGATTATACTTTGATCAGAGGTGTACAACTTTACCTCGGTTAACGTCAGGATACCACCACGGTACCCCGACCCAAACCCATGCTAAGGCCCATCGTATACCATACAAACATACAAACACCCGCTAAGGTTTCGCTTCCCGTAGGGCTAACCCTAGTCGAGTAAGCCCCCTCTTATGCCAAGTGACATTCACGCCTAGGGGTGTGACCCACCACAAACCGTCAGCCATCATACCACTGGTGTTGTAAGCAAGTACAAGTAATACTCTAAGTCAGGTTGTACCCATTAGACTTGTGGTTAACACGGAAATACTTTACAATAGATCCCGCAGACCGGTCCTTATAGTGCCCTGGGTACGACCAACCAATGCTCAAGCTTGCGCCTGGAACCCACCATACTTATAACATCACCATTCTTCAAAGCCAAAGAACTCTTCTCCAGAATATCAACGAGACGAGACATATCAAAGAGTGTAGAGTTCAACCTAACTAGTATTGTAGTTATTAATAGCGAGGCTGAGCAAGTGTGCTACTACATTAGAGCACTAACTAATAAATATTATAAGGCGACAAGGAAAACGGAGTACAAAGCATGGCTTAGGTGGTTTGCACATCAAGGATTAAACTAAACTTTAACTAAATATTTAAAAGTGTGGTCTAACATGCATTTATTAGCCTATGGGTTATAGCAATTATTTACAAATGGGTTCCACAAGAGGGTTCTGTGACTTGCCTTTTGCGATTTTAAAGAACTTTTTAACTCTTGACGAAGACTTCCAGATCTTGCGCGAGGTCCTTAGAAGCTTCAAGAACATGAGGCTCTACACGGACACCAATAAACAAGATAATGAATTATTCTTATTAATTAAATGGTTAATTAAGAAGGGTGATGGAGTTTGAATTGAGAAGAAAAAGTAAAATAGAACTATTGATATTGAGTTGAAACAAGGATTGGTCGAATCAAGTCATGGTCAGTGAATAATACTTTTATTCGACCAATGAATGGAAGGTTATCTGAATATGATGAATGATCGGAAACAAAAGAATTATATTAGATCAACTTGATTCGACGAACAATGACATGGATTGAGGTGAAGGAAGACAAATAAAAGCGACGACTCGACACTGATCGGAATGAATAAATGATAAACCATGGTTGAGCCAATGATATAGGTTAGAACCAATGAACGATGGACATATCAGAATCAATGAATGACGACACATAGCAGAATAGAAATAACAATAATGAGCTATGGCGTTCAAAGACGCGTGACATACGTATCAAGGTTAGATCAGAACAAGATCAATGTTTAACTGGTATGGCATCATGGTTGGGACAAATAAGATACCGTAGACAACGTTTCAATTGAATAGAATAAGAATACAAAGATTCGAGGATAGTACTATCTAGCTCGGAATTGATGGATAGCAAAAGAGTATGTCTAACTAGAATAGTAGACAAATCATGAAGACATAATAAATCAAGATAAGCGAACGAGCTAGCAAGTTATAAAGAATGACATAACAACATGATAATGAACCGACCGGAATGAATGGATACGATATTTTCATTGATTAGGGTAGGAAACTATGGAACCAAGGTTGAATTTAACGATTGATAACAAGGTATATGATGATAGTCCTACAATACGATAATGAACCGATTAGGATGAATGTCACATCACACAGGATGGATCAATGGACATGGCAACAGAAAATTAATTAGACATAACAAAATAATGGGGAACCAAAAGAGTATAACAATTTAGATCAAGATCAATAGATGGGATAACAAGGTAGATAAGCTTCGACGGGAAAATATAGATTCCTCTGAATTTACGACAGGAAAAGAGAGAGATGGATTAATCGAGCATGAATATTTCAAACTCGACCGGAAAGAAATATAAATTTAATTTATTTTCAATTAAAGTTATTTATTGAAATATTATGAGTGATTATTCTAATTGTAAAATCCTTAATAAAAACTTAAATTGATTTGAGGCGCGAGAAATTTACTAGAAATTCCTTTAGCCAAATTTTATTTGGTTTTATATTATTTTTAATTGTAATTATTTATCATATATTTTATTCACACAATAATTATGTTGAAACATATTTTATTATTTAACATTAGAGTTTTGCGATGTAATGATATTGATTATATCTTAATTAATTCCTTTGCACCAAAAATTCCGGAATTTTTTTTGGACGTAATTTAGAGCAAAGAGATTTTTTTTAAAAAAAAATACTCTCGCCGCGATTTATTTTTAAATGAAAATTTTAATCCCGTATCTTAGCTTCATTGTTTATTGCTTTTCGCTGAATCATTTTCTTGAATTTCATTTATTAATTACTTTATTTTATTTTAACGCCTAATGAAGATCAGGGCGTTACATTGCCGGCCGCTAGCTTCCTAATCTTAGCCACAAGGACACCACCGCGGTGGTTACCGCACCCCGTTGGCCTCCGACCGTGAGGAGGCGCCTCACATAGCTATCTACTTTGGTTCAACCCGGGGTCATCGATCCAAACATCTATGGATTTCGACCCTTAATACAGTCAACCGATCCAAGATCATTGATCGATTGTACTCAAATTAATGAAACAAATATAAGATTCACATCCCGTATAGATATACCCCTCGTACCATACTTTTCACATTTCTCCAACCGCGATCGGTGAACTCGTTGTGACTATGCTCTAATCACCACCAACACCAACCGCGACGACCCCAAACTCACCACCGCCGCACGTAATTAATCCCGGCGGGCCGGCCGGCCGTCCGGCCAGCCGCAAGCACATGCCCGTCGCTTCTGCCGGGAGATGCGAGACCACGCGTCTCCCAATTCCCAAACCAGATAAACGATCGAGTTGACGAGATGGGAAACGAGATGCCCTGCTAGCTAGTAGCACCGGCTACTGCTGCCGTGTGTGCTCCGTGCCAGACTCAACTGTACACACGGGCCTATCCTATGGCGCCTGCTTCCGAGACGGGCAACAGCCGACAAGCCCATGCAAGGGCCGGCTCCACGTACAGAGAGCCACAGCCTGTTCCTCCACCAACCCCGGAAGATTTGGCGCAGATCCGCCATTATTGCAGCCTTCTCCTCCGTCCTCCAAGGTCTAAACACCCCAAGCAAACAGGCAGCAGCCAAGCTCATCTCGTTCCCGATCCCGATCTCATCACCTCAATACCTCATCACTGCCTGCCCATGCACGAGGCTACCTACCGTGTCCCCCTCCCGTCTCAACACGCCAAACCAATCATAAATAAAGAGGAATGGAGACGGAGGAGCGCCCATGCGGCCATGCCACCCGCAGGTGGATGGAGGCATGGAGCTAGCTAGTCTTAGCTTTGCCGCCGCGACAAAGCAAGAGATCCCTCCTGTTGCAGCCATGTGGAGGACACGAGGTCACGGGAAGGAAGGAAGGAAGCATCGCATGTCGTTAGAGGGAATGATGGATTGATACTCAAAATGAGGTTTCGATATCAGGAACAGGGATTATGTTCGACTCCCATAGGGCGAATCACAACAAAACATACAAGAGCATCGCTCGAAAATTACGTAAACATATTAATGGAATACTGTTCATGCTTGGCGAGAAACGAGGCGCCGTCCGGGACTTCATACAGTTCACCAAGCAAGCGGTGGTCAGCGCTTCATGCACGTCGGGATCCATGTTTATTCACTCATCTGCAATGATTCGAGGGTGTTCAAGAACAGAATTTCCACGCGCTGGCCTGTCTGGATAGAGCAAAATTGACGGGCATTTACCGTTGGGTGATCGGGAGCTGGTGGTTGAGAAGTCGGAGGTCGCCATCGGGATGGAGATCGAGAGCTGGGTGGCCGAGTAGGAGGCGAGGCTGCTGTTGTCGTCAGCTAGCTCCGGCCAACAAGAGTCCCTCGCCTTCGGCCACTCGTCGAAGAAGGGGCGGAGCGTCTGGCCCTCCTGCTTGGTCGAGTCGACGACGGTCACGTAGTCGCCGCCAAAGAAACACAGAGGCTCCCTCTCCGCCTTCGGCAGCGAGCAGATGGTGGTGTTCTGGTCCAGGTCGATCAGGTTTCCAAGCAGAGGGTAGCTCGAGGCAGAAAATGCGGTGGTCTGAGATGGCAGCAAGCGCCACGAGCTGTCGATGGAGGTGTCCATAGCTCCGGTGATCAGCTGGCTGTGCTCGTCTGTCAGTGACCTCACTCCATAAGCAGAATACCTGAACATTGGAAATTCACATGGAAATGTAAAAAATGAGTATAACAGCAATCCATACACCAACATGTACAGCAATGATGTATAAGCAGGTATTGAAAGAGGACTAAACAGATCAATTGCAGCTTGCAAAGTGTTCTCTCAAACATACAGAAGCACACTATCAATTACATGTTACCTAAAGCCTGATACACTGTTCTTTGACTGACAATGACAAGCCATGGGATTGCCGCGGCACATTTGTAAGCACCAGTTCGTGACAAAAGAGAAAAACAAAACAAAACAAAACAGGTGCAGAGCGGCCTAAATTTGCAGTTCAGACCGAAATGAGAAGCGAGAAGTCGACCGCACCGCAACTTTGTCGCTGACATGGGGACCCTAACACTATCAGGAACACATGTCCAGAGGATCTCATTTGGACCAACAGTAGTCAGCAGAAGAATAACGAAGCAGAATAAATGCCAGGCCTGAGATCAAGCAGGTGCAGAGTGCACCGGGCACTAGCTCTGAGCATAGAACCCACGCAAGTTGCAACTTTACTTGTACTGCTACGTATTTCAATCACGCAGGATCACACCCTGCTCTGCAATTTCCATGATTCCAACAGAGCACCAACACTCTTTAAGTGTTCTAAGACACTACCACCTTCCGATCTTATCAGGCAAAAATCTGGTCCCAGAAAGCTTGGCCAGAGGCAAAGGAGGAACCTAAGCACATATAACAGCAGTTCTTGTGGCAGAGTGGACAGAACAGTTTTTTAAGCAAGCAGAGATCATGCACACTGACACTGTCAGATAGTTAGTACAGCAGTGATACCGCACTAGAATTCAGAAATACCAGTGGTGATGCGTTCGTTTCTGAAAGGAAACGGCTCAACCTGAAATGGCACCTAGACACGAAGCACGTCGATATAGCATGATTAATTAAGCAGTATTAACTTGAAAACGGATCGATCCTGCTTTTAAAGAATCTTTTGTGTATATATATATTTAAAAAAACACTTTTTAACATGAAAATATAACATCAATTAGTATCAGCAAGCATCCAGACATCCAGTTCTGCATCCATTAATCTGACAACAATCTAGCACTAAACAATAAACAGCAGAGAGAGTTTGCAGAAGAGTACCTGAAATCTTTGTTTCCGCCACCGGCAGCAGTCGAGTAAGATGCAGCACTGTCCATGTGCAGCTGAGTAGTATTAGTCCCCAATCCGAACGAGCCAGGTGCGCTGCCACGGCCGCCACCTCCGCCGCCGTTAGCGATCGCCGGGTACAGCGAGTGGTTCTGGAAGGCGGCGGCGGCGGTGGCGGGTGGCGGGTGCGAGTGGGGGGCGACGAGCTGCGCTTCCACAGGCTTTCTTGAACGGTTCCGGCCGCGGTGCATGTGGCGCTCGCAGTACTTGGAGTCCGGCGCGGCCTCCTTGGAGCACCGCCACTTCTTGCCGTCCGTACGCCGGCACCGCCCGGGCTCCGGGTCCAGCTTCTTGCCGAAGTAGGACCCGTATCCAACTGCAAACCAACCAAGCACGGCAAACAAAAACCAAGTCAGTGATGTGACGTGCGCATCTACGCATGTGTCGGTGCGCATTTGGATCGGAGGGAGCAGTCCGGGAATGGAACGCTTTCCAGCCAGATATTATTTGCAATCAATCAGGCGGCGGCCGGACCGGAGGGCTGCCGCCGCCGCCGCCGCCGCCGCTGCCGCCGGTAGATCTACTCAATCATTTACGCAGCAAGAATGCACAAGAAGATTAACAAAACGGAAAAAAGGTTGGAATTAGACTGTGCAGTACTAATATGGAGTACTATTTTCCTTTGGTTGTTCAATTTTTGGGGTCCATTTGATGCAGGACAGCTTGCTTAATCGCAGCAGCAGCAGCAGTGAATGCGTGGGTAAGGCTCCCAACAACCAGACAGGAATAACCCCAACGAAAAGGACCATAAACTAATCACCTCTTTAGCTACCTAGCTAGGAGCAAATCTTGATCTTGAGCTTTGAGCACGAGCAAGCTAGCTAATCTGGAATATAAAAACGCAAACTTTTAGGAACAAAATCTAGGAGAGTATTAACAAATGACCGGGCCCAATTAACAAACGGGATCAAGTACAAGTGAATCCCTCGATCCGAATAAACAAGCGAGACAGATCGCATAATCAACGCAAGAGCATGGTGGGGTGGTTGTTAGGGAGGGAAAGGCGGCGGCAAAGGGCGGCGAGGCACGTACGGGCAGGGTGGTGGTAGAAGCGCGAGGCGAGTGAGTCGAGGCCGCGGCGGATGGGGAGAAGGAGATCCGGCGGGACGGGCACGCCGGCGACGAGGTACTTGTAGATGAGCGCCTGCTGCTCCAGCTCTTCGTACTGCGCCGCCGTGAAGGACGCCGCCCACCTCGCGCCGCCCATCATGTGCTGCTGCTGCGCCTCCTCCCCGACCCTGCACGCAGACGTACGGCGCCCCGCCCACATTAGGCCACACCGCAAGAAAACAAGAAGAAAGACCAAAGGCGAGCGCTTTCGCGCCGAGACGACGGCTTACGCGGACAGAGGGGAGGAGCGGCAGAAGGCGAACATGGAGGAGGGGCGGCGGTCGGCTGCCGGCGACAGGGAGGCAAAGGGCATCGCCATATATGCGGCCGCTCTGTGTACACCCCCCTCTCTCTCTTCTGCCGCAAGCTGCTCGCGTCTTCTGTTTTAATGTGCTGTGCTTTTGCCTTTTACTTGGCTGGGCTGAGCTGAGCTGAGCAGGGCGGCTCTGACCGATGAGAGGGAGAAGGGAGACGATGGGGACGCTATATAGCCATGGGTAGCTAGGCTAGCTAGGCGCGCCGCGCGGAGGCGAGGAGACCGACACGGGAGGGTTCCAGCTAAGGGACAAGCATCTGCATCCCCCCCTCCCCCCTCTCGATCTGATCGGTTTCTTTCGTTTGGGTCTCGCGTGCTGCTAGCTTTTATTCGGTTTTGCTGTGTGCTTGCGGATATACATGGGCCGTACCACCGGCCGCGTCGCGGTGAGCCGCATGCCGCGCCGGAGGAGACGATGATGAAGCGGATAATTTAACTATTTATCGTTCTTAACATGTATTTAATAGACTATATGTCAGTAAATTAGATGATCCCACATGTCAGCGACTCCGAGTGATATTTTTGTTGCCACTCACATGTTAAAAGTGGCAAATAATTAAATCCCCCTGATGAAGTCGGCCGGATTGCACACGGCGTGTGCAGGGTGAACCGTTTGTACAAATCCGAAAACTGAAACTAAATGGAGATTTTAATCAGTATTAATGATATTTTTTGTAGCAGTGATTTTATAGCACCATTGTTCAATTTATCCCATCGTTACCATATCCATGTTCATCATGTTCCACCTTCTCACACATTTGTTCCAATCGAGACCCCTACAGTCAGCTCGTAGACGCAACCATCTCTTAGTATCGTCGGATTTCAATTCAGCGGATATTGAAAGGGACTTCGTAGATAACGAAGTACATAATGAAATCCATCTCTATAATGTTGGAATCTTTGCACCATTTGATCTGCGCCAAACAACGTGAATCGTGAATCGCGAATTCCCATCTGTTGTACCGAGCCACCGACCGATCGAGAAAGCCAAACCGGCTTCGTACGGGCTTCACGTGCAGCCGGGAAAACCACTAAACCAGCCCGCTCACCATCAATCCGGCAGTCCGGTGACCCCTACAACCAGGCGGCGGATGTTTTTTCCCCGCAAACAAGCTGCTGCTCTTGTGCCCAGCGCCCAGGCATGCAGGCCAAAGACAAAAGACGCGCTCAGGCGAAGAGATGCGAGATCAAGCTGACAGACACATGCATGCAGGCATGCAACTTTTCCGTTGCCTTACGGCTTATGCAACGGGTCAAGCTAGCTGAGCGCTAGCTGCTGCCTGCCTTTTGGAGGTGCCGTGCTTTGCATGCTGGGAATGGACATCTGCGATGCGAGAACAGGATGCTCACCGCTGGATACGCCAAGTTCTCCACCCTACCAAACCCTGCCTGTTTGATCACATTAGTACATACCGACGTACGTACGGCTCTCGTGTTAGAATTACACGTACGGGGATATCTCCCGATGTTTGATGTCCTACAACTGTACTAGGTAGCACGCATGGTTCATTGGTTCGTCGCAGCATAGACCATACCTGAAGTACACTTCGACCGCATTGACCAGAGCCGAGATTCGCAGAGAGAGAGAGAGGCAGACGTGCAGGCGAATAAAGCTGGAAATTGAACGGGAGCTGCCCTGTCCTGCATGCATGCACGCACGCACGCACGCATGGAGTAGTCATGGACCGCATGGCAGCGATCGATCGATGGGCTCGATCTCGGCGCTTGTCTTCTGATCTTTTCCCCCAGAAATTGCTAGGAAATATCTGCATTGCAAGTGGATAAGAGAATACCCGTTGGCTGTAGCTAGCTCGCTTTAGGTTATTGGGATGAGGAGATCGAAGGCCTCACGCAGTCACGCCCTCGTCACCTCGTCAGGGGGAGGGAGATAGATGGTCCCGTGGAGGTCCACTGCACGCGCGCGCGGCCACCTCGCTCGATCGCCGTCCCGGGAACGGACGGATGGATACGCATCGTGCCCGGGATCAGGGCATCTGTACGCAATCGAGACGGGGACGTGCATGCATGCGTCGTGTCGCGCGTACGTCCCGGGCCGGCTGCCCGCGCGTAGGTGTCCGGCCGGCTGCGGCTGGCCTTTGCCGGCCGGGCGGCTGGTGCACGTGATGGGTCGGGAGGGGGCACGCTAGCTTCCCCGCCCCATCACCCATGCCGGCCATAGCAGCTGACTGACTGGCTAGCTGTGTAGACATACTTCCAATCTTCCCTCTAAAAAAAACTAGTAATTCTCAGTGACACGCCCCGTTTCATTTGATGATTTATTACTTATTAGATGTTTTGTTCGAGATAGATGTAGCGACGACCGCCGCAACTACTCCTCCCTGCCATTGTTCCCGTTTTGGTGGTGGCAGTTCTGGCGACGTACCGCTACTCCTCTCCGCCACGGACCTCGTCCCGGTGACGGTGTATCTGATGAAGGCGATCACCGCCCCCCGACGACGACGACTGACTGACTGTGAATACTAGATATTGGCATACAGAACCCAACAACGCCTCCCCGTCTCTACGCCTATGCCACCTGCAGCACCATTTCGTTGCATTGATTCCTTCGACGCTGCGTTGTTGCTTTCTACTATCACTAGTACATGAGATTACGAGAAGGCGACTCTACACAGTTTGTGGCATTTGAGCCGCTCTCCATGTTGACTTGCAGGGGGACACGAGAAGTTATGCAGTGGCACAAGTTTCTATAGACAGTTGGCTCGTTTAATCCCACACTGTTGGAGTGTAGCCCGGAATAATCAACCGAGGGTCTCCTTGACGACGACGTCCAGCTGTTCTCCCAGTCCGTGGGACCGACCCCACAGTACCTTGCAGTGTCTTCCCTGTACCGGCTGGACGTCGACGTCGGCGAACTGTGCCCAACCCATCGACGTACGTGGCGCTGTACGTACGTCTCTAGCTACGCGGTACGTACGCACCACGCTCGCCTGCTGGGGCGACGGCGGCGGCGGCGTTGCAGTGGCCGGCAAGTTTTTTTGTGGGGTTGTTCGGTGGTGGCGGTTGTTTGCGGCGCCGGCGAGGCAGGCGGCGGGCCGCTAGCTGCACGCATGATGAGTGCGTCGTGGTGCCCCCTCCCCAGTCCAGATCAACAATAATGCAGCGGTGGGGGGCAAACAACCTTACCCAGCATGCACGCACCGGCGTCTTTTGGCGCTCTTGCACGGTGCGCGCTGCATGCCGGTGCGTGGGGGCTCGCCGCCGCGGGGCCACCGCGTCACGTGACCGGATAGGGGACAGGGGGTTGGTTGCGTTGGTTGGATGCATTGGGCCGCCGCCGGTCGCACGGCTCCCCCCAGCCCGGGTTCGTGCTCGTTGGTTACGTTAATTTGAAAAACTAAATTTGAACTAGTTATAAAAATAATTGCAAAATCAAATGATTATTTACAAGACAATTTTTTAACCCTAATTAATCTATGATTAGCAAGTGATTATTGTAGTGTAGCAGTACATTGTCAACTCATGACGTAATTAAACTACGAATAATCCACCGATTATAAATGAGTTTTGTAAATAGTTTACGTTTAATTAAATTCAAAAATAATATTTAAACATTCGATGAGACTAAATTTTGTACTAGAACAAACAACACACACTTAATTCTAACTTTAATTCCAGTGAAGGCAGCCAAGAAAAAGGATACAATTGCAAATTTGCAATGGTCCCGTCGTCCAGACTGATCGACTCCACCCAGGACAAGGTCTCGTCGGCACGGCAGGCGACGTCGTCGTCCCATGCGCACACGACCACCGATCGCGCCGGCCGGCTGCCCGGCTGCAAACTCCCCAGTCGATCCCCAGACCAAACTGACGAGCAGTACGACTCCTCCTACGCGCAGAGATCTGCTTACAGACCCGCGCGATCGACCACGTACGTACGGGCTTGTCCAAAACTTTCTTCGAAAGGCTGCACGCACAAACCGTCACCCGGTCGCGGTCTCTGATCTGATCGAGCTATGGTTTCCTACAGATGGTAACCTGAACTGACCCAAACGAGTCAGAGAAACAACTCCAGTTCATAGACCAAGGGACTACTGTGAGAAGGAGTACGTGTTTAACCCAACTCAGCAAGTTTGCATCAAGCAGGGGGATCAGATCGCGAGTAGACGTGTGGTGCTCGCATGCATAGATTTTAGTCGATCGGCGCTAGCTACTCATCAAAGGTGTACAGTCCTGGTAACATGGGGCATCTATGATCTATCGTTCTCGTGATGAGACTTGGGAAACCATCCATCGCATCGCATCGCATCGCACGAGCAGCGACGGTAATGGCTGGCTGCCAACGACGACTTGCTTTGCCTTTTCTCACGCCCAGCTTGCAACGAGCTGCAGTTCCTTCCAGATCCCTTCTCGCTGACAGGACAACTACCGCCACCGGCCACCTATCAAACCCTCGATCTGCAGCTGCCCCATGCTTCTTCCATCAGCTGCCATGCACATCATCACCTGAGAGCTGAGCTAGATGATAAAATATGATTTGAGATAATAAGATGTAATATAGAAGTAAAGATAACACACACATCCAATGGGGGCCACCCACGTGTGTAGTGCAAAGGAGGCAAAGTTTATATTAGTTTGTTGGGATCGCAGATCGCTGGCCTCCTCGGCTCGCACCGGCAGGTACGCGTGCCGCCGATGCAGCGACAGGCCTCGCGCTGTGCATGCATGCATGGCCACTTGGCTCGAACCCGATCGAGTGATGATTACCTGTGTGTCAGTGTGTACCCCAGGGGTTAGCTAGCTAGGTGCGTGTGCGTGTGTGTGTGTGTGCATGCTTATGCTTAGGACTTAAGATATCGGTCCATGCAGATGCAGCCATGATAGCCATCCATGTACGTGCACAGGAGTACGTACGTAGCGTGTGCGATGTGCACGTACGTCGTGATCTAACAGTGAGCGATCGAGCCGCTCTTCGTCGATGTGGAAGCTAGGACCACGGCCACCGTTTTGGTGCTGCAGATTTGTCGATCTCGTCGGAGACGTGCAAGACACCGCGTTTGCATTTACGTGTACGCCATACGCGTACGGTGTGTCCGTCGCGTGTGCGCTGTTTACTTCGGTTCGTCCTGTAATGTAACTCCAGTTTCTAGGCCGTGTAAGTGGCCTTCTCGTCAGCCTCGTTACGGGCCTCTCTTGATTAGGTTAGCCGGCCCTGGAGAGCCTGTACGATGGACCGAATATAAATGTTAGCAGCTCACTGTCTATAAGAGAATCTCGGCTGATGCAGTGTCGATCTAGGGCTAATCAGATACTTGAAGTGCCGTTGAAGGGAAAGAAGGTCAAATTTATAATTTTTCAAATTAATGTTTTCAATTTGAAATTTATTTTTAAAATGTATTTTTTTTTAAAAAAATTCTCTTATAGACTACCAGGCACCAGCTGCTAGCTATTACAAAGCCCACGGATAGCCCAATTATACAGCCCAACTTAGCCGAATGTACTTTGCATTTGCCTCTATTGTGTGACAGCTTAATAAAATAATTGATATAATATACTTTTGATTATCGAATCATATTTTTATTTTAAGTAATTTATTGGCTGAATAATTTAAACTATTTAATGAAACTAATTATCTAGGCTATCCTGTGTGTGTCAAGAGTGAAAATAGTTGAATGTCCATAAGTAAATGATAGAATACCAATTATTTTTATACATCGGGATATATTGCTTATAATTTAAAGGTATCGATAATCTTGTCGACAGGTCCATATAATCAGCTATTTAATTATTAGTTCATTTCTTAATTGTGATTATTTCATAAGATAAATATAAATATTTTTTCTGGGAAGAAAGGCTTCTATCGTCTCAGCTAATATGGGCTGCCAAGAAGAAGGGAAACCCCCGGCTTGACTTGGAGCAAATCGCACAAAAAGTGAAGACGAGAAAAAAAAAGGCTTCTGCCACTCGTTCATCGAAAGAAGGGCGAGAAAGCAAAGCGAGACGAGCAGCACGAGGATTTGTGCTTCGATTTGCTGCTGATGGCAACACGAATGCAAAGCAAATGCTAGTACCAACGCAAAGAACTACGAGCGATTACAGGAAAAAAAAGGTATCAAAGCAGCCGCAGCAGCAGCTATCCCTGCATCCAGCCCAGTGCAGCATCTACATGTTTACGAATTACGATCATACGACGCGTCGGTGGGAGTGAGCTCGGATGCTTGCCTGCTACTCGACGCCCTCGGCGGATTTCTGGACCAGCACGACGGCGAGGGTGATGGCGGAGGCGTAGAGGGAGTTGGGCACCCTGCGAACCACCCTGCCGACGCCGGGGACGCCCTCCGTCGCGCCCTTCGTCGCCAGCGCCAGCGCCGGCGCGGCCACCAGCGTCACCAGCAGCTTGAAGCTGATCGCGCACAGCGAGTCCGCCGTCAGCTTCCGGATGAACTCGGCGAACTCCTCGCGGTCCAGGAGCCCGTCCAGGTTGATGTCGTACTCCTGCGCGCGCAGGATGTGATTTTTTGTGGGGGAAGCGGTACCTTCGTCTGGTCCGCACCTTTGTTAATATATGGTGCCAAGAGCCGGTCACCGTGGCTTACACGAGAAGTCTCCAGCGCATGCGATCAGGACTCAAGCTGGCCACAACTAACATGCGATATCAACTCTAACAGCCAGGAGAGTCCCAGGGGCATGCGCAGGAAGAGACCAGATGCATGCGATGCATGCGCAGGATGGTTACATGGATAAGAATGCAAAATGCTAACTATAAACTAATTATTATTTCAACACCCCTCCTCAATCACAACTTTCCTAAGTTGAGATTGTACTTGAAATTCTCCAATTTTCGAACGGGTAATGCTTTAGTGAATCCATCAGCCACTTGATCTTCTGTTGATACAAATTCAATCTCTAGAAGTTTTTGTTGTACTCTTTCTCGTACAAAATGATAGTCCACTTCAATATGTTTTGTTCTGGCATGGAACACTGGATTTGACGATAAGTATTTAGCACCCAAATTATCACACCAAAGCTTAGCCGCAGGAGGATTCGAAATCTGTAACTCTAGTAACAAAGTTTGTATCCACATGATTTCAGCTGTAGCATTTGCAAGGGCCTTGTACTCTGATTCTGTACTTGACCTTGACACTGTTGCTTGTTTTCTAGCATTCCACGACACGAGATTATCTCCTAAGAATATAGCAAAACCTCCTGTTGATCTCCTATCATCCATACTGCCAGCCCAATCTGCATCTGAATAACCACTAATCTGCATTGATTTTGACATATTTATCTTGAGACCGAGCTGAGTGCATTGATTAATGTACCTGAGTATTCTTTTCACTGCTGCCCAATGAACTGTAGTAGGTGCATGTAAAAATTGACAGACCTTATTTACTGAAAAAGCTATATCAGGTCTAGTTAGAGTCAAATATTGCAGAGCACCTACAACACTTCTATAATTAGATGCATCATTCTGTCCTAGTGGATCTCCTTCATGTATTGTTAGTTTTTCACTGGTAGACAAAGGTGTATTTACTGCTTTACAGTCTTGCATACCAACTCGTTTTAAGAGATCATTGGCATACTTACCTTGGGTTAGTATAATACCATTTGAGGTTTTTGTTACCTCAATTCCAAGGAAATAATTCAATTCTCCCAAATCCTTGAGTGCGAATTCTTTCCTCAGATCCTCCAGAAGTGCCGGAACTGCCTCCTGTTTGGAACTTGCTACTATTATGTCATCAACATAAATAAGGAGAAACATAGTTACATCCTTCTTGTTATAGAAAAATAAGGAGGTATCTGCCTTTGATCCTATAAATCCGAGATCACATAGTTTCTTACTCAATCTTGAGTACCATGCTCTAGGTGCTTGTTTCAACCCATATAGCGCTTTATCAAGCTTACAAACATAATCAGGATGATTGGTATCTTCAAAACCAGGTGGTTGCTGCATATAAACTTCTTCTTCTAGAAAACCATGTAAGAAAGCATTTTGGACATCCAGTTGGCGTAAAGTCCATTTTCTAGAAACAGCAATAGAGAGAACAATTCGAATTGTAGATGCCTTAACAACAGGACTAAATGTATCTTCATAGTCTATACCATATCTTTGCTTAAATCCCTTAGCAACCAGCCTGGCTTTATACCTATCTAAAGTGCCATCTTGTTTTCTTTTAATCTTATAGACCCACTTGCAGCCTATGATATTTCTATCCTTTTTTGGAGGAACTAAGTGCCAAGTTTTGTTCCTCATTAGAGCTGAATATTCTTCAAACATGGCATTTTTCCAATTTTTATCATGCAAGGCATCTCTAAGATCTGCAGGTTCACCAGTAGTAGTGAGAAAACCGTATTTAATGGTACCATCAGTATACCTTTTCTCTTTTCTTATGCCTCTTTGTAGTCTTGTCACAGGGCCTTGCTGACTTGATTGTATCATCAATTGATGTTCTCCCCTATCATCAGGAGGGTTTGCAGTAGGTAGCTCAGATGAATTGGAGTTCTCTGTAGTCAAATTGAAGCTTTCCGTGGTATCTTCGTCTCTGTCGGAGTATGGGCGGTCGACAGAGCCTGACCCTCTGTCGGCGTTTGGGTCACCGATAGCACTGTCGGTGACTGGAAGACCGACAGAGACACCATCCACTCCATTTTCTTCTATTGCTTCTTGATGTATCGTGACCTCTTGTTGTTCTGCATCAGAAACGTTAGTGTGATCTGCAATATGACTAGTCATGAGATCAATCGGTTTTATACCCACAGATTTATTCTGGCTATCAGCTTTATGTTGAGGATTGGAGAAGGGAAAACAGTCTTCATCAAAGACAACATCCCTAGAGATGTAAACACGGCCTGTAGATCTATCTAGGCATTTGAAACCTTTATGAGAGGGACTGTATCCCAAGAATACACATTGTTTGATCTAAACTGCATCTTGTGAGTATTGTAGGGACGAAGGTTTGGCCAACATGCACATCCAAAAGTTCTGAGATTTTTGTAGTCAGGAGATTGATCAAACAGGCTTTCAAGAGGGGTTTTATATTGAAGTAGCTTGGTAGGGGTTCTGTTGATCAAATATACAGCAGATGTGAAGGCTTCGTCCCAGAATCTAATTGGCATGGATGCATGAGCAAGAAGAGAAAGACCGACTTCTACTATATGACGATGTTTTCTTTCAGCTGAGCCATTTTGCTGATGGGTATGAGGACAAGAGACATGATGAGTGATACCAATGTTCTGGAAAAAGGTGTGAAGTTTTTGATATTCTCCTCCCCAATCAGTTTGGACTGTTATGATTTTTTGATTAAACATCCGTTCAACAAGTTTTTGAAAATCGTGGAACTTTTGAAACACCTCAGATTTAGCTTTGAGAAGGTAGATCCAAGTAAATCTACTATAAGCATCAATAAAACTCACATAATACTTTTTATTTCCAACCGAAACTGAAGTGGGACCCCAAACATCTGAATAAATGAGTTCTAACGGATGCTTAAATTCACTCGTAGATCTAACAAAAGGAAGTTGACGACTCTTAGCTTGCTGACATGCATCACAAACACTTATTTTATCTGACACAGCTGAACATGGTAGACCATTCTTATTAATGACTCTTTCTACTATGGTAAAAGAAGGATGACCTAAGCGATAGTGCCATTGTTCAAGGGAAGGCTTCACAGCAACATTGGCCTCTCTTGATTGTTTGACTTGATTGGTTGTAGGAGGAAGGGGATAGAGACCTCCACGACATTGACCTTTAAGAAGAGTCGCCTTCGTGGCCTGATCCTTGACAAGAAAATGCTTAGGATGTAATTCAAGATACGCAGAATTGTCAGATACAAAACGATGTGCAGAAACTAAGTTCTTGCTGGCTTGTGGAACATAGAGAATATTGTTTAAAGACAGATCACGATGTGGGGTATTAATAACCGAATGACCAACATGACTAATTGTCATACCTTCTCCATTGGCCGTGTGAACTTGATCATGTCCTTTGTACTTGTCACGCACCGTCAGATTTTCCAGTTCCCCTGTAACATGATCTGTCGCCCCAGTGTCCATATACCAATTTGTATCTACACCATAGGAAGTGACTGCTGCTCCTGCATATTTTCCATCAGGTACAAAATTTTCATCATACCTGTGCCAGCAATCTATAACAGTATGTCCTCTCTTGAAACATAATTGGCACTTTGGTCTATTGTCACTGTTATTTCCTGTTCTCTGTCCTGGATTGCCGACTGTGCTTCTCCCTCTGTTGCTATGGCCACGGCCGCGTTGGCTGTTGTTGCTGCGCCCGCGACTGGATGGGGCACTTCGCCCGCGCCCCCGACTTGCAAGGTTCAGGGACATTTGCTGTTCTGCATGACGCATTTGCCACCTGTTTTCAAAGTGTAAGAGTTGGGAGAAGACTTCCCCAACGCTTACTGCCTCCACTCTTGAAACAAGAGAAGAAACAATAGGATCAAAGCTTTCATCTAGTCCTGTTAGTATATAAGAGACTATATCTTCTTCATCAAGCGGTTTGCCTGATGCCGCCATTTCATCTGCAAGAGCACGCATCTTCCCAACATATTCTGTGATACTGAGATCTCCTTTTTTCATTGTTGCTAATGCAATCCTTGTGTTAATCGACCTTGCTTTTGTCACTGAAAAGAACATACCTTCGATGACTTTCCATGCAGATGAGGACGTTTTGCAGGCTGCTACTTGAACCAGCACGTCTCTGCTCATGGATGAGAGGATGTAGCCGAGTACTTGTTGATCGACCGCCATCCATTCTTCAAATTCTGGATTGATGACTTGAGTCTTCTTGCCGTCTTTGTCAGTACTGGAGATGAACTGATCTGGCGCCATTGCTGCACCGGTGAGAAAAGCTTCAAGCTTCGCTCCCCTGATGACCGCCAGGACTTGAGCCTTCCAGATAGCATAGTTCCCCTTGTTGAGTTTCTCAGATACACTCATGCCGATGAACGGATTCCCGGCCGGAGTTCTGATGGACGCCATGGCGTGAACTCGAGACTAGATGAGTTCGTCGTCTGGCTCTGATACCATGTGATTTTTTGTGGGGGAAGCGGTACCTTCGTCTGGTCCGCACCTTTGTTAATATATGGTGCCAAGAGCCGGTCACCGTGGCTTACACGAGAAGTCTCCAGCGCATGCGATCAGGACTCAAGCTGGCCACAACTAACATGCGATATCAACTCTAACAGCCAGGAGAGTCCCAGGGGCATGCGCAGGAAGAGACCAGATGCATGCGATGCATGCGCAGGATGGTTACATGGATAAGAATGCAAAATGCTAACTATAAACTAATTATTATTTCAACACAGGACACACACGATGAACATTGGTATCACTGTATCACTCGTGACAAATCCTGGGACACATGAAACAAAAGCTACCTGGCTACCACTACCAGAATCCAGTTCATAAAGAAACGAGAAATGCATCGTGGAAAAAAACTGCTCTGTTTGCGCTCCACTCACTCACTCACTCACTCATTCACTGTGACAGTGTGACTGCAGCTATCGGGGCAAGGAAAAAATTACTATTTTTTACTTCTAAACTGCATCGTACACAAGGCACAAGGTGATTCCCGCTGTAATTAGCTGAAACAGAGTGCTCCTAGTACGCATCATTCACATTTTCCGAGGAGCAAAGAGCAGAATCCAAGATTCTTAGTTTGCTTTCTGCACAAGGAACAGCTGGAAGAACACTATAGGAAACTGTCTCATCAACCAAACTGACAGAGGAAAACGACGAATTAAACGAGGGGGATGGGAGATTGTGATTACATTCATCATGGCCTTGAGCTTCTCCTTGGAGGGGGGATCGTAGTGCGGCCCCGGCAAGTACTTGTTGATGTCGCTGCCCACCCCAACCACAAGACCAAGTCAGGGAAAAGCAGGTGAGAAAAAAACCACGGAATTCGGAATAGATATAGGGGAATGGATCGGCTGTTCTACTTGTAGACGCAGAGGACGGCGATGTAGACCTCCTCGAAGGTGAGGGCCTCTTTCTCGCGATTCTTGGTGTCCTCGGTGAGGCGGTCGAACACCTTGTCGGTGATCTTCCTCACCTGCTTCTCCTTCCATTGCCTCCCTGCACCACCAATCCGATCCGTCTTTCACTCCCTCCCTAGAAACGAAACCTGCCGCCTATCGCCCCCACGTTTTCGGGTCGAGCGATGGAGAGGAAGGCACGAATCGACTCACGATGTGTTCGAGGCGGGTTACCTTGGAGTTTGTCTTGGAGGGACGCCCAGGCTTGCCCCATGACGACGGCGCCGGCGCCGGCGGAGGAGAAGACACCCGGAGTTTGGAAGGGGGAAGGGATGATGGAAATGGAAGTATCTCCTGCGGGCGTTGTGATTAGCCTAATCTAAACATGTGGACAGCCTCCCCCCCTGTCGATTTTGGTAGTTAGTTGGAGGACTGTGCCAGTACAAGTGCCCCCAATAAACAAAATTAGCAAATTGATAATTTGCCGTAGTTAAGTTTGGGTTTCGATTATTCGCAATCTTAAATTTTGGCTTCTATAAAATGTCACTCTAAATTTTATCTTAATTGTTTTTTGTTGTTCTATCAGATTTTAACTCAATTCTTATTTTTTTCTCCCTAAAAAAATAACAATCTATTCTTCTTATTTTATTCATTCGATTGGAAAATGACAACGCCACACTTATGTATAGCGAGTACATATTTTTTGACGGTGTAGATTAGTCTTTTTCTAGGGAGAGAAAAATGAGTAATGAATAAAAATAGAATAGAATAACAAAAATCAAGTAGAATGAAGTTTATGGTATCATTTTATCAAAACCAAAGTTTAGGGTGACAAATAATTGAAACCCAAACTTAACGATGGCAAATTATCAATTTTCTCAGGAAGTACTCCTCTCTCGAAAGAGGGATGGGGCAACCGAGCTCCTCGTCTCGTCGTCTCGCCCTCGAGGCCTCGTCGGATTCTGGGCGGCCCAATGGCGATGCTGCGTGGGTTGGGCCGTTCTCGGATGCAGAAGCGGCCCAGCCCGTGAAGGAGGGCGCAGGGGGTTTTGTTTCGGATCAGGCTCGAGGGCGGCTAGACTCTTCTTTTTCCCCTCCCCGCCGCCTCAGTGCTAGGGTTCCTGGCGAGGGTTTCTCTCTAGATGCCGTGATCCATCATTCGTGGCGGTCGTCTCGCCCGGCGTGGGTGTGGATCCCGCGGGGTGTTCCGATCTCCGAGGAGGTGGTGGAGCGTGGTTTTCCGGCCTCTGTGGACGACGTTCGGAGGTTTGGCTTCGCGGCGAAACTCCTCCGTCGAGACATACCGAGGTTGGTGGATTCTCGCTCTTTCTCAACGGTTGTGAAGGGAGAGGCTATGGATCGGCAGTGGGGTGAGGAGTCCATGGGTAACAAGAGGAGGATGTTTGATCGAGATGGGTCCAGGGGGGACCGGGAACAAAGTCGTGGGGGTGACGGTGGTGGCCGCGGTCAGCGCTGGCCGGGGTGGGAGAAGAAGCCAGTGGAGGCTCAGCGTAAGGATGATAGGGCCTTTGTGTGGCGCAGGGAGGAGGGTCAGGGCAGTAACCAACAAAGGCGTGACCAAAAGGGAGGGCGTGATCTCAAGTCGGAAGATCTAACTTGTTTCAATTGCGGGCTCCCTAGTCACCATCAGGTGAATTGTTCCAACCCTACAATCTGCTTCGTCTGCAAACAAACGGGTCATATCTCTTCTGGATGTCCCATGCTGGTGTCTCGGTCTGGTGGTAAGGCAATGGGGTCTCTGGAGTTATGTGCTTATGGGCTACCTAACCAAGCGTTTCATCATCTGGAGATCCCCGTTGGTGAAGCGAAGTCGGTGAATCACGCTGTTACGGGGATTTTGACCGTGGAGGAGGGTGTGTGCTCGGAATCACAAATTCTAATCGAGTTAAAGCATTTATATTCTGTAAGTTGGGACTGGTCGGTGCTTCAAGTCGATAAGAATCAGTTCCTTGTGGAGTTCCCGTCGAAAGAAGCTAGATGGGAATTAGCGAGGCTCAAATGTTTCGAGTTTCAAAGGTTCAATGTGAGAGCGAACATAAGGGTTTCTGACAGGGATATCCATGCGTTTTCAGAGTTGCAAACGGTCTGGGTTAGAGCGTTTGGAATCCCTCAGATTGCTCGAGAGGAGGAACATGTGATGAACATTGCCAGATTGATTGGTAAGCCTTCTGAAGTGGACCGTCCTTCTCTGTCTCGCTCGGGCCCTATCCGTGTGAAGGTGTTCTGTAGAGATCCTTTCATGATTGAGGTGGTGTCGGAGGTGTTCATCAACAAAGTGGGGTACAAAGTTAAGTGGGTTCCGGAGCTGGATGGGGTGAAAAGTACCAAACATAAGCCGGATGGTTTTAAAGTTGATATGAGCAAGGGCAAATTCGCTGGAAAAGGTGTGGGGGGTGAATTTGGTGACCCGGGTGAGCATGAATCACATGATAACTCTGGGCTCCCAGAAGATGATGGCAACCCGGAGGAGAGTAAGCCAAGGGATGCTGAAGAGTTAGGGGGGGAGTCTGATGAAATATCCGAAGATGATGTTCTCTCCACGATACCTGATGTTTACTGTCGTCCTTATGGAGGGGCTGCTGAGGATAAGCAAGGTGTGGATTGCCAGTCTGCTATGGGCAATACAAGTCTGGGGAGGATCTGATAGATGATGGGGCCTTAAATGACACTACAATTAGGGGAGTGGTTTTCTCTACAGAGAGGGTGGTTCTTGAGGCTGGTCGGGTTGTGGAAGAAGATATGGTAGGGGTGAAGGAGGGTGAGCAGTTTCAAGCCGTGCAGAAGAAAAAGGTTGGGAGAAACAAGAGTGGAAGGGGTCCTCCCGTGGCTGTCAGGCAGAGCTCTAGGATTAAACGGGATGGTGTCTCCATCGTGGCTAAAGCTCAACTCCGGGCGGATTCAAAAAATGATATATCAGGTATGTCTCGATTTGCGATCTTACATTCAGTAGATGACGATTGTCTGGCGAGGATAGCTGTAGGTTCGGGGGTGACTCTGGGTCCGTCTAAGGAGGTGATAACTGAGCAGATCCAGTTGATTAAAGCCAGGGAAATGGCCCAGGATTTGCTTTTTGCTGCACAAAAGTCACAAATTGTTGAGACTGGGGCAAACAGTGAGGGGGTGGTGGCTGAGGGGGCGTCCTTTGTTGAGGGGGCCGCTGTGGAAGGAACCTCAGGCCCGGGGCTTTCTTTGGTGGTGGGTGATGTTTTGGATAATCCATGAAGGCCCTGTTCTGGAATATTAGGGGGCTTGGTAGTGTGGCTAAACGTAGGCAACTCTCTGAGTTCTATAAAAAACATTTGTTTGATTTCGTGTGTTTACAAGAAACGTTTCGGGTGAGTTTCACGGCTAAAGAGCTTAATAGTTTCTGTCTTAATAGAGATTTTTTTGGTGCACTAAGCCGGCGGTCGGCCATTCGGGGGTTTGCTGAGTGGGGTGAATTTAGACCTGTTCAAAGTTACCAATGTCGATCAAGGTCGTTTTTTCATATGTTTGGGCGTTGAATCAAAAAGTTCTGGGGTGTGTTGGGAGCTTCTGAATGCGTATGGTCCGGTGATAGAAGATGAGAAGTTGGGTTTCCTTCAAGAATTATCGGATAAGATCTCTTCAGTTTCGGTGCCTATCGTTTTGGGGGGTGACTTCAATTTGATCAGGTCGGCAGATGAAAAATCAAAAGGTGTTATCCATTGGAGGTGGGTGGATGCATTCAATGACTTCATCGAATCATCGGAGTTAGAGGAAATAGTGAAAACGGGGTGTAAGTTTACTTGGTCGAATAAACAAAGCAATCCTACTAGGGAGGTGCTCGATAGAATTTTGGCTTCTTCTTCTTGGTCTGCGCTTTTCCCCTTAGCTTCTGTTCTGATCCTCCCTGGTGTGGTGTCGGATCATAGCCCTTTGATCGTTGACCTTGATAAGAAGATTGCTCAGCCGAATGTCTCCTTTCGGTTTGATAATGGTTGGCTGGGTGTTGATGGTTTCAAAACGTGGCTCACCGCTCAGCTGCCGAATAGGGGTCACGATACGATTTTAGACTTTTGGAAAAGGCAGGGAAAGGTGTCGAGGCAAAAACTTAAGGGTTGGGGTAACAATGTTAGGCAGTCAGAGGAATAGACAAGGCTATGTGTTTGGAGGAAATTAAACGATTGGAAACGGAAGCGGATACTGTTGGGTTGGTTGCAGACGAGTGGGAGACTAGATATATCCTTGCCCGCCGTATGGCAGATCTTTTTCAGAGAGAAGCTGTGTATTGGCACAGGAGGAGTGGCCAGCAGTGGTTGACTCAGGGGGATGCGAACACAGGGTATTTCCATAAGATAGCAACTGGTCGGAAAAAGAAATCTACAATCACGTTTCTGGAATCGGAAGAAGGGATTATTCAGGAGGAGGAGGGATTGTGTGCTCACATTTATGGTTACTATAAACAGCTGTTTGGTTCGGAGCAGAGGGGTGTGCTGCGTCTAGATGATGACTTGTGGCCCTCACATGGGAAAGTTTCAGCGGAAGATAATGCTGCATTGATTCGGCCTTTCACCTCTGAGGAATTAGATGTGGCCTTTAGAGGGATGAAAATTAATACTGCCCTAGGGCCAGATGGGTTCTCGGTTAGCTTCTATAAAGCCTTCTGGGGGCATTTTAGGATTCAGTTTAAGGAGATGCTAGATGATCTCTACCAACATAAGTTGGATCTTGGGAGGATCAATTTCGGTGAAATTGTCCTGCTTCCCAAAATCAAAGATGTTGTCTCGATCAAACAATTCAGACCTATTTGTCTGCTCAATGTGTGTTTCAAAATTATCACCAGGGTCCTAAGTCTAAGACTCGCGGGGGTGGCGGATAGAGTAATTGATCCGTGCCAGACGGCTTTTATCCCTGGTCGGAATATCCTGGAAGGAGTGGTGACTCTTCATGAGGTTCTGCATTCGATTCACTGCTCTAAACAAAGATGTCTCTTGATCAAATTGGACTTCGAAAAGGCGTATGATCGGGTGAACTGGGAGTTTCTGGGGGAAGTCATGGTGAAGAAGGGTTTTCATGCCAAATAGAATAAGTGGGTGAATAGTGTGGTTTCTGGTGGTCGTGTGGCCATTAACATTAACGGTCGTCGGGGGGGTTTTTTCCGGACTTACAGGGGTGTGAGGCAGGGGGATCCCATGTCTCCGTTGCTGTTCAATCTAGTTGCGGATGCCTTGTCTGTTATGTTGGCTCGCGCCAAATCCAATGGCCTGCTGAGTGGTGTGGTGCCCCATTTGGTGCGAGGAGGGATCACTCATCTTCAATACGCTGACGATACTGTTATCATGTTGGAGTTTTCGAAACAAAATTTAATCACGATCAAATTTCTCCTATTTTGCTTCGATAATATGTCGGGCCTAAAGGTTAACTATCATAAAAGTCAATTGTTCACGATGGGGGTGAATGAGGATGATGCGCGTTGGGCGGCAGATGGGCTCAACTGTGTGTTGGGATCTTTCCCCATCACTTATTTAGGTCTGCCGATTAACTCTTCTAAGCCTTCTAGGGCAGATTTTGAGGGCTTAGTTCAGAAAGTGGAGAATCGGTTATCCACGTGGAAATGTGCCCATCTGTCTCATGGGGGTAGGATTGGTGATGATCAACTCTTGTCTTAGTAGTATTCCTTTCTATGCGATGGGGGTGTTTCTCCTGCGGGATTCAGTTCACAAACAATTTGACAAAATTAGGAGTCGATTCTATTGGGCTGGTTTGGGTGACAGAAGAAAATACCATATGGTCAATTGGAAAACGATGTGTATGCCTAAGAAGTTTGGCAGGATGGGCTTCATCGATACTAAAACCATGAACATTTCCCTGCTGGCAAAGTGGTTCCTCCGCTTTGTCAGTGGGCACGAGGGAGCTTGTTATGAGTTGCTTAGAAACAAGTATGATCGGGGTGGTAGTTTTTTTGGAGATAGGGTGCAAAGAGGTTCATATTTCTGGAAGAGTCTGGTTAAATTTAGAACATGGTATCATAATCACTGTATCTTCTCGATGGGGGATGGTTGTAGGGTGAGGTTTTGGGAAGACAGTTGGGCTGGCGATGTCCCTTTCAAAATCAGGTTTGCCTTCCTCTATGATATCTGTGCGAACCCGGGGGGTTAGTTTCGGATGCCCGCCGTAATGATTGAGATGGTCGAGCTGTGCAATTCGATTTCGTTTGATGGTGGGTCGGACTCTGTCTTTTGGGCTCTAGACAAGGGTGTTTTCTCGGTGAACTCTTTGTATAATTGGCTCTCTTTCCGTGGGGTTGGGGATGTTGAAATGAAGCTTGTTTGGAAATGTGTAGCCCCCCTAAAGGCAAAATGTTTTTTGTGGTTGGCTTTGCGAGGTAGGATTCAGGTTGGTGAACAGCTGGGGATGAAGATGTGGGCTGGGGACCCGCACTGCAAATTGTGTCGTCAGATTGAGTCGGTTGATCATTTATTGTTCTAATGTCCTCTCTCCAAATTCACTTGGTGTTTTGTGAGGGATTCTCTGAACTGGCGGCGTTGCCCGAATAATATTTCTGATATCTTTTCAGTCCTGGGGTGTAGTTTGTCGCCTCATAAGAATAACTTGTTGGGTGTTTATGCTGCAGTTTTCCGGTCTTTGTGGATTAACAGAAATGATTTTGTGTTCAATAATGTGCTTTCGACTAATGTTCTCAATGTGCCTTATCGGGTAACTTGTTTTATGGAGCAGTGGACGAAGTTGGCGTCGATCAAGAGAGTGGAGGAGGTAACAAAGTGCAGGGACTTGCTCCGTGCTCAAATGCGAAGGCTTGCAGGGGCCGTGTCGGTAAACGCACTGTCCGTCGGGTGAATCCCAGCTTCGGCTAACCAAAATCTGTTCGTCGGGGGCTGTGTTCATTGTGGTTTTGGCTGTGGGCGTTCTTGGCCGTGACGGCAAGCAGCGCCGCCGCCAAGATCGCCACGGCGGCCTTGTTGGCGAGGACGAGGCGCAGGTCCTTGCTGACCCACTCCATGATCAGCCTCCGGAACTCTTCCTGCGTTATCCCCTCAGCTTGCTCTTTCCGGTAGAACTGCAAGATTGAACGTTGCCGTCAAAACGAAAGGAAAAGATTCGTTTTTTTCTTCAGAAATGAGCAGAGAGCGTCACTACGAGTACGGGCCGTACCTCCAATTTTTTGGCGACATCATTCATGCAGGGAGGATCTTTATGTGGGCCGGCTAGTTGCTTGTTAATCGAGCTGCACCAATTTTACGACGAAAACGGAGATCAATTAGAGCACGTTTCAGAAAATGACTGGAGTAATGAACACCTAAAGCTAAAGGCTTGAGATGGTTTGATTAACGCGGTCCATTTCTCACTTGTAGACCATGAGGGTGGCGACATGGAAGGAGCTGATGTCCAGGAGCCTCTTGTTCTTGTCGGCGAGCTCGTCGAACACCTTGTCGCAAATCCTCAGGACATCCAGCTTGCCTGTACGCAACACAGGTTATTACTCATCACAAAATTCACAATGATATGAACAAGAACAAAATTACCATGTGCCCTGTCCCACATGCGGCCGAAGAACTTAGCCATCCTTCTCTTCTCTGTCGTCGTCGTGGGGAGAGAACAACGAGAAGAGGTGGCTTAGATCGAGCAAGCACGGTGCATTTATACGCGGACGTCGCGGAGAATTGTTTTGGTTCTGGATGCCCAAATCACTTGCAGGGATGGCACTCTTTCCTTGCCCCTTGACCAACCAGCAGTCCAGCAACTCGAAAAGGAGGAGAAACTCCATTTTGTTGGCTTCTGGGTTGTCGGCAACGCAGGCAGGTGCTGGCCCAAAATTGGCCCAGTAGGGTATTCCAAACGAGCCCATAATCCTGGGCGGCTGATGATCCGGCGAGGGCACGAACCGGTAGGCGGCGGACGAAGGAAGAGTCTAGAGCGACGGCTTACCCGCCTGTCCACGCACCGTTCGTCCAGAGTTCCGGACTTCCGGCTGCAATGCAGCGTCACAGCACGGTTCAGTTTACTCTTCAAATCCAACAATTTCTTGTGAAAACATCGGTTGTCATGTAAGAGAACGGAGACTGGGAATAAACAAAAAAATCTCTCACATTATTTTGCTCAAACATACATGGAAGGTAATATTTACCAGCTAGTCACCGAGGTTTTTGAAGTACCAAACATGGCGGCTGATGAACAGCAGAAGCTTATTCCGTTATTCAAAACAAGGAATTACAGCTAGAAGCGACGAAGTCATTCTTACCATCCATCGAAAAAATAAACAGACAGCACAAGTTCGCCATCATATGCAGGGCAAATCGCAACAGCAATGTAGAGCCGATCGAGAGCAGCAATCCTCTCAGTTCTTCACCGTGGTGACATGCCTCAAAAGCATCTGGATCACTTCCGGGGAGATACTTGCAGCCTGCTGCTTGAGTTGTTCGATTTTTTCTGTTGTCTCTTGCTCGAGGCGCTTGACGTTTGCACCAGAGTCGCCGCTACTCTGGAAATAGCATGAACACATAAAAGAAATGAGGCTCTGCATTCTGCAATCTCATGGCAAACAAACAGGACCATCCATAAACCATGCACCTACCTCTGCAACCTTCCTCTGGAATTCAGCCTCCATCTGAGCACGGTATTCAGCTATCTCTCTCTCAGCCTCCTCTTTTGCTTGCCTAAGCCTGGCTGATTTAGCTGCAAAACATAAAATATATGGTTTACATTGCACGCTGTATTGACAAGGAAAAACTCAACTGTTTTGCATTTTGAGTTCATGATAACGACATTTTTTCAGAGAAGCTGAAGCAAACATTTCTGTGGTAATGTGCTACAATAAAACATATTTACGTTTTGCTAATTTGGCAATGAAGGTAAATGACTAAGGCTGTTATCAGCAATTTCATAAATATACCATGCAACTTGGTAGATAAATGACAATGCCTAACAAGTGATAACGTGAATAGAGTGGGCAAAACAAACATTCACCATGATGCTATGCCAATTAATGTTTTAGAGAGGGGAGAGGGAGAGAGTTACCAGCCCTAGCAGCATTTACAATTTGCTGAGCCTCTTGCTCTGCAGCCAGCAATTGCTGAATTCCACTTTGGCGCCTGTTTGCATCCATCTTTAGGCTGCAAAGTAAAGAATCAGAATACATTAAAGGCTCAGAAAAAAAAAGAATTCCATCAGATGACAGTAGAACCACCAAACGTCCAAAATATATGGAACATCTCCACATCATTATGGGGAAGCATGTACATGATAAAATGGGGAACTTCAAAATCCCCTTGATGCTAGCCGACGTCACTGTTGACTGTTACTGACAATACGAAAAATAACACATCCTCACATACAGCTTGAAGTATACCATGAAAGTAAGATTTATTCATATCTTATTCACAGTACATTAATGTGATTGTCTGTTCCTCACTCCTAAGTCCTATATCATAATTATACTTTGCTTTGGAGTGCACGCTAACTATGGAGTATACAGTATGCCAAATACGAGCATCCACCTACTATAACACTAAAACCACTAATACTATGTTCTAAAATTCTAGATGAAACGAGGTTACATCCACCAACAGAGGCTAACAGTGGCGGCCTTAACAAAATAGGGCATGGTGGTTCAGCTTTAGCCCCCAAAATTTTAGAAACAAAGTGCTGTTAGTACTCCACCACACATTAAAATAGTCCCGCAACAAGCTGAATGTATTGATTACATGAAGATTGGACAGATAGATTTGGATTAGACCACCCATATGACATGCTAAACCAGAATCTCTCTGGCCACGGCATTTTAATGAACCAGACCTAAAGATACAAACTCCCCAAAACGATCGATTGAACCAACCTGCTACTTCACCAAGCGTAATTCTTCGCTCGGTACTAATTACTTTGGCGTTGGATCTAATATCTTATAAGATCCAGAGTAGATCGAATAATATCCAGCAAAGGAGGCTAGCAACCTAACAGATTACCAATCCCCCGATCCAATTTCTCCATCACCACGACACCAGACCAACATACAGCGCCTAGATCGAAGAGACGGAAACGAGCAGTACCAAACCGAAAAGACGCGTTAGGATCAGGCCCCAGCGTCGTCGATTCCTACCAGATCCTGTAAAATTGATGGAACACGAAACCAAACCAAACCAAACCAAACCAAATCGAGGGAAAGCGATCGTGGGGAGAGGGATCCAATTCGCCGTACCTGCAGGGGAGAAGACTCGAGCCGCGCCTGGACGAAGCGAGAGGGATTCGATGGGGGAAAATGATCCTGCGTGCTCCCGGCCCAGGGGTTCGAAGCTTTTTATCCCTAGTGTGGATTAATTTAATCGTTTTCTCGTAGTTTAGCGGGCCCGTAATTTGAAGCCCATATATAAAGGATTCGGAAGCCCATGTATAAAAGGATTAATTAATAGCTAGATTGCTGCCACGTGTTGAATCCTACGATGGTACCCATTTAAAAACAATAATAAAAAAGTTTTGGTTTCGTAATTTTTTAACAAGCCATTAACCAATTTCAATCTCGTCACCTCTTGCAACCTTGGAAACTATAAATCATGTAAAGCTATTAACTAAAGTTAGTATGTGTCATATCGTATGTTTAGACATCAATTTTAAAGGACTAAACTTGAATTGATTGTAAAAATAATTGCAGAATCGCGAAAGATCCATCGATTATGAATGAGTTTTGTAAATAGTCTATATTTAATATTCTAAATAATATCTAAATATTCGATGTGACGAGACTAAATTTTGGCCTAGAGGAAACAAAGAGATACTAAAAATGGTCAGCGAGTAAAGTCTTAACTATAAACTAATTCTACTACTAACCCCATCCATTAGATTAGAATCTCATGACCATGATTTGTAGTTTCTAGAGTTAAATGTGATAGATGATTTATACTTCCTCCGTTAACTTTGAAATGACGCAGTTGATTTTTATCTCAGTGTTTGACCCTTCATCTTATTCAAAAAATTATGCAAATATGCAAAAATATAAGTTATAATTGAAGTGTTTTCAGTAATAAAACAAATTATAACAAAATAAATGATATTTCAAAAACTTTTTTTAAAAAATAAAATGAATGGTCAAATGAGATGAAAGTCATTTGGGTCGTTTAAAAGTAAACGTACTAAATACGTTTTTCAACGATAATGACAAATAAAAATTCATTATTATTTTAAAAAATCCGTAAATATCTCTCAAACCCAATTAAAACCCCATCCGATTCCACGCCTCCCTCGCCATCTCACCACCACCCCTCCCTCTCCTTTCCTTCGCCGGCTGCCTGCCTGCCTCTCCTAAGCCATGGCCGCTGCAGCAGCGCGCGCCGTTGCAGCCGTCCGGCTGGTGCAGGCGGTTGTTTCGTCGCGGCGCCACACGGGAGCCTCCGCTCACCCGGTGCGGCCTCGCGGCGGGCGCGCACCTGCTGGGTCCGTCCGCTGCATGGCGCGGCGGCCCGACTCCTCGTACTCGCCGCTGCGGTCGGGGCAGGGCGGCGACCGTGCGCCCACGGAGATGGCGCCACTCTTCCCAGGGTGCGACTACGAGCACTGGCTCATCGTCATGGACAAGCCGGGCGGCGAGGGCGCCACCAAGCAGCAGATGATAGACTGCTACGTCGAGACCCTTGCCAAGGTCGTGGGAAGGTAACCATCATGCAATTCAATCGAATCGCCTAATGCATCTGTGCTTCGGAGACCGACACTAACTTTGGATGTGTGTAGTGAGGAGGCGGCCAAGAAGAAGATATACAACGTGTCATGCGAGCGGTACTTTGGGTTCGGTTGTGAGATTGATGAGGAGACCTCCAACAAGCTGGAAGGTATACCGTAACGAATTATTACACATTTTTCTACTTATGAGACACAAATGTTTGCATTAGCACCAAACATTTGTAGTTGTAGAAGGCTTAAACCTGTTAACTTGATATTTGTTATGTACAGAGTCTGTGAGTGGTTCTTTGGTAATGGAGTAATTGACCTTTTTTATGACCAAAACGCTTTTGTATTGTGGTATGTTATATGTGTTCTATGTTTTTCGGTTTGTCTCAGGGGAATGATGTGTTGATATCTATGAGCAGTATTGTGCCCTGCTATAAGCATTTGGACATGTTCATCTTTTGAATGCTTAATAATCAGTAACTAACTTGTCTAGATAAAATTTATCAGGTGTGCTGTTGTGGCTGATTTTTTGCTCTGTGTTATCTAAATATTGGCATTAGCATATGTGCATGGCTGCATTTGTTGAATGCATGCCAGTAACTAACCTAAAAGGATCATTTATTGTTGGATATTGTTCTGTTGTTTTGTAACTGTGGATTATGTTTGCATACAACAGGGCTCCCAGGTGTTCTTTTTGTGCTTCCTGATTCCTATGTTGACGCCGAAAACAAGGACTATGGCGGTAAGCTCTAAGCTTACAACCTTACCCCTCTTTTTTTTTATGTCTTGTATAGAGCTCCGTTGGTTTTACGCAAGCTGTTTGTAGGCTATAATTTATGATTTTTTTTCCTATACTAGAACCTGAGTTGTGATATATGATTGTAAGGACTGTTCTTCTAACTTTCTTTAGCTTGATCCTACTTAATGAACTGGTCCATTATAGACTTGTAGGTTTATCAACTGAACTATGAATTGTACACTCTGATCCACTATATGTGTCAGGGAAAAATGTTATGTTGAAGCTGGATGTATCAAATTATTGGTAGTCCATTTGCGGTCTCTGTACCACATTCGTACCTTTACAACAACAGTTGATGTATTCAGGCCTGAGATATATTTCTAGCAACAGTGTTGTCCGGGTTCTCATGCCATTGTCATTCTTTGCATTGCAGCTGAGTTGTTTGTGAATGGAGAAATCGTTCAAAGATCACCAGAAAGGCAGAGAAGGGTGGAGCCAGTGCCACAGAGAGCACAAGATAGGCCCCGTTACAGTGACCGGACTCGCTATGTGAAGCGGAGGGAGAACAAGGCGTACCAGCGGTGATCGAAGACTCGACCATATCTGCAACTGTCTTAGATGCATTGACCTACCTTACAAAACAGCATCTCCCACATGAGAAACGCCTTCTGCCGCGTATGCTGCGCTGTGTAATATTGCCATGTGTTTATGCATTTGGGCATGCGTGCCTTGTCTACTTTAGATCGACTAGTCTATTAAACTGTTCACATGAATTCTGAAGAACCCTCTCTCACGTCCAATTTTATCTCATTTCCAGAAACTATGCTTCAGTTTGTTTTTGCCTAAGACATGTTGCGTTGTTGTAAATGCCAACTACAGAAGGAGAATTCCCCTACCGTGCAATCCGCGATGTACGGTCAAAAGCATCAGGTGTTTTCTGGTCAGGGTTATTGCGATAGTGGTAACAGTCTCGATCACTGTTTTTCAGCTTCCTACAACTGTACTCGTCTGAAGCTAAAACAAACACAAACGATTCAGATTTCAGAACTAGATTATAAAATTTAGTAATTATATAATTTAGATTAAATTCTTCATATTCTCTAAATACTTAGACCAGCTAGCTACTAAAAGTCTGTTTGTTTCAGCTTTTATAATCTAAAACTGAAATAAATATTCTAGATTTAGATTGTGAGAATGTAACTACAGAATTTAGAAATAAATTAGAATTCAACAAATAAATTAGAATTCAACTGTTGGAATGCTAGAGAGCATGCGAGCAGATACTTAGATCACATAATTAGATACTCCGACAAACTAACTATTAAAAATATCTAGCTAAAACAAATATATCGAATCTCTAACTAAAACAAATAAAAATCTTCCACTAAAACAAATTTAAAACAAATATGATATAACACTATTATCAGTTAACTCGAAAACTGTGGTTACCACGGCAACAACGGCGGTTTTGGTCGGATATCTACGTGAAAGCAAATCGGCGCCGCGGTGGCCATCGCTGGTGATATCCCACGAGCAGCGTGTGGTTGGAGGCAGCAAACACCCAACGCATGCGATTCCGCTGCCTTATCCTTCTCTTCCTCCGTTCCTCGTGTCCGTGCCACGCCAGCCGCCCGCGCGCGAGGCCGCCGCTCAAGCTCCAGCTCAAGTCAGTCAGCCAGGCGCAGCTTCAGGCCGGCGTGCGTTGCGTTGCGTTTCGTTGCGCGAAATGGCGGGCGCGAGCTTCGTCTCCACCGTGCGGCCTCCGGCGCTGCTCGGCCCCCGCGGCCCCGCCTCCCCTTCCGCTCCCATCGGCGCCTCGTCTCCCGCGCGACGGCATGCGCTCGTACGTTACGTGCTCGCGGGGGGGTTTTCTCTCGTTTTTGAGCTTGAGACGCTGTGTGATCCGTGTAATCCTTCGAGGGTTTTCCGTGCAGATGATTCAGGTGTGCTGCCGCGCTGCCGCGCAGGAGGAGAACCCGCGATTCCGTAGAAGGGATTTAATTGGCGGCTGCCTCACTACTGCCGTTGGCTTGGTAGGTTCTCATCTTTTTCTCCGTTTCGTTTATGAGATCAATGTAGTCTTCTTCCTGCATTGGAATATGAAAGCCAGTTAGTAATGTTTTCAGAAATCAGAAGTAGCTTCGCGTTTTTTTTAATCTTAGCTCATATGTATTGATCCAAATGTTTCTACATATCATTGGCATGAGAGACATCATAATCAAACGAGTCATCTTGAAAATAGTAAATGATCAATTTTTCTAATGTTTTTAGAGGTCATAAACTTAGGGGGTGCTTTGTTGGATGTTTAGACTTTAAATTGAAGTACTAAAAATAAACTAATTATAAAAACAATTGTAGAATCGAAGGATAATTCGTGAGACAAATATTTTAAGCTTAATTAATCAATGATTAGCAAATATTTACTGTAGCATCACATTGTCAAATTATGACGTAATTAGGATCATTAAATTCATCTCGTAAATAATCCACCGATTATGAATGAGTTTTGTAAATAGTCTACATTTAATACTCTAAAATAATATCTAAACATTCGATGAATTTAGTCCCTCAAATCAAACACCCCTTACATACTTTATGTGTTTTGGATAGGAAATACTCGAGGGCTCTACAAAATTCACAGGAGTGGCAACTGCAGCTGATCTGATTGAGCGGCGACAACGCTCTGAATTCCAATGTAGGCCACCTCTGAGGTTGCTGTTGTTGTTTTCCTTGAATGCTATGTGCCTCTTGCCATGACAGTAATTGTTGCTTTGGGTTCTTTCTCCAGCAAGCATCAAAGGCACCCTCTCCACAGCCATAACGGTGAGATCGCATATTATTTGCACCTCAACTCGGTATTCATTTCAATGGAGCTTATAATTTTCTAACTTGTTCGCCATCTCACACCGCGATTTGATAAACTTTTGAAGGCTAAGAAAGAGCTCATTCCATCTCTGTTAACCTTGGCACTGAATGATGCTATGACATATGACAAGGTATGGCCAGTGACTTCCTGAAGTTACCAGCTGTACCCTCTCTCTATACATGGCACACTTGGAACTTGGAAGTGACCTGTGCCACCTGATTGCTTAACTTTTTTTTTTCAGGCCACAAAGTCAGGAGGCCCAAATGGATCGATCAGGTTAAGGTAGTACCTTCTGTTTGTACATGTTTGTGTTGACATTGCAAGAAGTATGCTCTATGGATGGAAATCTAACAAGTTGTTTGGCCTCTTCGCTCTTTCAATTTTTACCATTAAATAATAAAGTGCAGAAATAAGCAGACCTGAAAACAGTGGGCTTTCTGCTGCTGTGGATCTGCTAATTGAAGCCAAAAAGGAGATAGATTCCTACTCCAAGGGAGGACCCATTTCATTTGCAGATCTGATCCAATTTGCAGGTGTGACATACTTTGATCACAATTTTACCAGCACCCTTGTATCATTGCCATCTGTTATAACTATGTTCCTGTTAAGAGTTCTTCTACAGCTGTTGGAAAGGTAACCGTATCATGAGACAATGAATTTGCTTTCACTTGCAACAGCACAATCAGCAGTCAAGACAACTTTCATCGATGCTGCCATTGCCAAGTGTGGCGGGAACGAAGAGAAAGGAAGAACACTATACGTAGCCTACGGCTCAAATGGCCAGGTATTTGTCAAATGACACTGCATTCTGTCAAGTATCTTCACTCTGTATGTGCTTGACATACTGATACAAGGTGATAGGTATCTTTTGCTGATGTATTGTTTGCAACTGCTGCTGCAGTGGGGCCTGTTTGACAAACTATTCGGGCGACAAGATGCAGAGGAACCTGATCCGGAGGGAAGGACACCTGATTGGAGCAAAGCTTCGCTGCAGGAAATGAAGGACAAGTTTATTACTGTTGGCTTGGGTCCTCGTCAGGTCAGTAGAGCTCACTCTCAGTTCATAATCTGTGTTACTGATGAGTCGCTTAATCAACAGGACTTCGAAAGCTGTTGCCCAAACTCATGTTTAATACGAGAGAAGTTGCTTTTCAGCTTGCCGTCATGTCAGCCTTCCTCGGGCCTGACCAAGCTGCCACAGAGGAACGGTTGATAGCGGATAAAGATTGCCGTCCATGGGTCGAGAAGTATCAACGTAGCCGCGAGACGGTCTCTCGAACTGACTACGAGGTAAAATTCTAGCGATTTGCGGATGAATGAATACTGGCAATGCTGCAGCAAGGTAGCTCTGATGCTAACGTGTGCTTATGTGTGTCAGGTTGACCTGATAACCACTCTCACAAAGCTGAGCTCCCTTGGGCAGAAGATAAACTACGAGGCCTACACGTATCCAAAGCAAAAGATTGACTTGGGTAAATTGAAACTGTGATGGATGGCTGCTGGTCATCTCTGTCAGCTATGCTGACATGTACTGCAGAGCTTCATCTGGTTCCATGTGGGGTTTCCTATGAAGAGTGATTTGATTTGGCGGATAGATTGCTTAGATTCACTGTCCACTTAGCTCTTTTCTGAACTCCAAGAACCAGACATGATTTCCACAAGTTGAAGTATTTTGTAAATTCTCTTAGACTCTTATATGTGAAGAGATAATAGCAACCATGCAATGTGATATGTCTTGGCCGTGCACAGAAACTCTTGAACTCTAGAATCTCAAGTTTAGTGCATTCGACATCTTTTGCAACACGTCTCGATACAGACCACGGCGTGGACTCTGCATCCTGGATATCAGCCACTGGTAGTCGTCCAGAGCCTTTTCTGACAGGGGTTCTAGAAACTCGCACTTTTCCAGGATCTCAGGAGGAGGTGCTCCTCTGACAAGATTCGTGTCAAGCTCCGGCTTCCTCTTCTGTTCTTGAGGGACTTCAGGCGCCGGGTTCTCGAGGAACAATGGCGATGCTCCGGGGATGACATCTTGGCGAAATGGTAAGCTCCTGGCGCTCTGCAGGCAGAAGTCGAACCACTGGTGGATAAGTGGAGATGGGCCTCTGGTTCTGCCGCCAATCTGATTCGTCTGGAATTTGGTTGCAGATGGTATCGCCTAGAATGCACAAGACCAGATAAATCACTAAGAAATTGAGTTCAGGACATCGAAACAGAGCAACAATTTCCACAGGGAATTTGCAAGTTATTCACTTGGGCATGGGAAAAACCATAACATACCCATAGGTCAGCCCATAGGCTACTGCCTGACTTGGGAACAACCACTGCAACATTAGACATTCGCTTCGCAGCAGGGATGACATCGCCGCTCCAACCCACTGCGACCCATACATCTCCTACTCCAAAAGACTTCAGATAGTTCATGCTGTCAAATAGTTGAACCTACAAATGCAAGTGGCGATAAATATTGGGTCACACATAATAATTTCAAAAGTTGCTGTAAGACATGTGCTGTCTTTTACTCTTTTCACCCAAAAATTCAGGATTGACAGATATGGTATTGCAGATGGAACACAAGATATAGAGCGGAAATGGCAAATTATTAGGTGCAAACCTGCTTCTGTAGTTGTTTCAAGCTTTCTAAGACTGTTTCCCTACCACCACTGACTTCTGATTCCATATCATTTGTGTTATACGATGATCCCAGATACTTCAGGACTGCACCAATGACTTCTCTAGGAGAATCCACCATTGCAATTTTTCCAGCAAGTTCAGGCCTCCACAAATCCTCCCAGTCCTACATAGCACACATCAATATTGAAACACCTAGCAAGTATCACAGTAACATGTAATTACAGAGAACCAGAGAATGCCACAAAAAAATCATGGTGCTTAATTTAAGTCAGAACACGAAAAAAGCATGTTTCAATACCATTTTAAATCTTCTGTTTCATCCCATAAAGCAGGAAGTGCCACATCACCTTTGGAAGGACAATTCAATTTTGGCCATTCAAGTTCAGTCTAATATTGCAAATCTATACTGTTTTAAAAGAAACTAGTGGTGATGAGTCTGTCACCACCACCACCACTCTTCACGGCAAACTAAAACTCTCCAGCTTCAGCTTCGCTCATCTCTATTTGCATGATATTCTTTTAATGTTATAATTTTGTTCTCGTTGCAACTCATGGATACTTAGCTAGTTTTATCAAGAAAAAATACTTTACCTTTATTGGTTTCAGGTTATGCCTTTTGAACTTGTTTATCTTGTAAGCAATGACCACAGTACCCCATCTGTATGGAACCCCCCATATTGCGCCATTAGGATCCACCTCACCATTGTGGTTCCTGCACAGATGAATCTGGTAGACTATAATGAAAATATAAATCATAGCTTCGAGTTATCTATTAAGTTTTCGAAAAAGAAATGCTAAATGGAGCCCATGAAATTGAACTAAATTAGATATACTCAAGTGAATACAATAATCCCTTGTCCCAAAAGTAGAAAGTTTATATGGAAGCAAAGAACAAATTACTCTATAAAAGAACAAGAGTATAGAGTGGCCTAGATTTTTGCAATTCTGACATAATCAAATGCTTTTTTGCAATATTTATAACCTAAACATAGTTCAACAAGCAAAATGTTTTCCATAACTAAGCATTAGCTACTGCAACATCCAAAGCAACTACCAGAATTGCTTAGAGAAAAAAAGGCTTTAACTCGTAATTCTCACCTTCCATCTGTCACTTAGGCTCCGAAACCAATCCTGCTCTTCAGAATTCCTGATAGGCTCTACCAATCCCTTGCGAATGGCATATCCTAGCCAAGAGTCCCCGATTGAAACAACATCAGCTGCCATTGCAGATTTCGGCTGAATTTGGCCCTTGTCCAAACATTGTGACATCTCAGAGAAGAGTGCATCGAGACTAGAGCGGAACTCGGGGCTCAATTTGAGCCTCTTACCCTGAACTTCAAAAAAATCCTGGAAAGAGCAGCACAGAATTACCTCCATTAGCTGATATAATCATGCTAAATGCTATGGCTGGATTTCTAACGATAGCTTAGAATCCAAAGCGGGGTAAGGAATGAGATGACTGAGCCAGACCTTGATCCACGAGGGAGGGAAGGAGCCGCGGAGCGCAACGATCCGGAGGGGCACAGAGAGCGCGTAGCTCTTGGACTTCCATTGCTGCAGCGCGACCTTCCACTCCTCGTCGTCCTCGTCCGCCGCCGCCTCAACGGCGCAAGCAGGAGGGGGCGGGAGAGCGCCCACACAGGCGCGTGCGGGGGTGGGGAAGAGCAAGAGGACGGAGCAGACGGCCAGGTGGAGCACCAGGGCAGCTGCGGCGCCCGGAGCCCACCATCCCCAGCCTCCTCGGCTGGGCGTCTCGGTCTGGCGGCTTGGCTGACGCCGCAGGGCAACACCCAGCTGCTTCGCCTTCGGCTTCCGGTGGCTGAGAAGGAAGCGGGAGGCGGGAAGACGGCGGCGGTTAGGGTGGCTGGGGACGAGGACTGCGACCGGGAGGCGAGGGTGGGAGGAGAGGTGGGGATGCCGCAGCGGTTTCCTCTCCATTACCCCTCTGGCTCTCCCTCTCCATTATCCGAAAGCTCCTGCTTATATTTTGAATTTTTTTGAAACCAATTTTTTTAATTTTAATTATGTTTAAATAAAAAATATATTAAGTTTTGTAATATCAAATTAATACATTTAAGTGATATTTTAGGAGAGAAGTTTGAGCTAATAAAAAATTAAATGGTTTATAAAAGTAATGGATAAAGGGAGTATTAGGAGACTCTTTTTGGGCCGTAGCACTGGGCTGGAAATAGTTTGAACAGAACGGCCCGGTTTGGTTTTGGTAGGATACTACTTACTAATTTTAGAAGTATCATCAAGAAATGCCCAATACAACTCACTATCTCTATTATTAGAGATTTTAAATAGAGGTGGTAATCTGGTATACTTAAATTTCTGGACAAATTTTAAATACTAGAAATCATGGACGAAGAAAGTACATTCAAATTTCATAATGAATTATTATATCAAAATTAAACCATTAACACTGGTAAAGAATCCTAGAAACCTAATGGAATTGCTACAAGAAACACCTCTTGTCGAAGAACATCATTGGCAGGGACTACAAAAGAATTGAATGGAACATGCGAGAAAACAATGTCTACTACAGTATATATCAGTTGCAGAACAAGCATCCCTGTCTACAGATCTTCCTGCAAGAGCTTGTTCAAGAGTGTGTTCAGGAGGGCATCCCTTTTCTCGGCTCGTGCTTCTTCTCTCATCCTTCGTTGTTCTTCTCGCTCCATCCATGTGTGCTCTAGCATCAATCTCTCCTGCTCCAGCTTCTGCATCGTCTGCCGCCATTCTTGTTCGAAAACAAGCCGTTCCTGGGACCGCCTCTCCATCACCTCGTGCCACTGAACATCCATGAGATGTTGCTGCGCCAGGAAATCCTGGAGCAGTTCATGGATGCTTGACATGCCAGTCCTCGACTTCTCTGCTACTCGTTGGGATTGTTGCCTCTTATCGGCAGCTTTCCTCTTTCTGCTTTTCATGGGCTTCTCATCGCCACTTTCTTCAGCTTCATCTTCCTCATCTTCAGACTCCTCTGATGACAGGTCACCACTAGGTCGCTTCAGTTTCTTTTTAACAGATGATCCAGATTCGGATTCAAGTAGTTGTCGTTGCATATTTCTAGCTCGTTCAGTGAATACTGCATGCAATTCTTCAAAGAAGGGACACTGTCTACCATTTTCTGGATCAGAAGTTTCCTTTCCCTGGTGAAAAGGATTGTATCGGAAATGATTTATTAAGCTAAACAATGAACAAAAATGAAAGTAGTAGCTATCCTTGTGGTAATCTCAAAGGAAATTTACAAAGGTGCTCACACAAGATAGTGGGGTGCATTGATTTCACAACAAAATAGACAAATTATGTGTTTAACTAATTAGCAACTGCTTCATAAGAACATCATTTGTGCAAGAATGAAGGACAGTTTCTAACACAAAGATTAAAATTGGACCTACCACCCAACAAACCCAACTGCATCATCAACCTGAAACCTGGCATGGAGTTTCATACCCAATAGCTGGGAAATATACTTGGTTTATGTTGCCATTATCTTTGCCTATCAATGAAGTCTTGTATTACATGTTTCCCATGTTCTTTCTTGATAAATTCAATTAAACCACCCTTACTCTGATATGCTCAACTTTTAGTTTCACCCCTTAGTTCTGGACAACATTAATTTCACTTTCATTAATAATGCTCAATTTAAAGCAAGGCAAATGTCGCATTTAAAGTCTCAATGCAATTTCTCATAGACTGCCAATGCGAAAACAAATAAAATATCAGTACCCTTTTTTGACAAAATCTTGTCAGTGGTAAATTTTCATTGGACCTCCAGTTGTGCGAACTCGAATTTTCCCTAAAACAGATAGATTCTGCCTTACTTTTAGTGTTCGCTGTCCATAAAAATGCTAACGTATTCACCTGAATAGAGCAAATGCATTAATGGAAGGCTGCATCTGTTGATTCTGTTCCTCCTTTCTATAATGAGTGAATATCTATTGTTGTTAATACATTTTACATCAGAGCACAACAAAGTGGAAAAGACTTTCATGCTTGCTTGCCCTCTAGAGTCTAGAAGCCACTATGCTCACAAAAGTAAGCTTAGCTCCTAGACAAACATTGTGGAGGAGCAATTAAGGCGTGTTTTGACTGAGAAATAAATAGCTACATTTTTGCCCAGTACATTAGCATTGCACTAACCATTTATATTCCAGCTTGAAGTATTCATCAGATATACTTCATCACTACAAAAACGTGCAACTGAAGACATCACTTTCCAAACCATCCTACCAAACTACAGTGCAAAACAAGATTTCAAGACATCAGTCCTAACAGGTATGAGTTTGGCATTCCATTTTCCATCAAAATATGAAGGGATGAACAACTGTTCAATGGGGGCGAAAAGATACCTCAAATAGTGTCTCAATGACCTCCATGATTGAAATGCTGCCCCCAATTAAGCCGCAAAGAGAACATATTCCTAAATCCTAACAACCCCAAGAGGACCTCTGGAGACAGAGGAGACAATTGGGGGCCGCACAGCCTAATGATGGTGGTAACCATCAATGCATTTCAGGTTGCCATTAATGTATGAACTCTACAAGAGAATTCGTTGCTCGTAGAGTTCAGAACAGAGTGGTTGCCGGTCAGAGTAGCAGAGTGGAGACTGTGGAGGAAGGGACACCCAGGGTACCTTGTATCGGTTGACGAGGTTCTTCCACTTGCACTTGCACTGGTCGGCGGTGCGGCGGTACCCGTGCTCCCGGAGGCGCGAGGCCACCGCGTCCCACAGCGTCCTGGCGCTGCGGCGAGCGGCGACAGCCTCCCGCTCCAGCTCCCCGCGGGCCGCAATCAGCTCCCGCGTCTCCAGCGCGCCCCACTGCGGCACCCTCTCGTCCCTCCCTCCCCCTCCCCCCTCGCCGCACCCCGCCTCCATCATCATCCCGTCGCCCCCCTCCCGCTCCCACCGCCGCGGCGCGCGCCCGACGCCGACGGTACGAATCCCTTGCAAGCACGCCACGCGCGGCGCGCCGGCGCCTGCAAGGCTCGCTGGGCGGCGCACTTGCTTGCTTGCTCTGGTTTGGTTGCTTGCTCTGCGACGCGACCTCCTCCTCCTCGCCTCGCTTTTCTTCGGGACCCCTTTTCTTCTTGCTTCTCGCGGCTGGCTGCCTCTGCCTGCCGTTACTTTTCCGCCCATTCACACAGCTCGGGCGCTCGGTTCAGTGACTTTGAGTCGGTTCAGAGATAGAAGGCCTCAGGCGTCAGACCCCACCGTTCACACTAGCGGTCACTAGTTCCCTACCTACGTCACATTTCCACATTTACTTTTGCTATTATATTTCAATTGGGATTTCGTCAGATTAGTAATCGAGCTTATTTAATAAATAAGTCATTTATTCTACCCATTTATTATAATCTAAAATACAGATTATAATAATATAATAAATTAATCAAATCTAATTTTATTCTATAAACTAGATTACTATAATTACAAGAGTGAAATTTTCTGATCGTATCTAAATTTATTGGCGTTCATATTAACCTAATCTAAGTATGGTTAAAAATTCTTACAATATAAAATGAAAAGAGTATTAATTTTTTTTAAGAAGACTACACAAGCCCAACCTTGATTGAAGGCTATATGTACCGAGGTGTGAATAAGATTTTTCAAGAGATCACCTATCTTAATGCTACTCTTGTCTGAATATATTCAACATTGGAGTTCTAAATAGATTTAATGCCAGCTAACTCGCGTCTCTTTTACATAGTATTGATTAATTAGTACTTGTGGGCTTTAAGCTGGACCGGACCGGGCCCTGTGCCGCCCACCGACTTGCCTCCACTATGAGCAGAATGGCATTCTTCCGTTTTTCCAAAGACAATATTCCGAGTCAAAGCAACAATAATTCAATGGTGTAAAGATCAAGATTGCACCTTGAAAAGATGATCAGGAATTCATAAACCAGCAGGACCCAGATCGGCTGAAGCTGTTGGACATCACCAATGACCCTACTGGGAATGGTTTATGGTTTGCATATTTGCATACCAGCATGACCTGAGAATCTTATTCAAGAAGATGACTATAAAGGAGGTCCTTTCTTACAACGCAAAGATCTGTTACACACACTGGTACTGTACCCTCTCTGCCAGATGCACAATCTGCCCACCTCGTTGCCTCTGTAGATTGTAGAAAGCACATGCCGCTTTCTTCAAGCTGGAACTTCGAATTTCGACTCGACAATAGGTTGTCGGCCAGAGCGTTCACCTCAATGCCAAGATTGAACAAGTTCTTGCCAGCCACCATAAATTATTGTAGGGGAGATTCCTACCTGGAAGCAGTTAGTTGCTGGGAGAAATGGACATGGTGGATCTCTGTTCACTCCCCGAAAACCAGTTCCTTCAAAGAAGTCATGGGTGAGCTGTTACCGTGGGCAATGGTATCTCTCCATAGAGTAAATCCTGGGGAAACAACAAGAGCAAAAAGTTTATGATTAGAAATCCAACCCTGCAGACTTAGTAGTTCATCAAACAGTTCAGTTCTGCATGAACCATGCTGAGTCTTCAAAGAAATATTGAAATGCTTGAGGCGAAGATATTTGAATTTTACTGAAACATTTCCTATGAAAGAAACAAAAGGAGTCAAGAAGAAAGAAAACCTAGCCACAGAAGCAGTCCAAATGTTGTTGCCAAGAAAGATTCTCTGCTGATGCTATTGAAGCTGAAAGTAGAACATACAGTTCAGGGGTTATCCATTCTTGTGGGAAGAACGGTAATATAAAACTCTTATGGTAAGCCAGGTCTGTCATAGCGATGAAGAACATACCAGTACATGCAGGCCAAGTTACCCCAACCCTGTAGAAGAGATGCCCAGGCAGAACCGGTGAACCTAAATTCATTGAAGGTATTGTGATCAGGGGCCATATAGGAATGCAGTACAAAAGAACAGAAAATGGTGTAAATGTAACCAGAAGGAAAACATCAGATTCTTCGTAGACCATTCATCATAAAATGAGCGCCCTCGAACTTCCACTAATGTGTATTAATAGATTTTCCGGTTTTCAGGAAATAAACATCCAATTTACTGAGTGTGCCTCTCCTACTGATTTCATTCAAAAAACGATTACTGAGTGTGATGCACTCTGTGAAAATTTTAATGAACAAGGCCCTGTGGGAGGAGTCTGTCAAAGTTTTGTACATGGAAAATACTTAATTTCCTGGTTAGCCATTAGTAGTCTTGCCTTATGACTTCATCTCCTCTACAGACTTCAACAAGTAGAAAATCATGTATCTCCTAGTGTTTGGTTCACTAAGATCTCCTAGTTTATATACTATGTCATCAAGCAGACTCAATTCTTAACATTACAACAACTCTTGTATCAGTGAGGAGACGATTAGAAACATGAGGATTATATCTGTTCACACAGTATAAAGCAGGTTTTGTATGTTGATTCTTTTACAACAGATGTTGATTTATTTGTACTTTTCCCAAACAGCTGTGCTTGATTTTTTAAAGGGGTAGCCAGGGTTGAAGATAAATACCACATCAGATCTCTGATAAATACAGCACGAGGAATCATAAATCCATTTCCAAGCATTGCAAGTAACATAGTGAAAGCTGACAACCCATTGATGTTACTTGGGTTGAGGTAATTTGTCCACTGCACAACCCATGAAACATATTTAAGCTAATGTCATGGTAGTAGGTGATTATAGGTGCTACAAGTGTGAAAGTTTGAATACCATCTGTGCAACTGGCATCCACATGAAGAGAAGTGTGGCCGTCCAGCCAGATAATGATCCAACAAATTTAATCCCTTCATCAGAAAGCTTTCCCATTCTTGCCTGAATTTAATGTACCAAAAGGAATCAACAAGTAACACAAAATGACAAAATAGGAGAAAATATGGTAAAATAGGGCATTGCATCATCAGAATATGTCAAGGGCCTCGGCGCCCAAGACAGCGGGACCTCGACTACGTAGTTCGTAGTCTCGGCGGGTAGGAGCGCTAGGGATTTTGCCTAGCTGCTCAATTGCGAAAGGGATGAGATTTAGAGTAGAGAAGAAGGAAGAAATAGCTGTTTATTGATTGCCCTTGAACTGCCGAATACAGGGCTTATTTATAGCCTGGAGGCCGGCTAACACAGGGAACTAATCTCCTACTTGCGTGGCTAATCTGCATGGCTGCATGCGCCTAATCCCCTAAACCGCCAGCCCTTGGCTGTTCCGGAACGCACGGCTGCGCCGAGCCTGGCTCCTGCTTTTCCTGGTCAACCGGCGCTCTGGCAGCTTCTTCCTGCATGTGCGGCTGCGTTGGCTGAGCCTGTGAACGGCGCCGGTATGGGATGCCCCACATGACATCTCTCCCCCCCTCGACGAGCAGCTCGTCCTCGAGCTGAAATCTGGGGTAGCGTTCGACGAAGCTGTCGAGGTCCTCCCATGTTGCCGATGAAGTGGGCTCTCCCTTCCAGTGGACGAGGAGCTGGCGAACACCCCGTGCGAGGCGTGAGCGAGTCACACGTTCTGGTTCAGGTGTTGCTGCACCGTAGTGGATTGGTGGGAGTGCCGGCGGGGCGGTCGGCGGCATGCCGATGAACTTCTTCAGGAGGCCTACATGGAACACATCGTGTAACCGTGAGCGGGCTGGCAGCTCAAGACGGTACGCGACCTCGTTGATGACCTTGGAGATGCGATACGGCCCGTAGTAGCGTGGCTTGAGCTTGTTCTTGGTCGGCAATTGTAGGGAAGAGGCAGCCCGTTGTCGAAGGCGAAGCCATACCCAATCTCCCACGTCATACTGAACTTCACGATGGCGTTTGTCATAGTACAACTTGTAAACAGCTTGGGCCTGCTGTAAGCGGTAGCGAACGTCGTTGAGTAGCTCGTCCCTCTCCGTCATACTCTTGGCCACGGCCGCCACCCTCGTGTCGCCTGGTTCATAGGAACGAACTGAAGGAGGGTCGCGTCCGTACACGATTTTGAATGGAGTCTCTTGAATGGCTGTTTGGTAGGCGGTGTTGTAGATGTATTCCGCCCATGGGAGCCATCTGAGCCACTGTCGTGGTCTATCTCCTGTAAAACAACGAAGATACATAACAATTACTTTGTTAGCAGCCTCCGTTTGGCCATCCGACTGGGGATGGAATGCCGACGTCATGTGTAGCTTTGTTCCGGTGAGATGCATTAGTTCCCGCCAGAATGCTGAAGTGAAGACGGGGTCGCGGTCGGAGACCATGGACTGCGGTATCCCGTGGAGGCGCACAATCTCAGCGAAGAACACCTGGGCCACCGATTCCGCCGTGTACGGGTGCGCCAATGGTATGAAGTGGCCGTATTTGCTGAAGCGGTCCACCACAGTGAGAATGACCGATTTTCCGCCTACTCGAGGGAGTGCCTCCACGAAGTCGAGGCCGACGTCGGTCCACACGGACGTGGGCACAGGTAGTGGAAGAAGTAAGCCGGCGGGGTGCAAGTGCTCTGACTTGTACCGCTGGCATGTCGCGCACCCCCGGATGTACTCTTGTACCGTCTTGCGCAAGTTAGGTGCGTGGAAGTCACGGCGTATGCGATGTAGTGTGCGTTGAACGCCTTCATGGCCGTCGTCGTGTATGGCGATGAGGATCTCCTGGAGCAAAGGCGACGTCGGCGGAATGTAGAGGCGACCGTTGCAGGTGACCATGCCGTCTGTCAGAGACCAGGGCGCCTCCCTAGTGCCTGCTATGATCTCCTCGCGCAGCGCGACGAGTGCTGGATCGGTCGATGTAGTTTGACGTAGTCGATCGACGAAGTCGAAGCGAGGGCCTGAGATAGCCATGACTGCTGACTCTTCGGTGTCACGGCGGGAGAGGGCATCTGCCACTGTGTTCGTACTGCCGGCCTTGTACTCCACGGTGAAGTCGAATCCCAGTAATTTGCCGACCCAGTGGTGTTGCGGTATCGTTGCCAAGCGCTGGTCGAGCAGGAATTTGAGACTGAAGTGATCAGTTTTTACCACAAATTGGCGCCCCCACAGGTATGGTCTCCAATGGCGGATGGCAAGCACCAGACCGATGAGCTCCCGTTCATACGCTGCCAGGGAGCGGTGTCGCGGTGCGGCCGGTCGGCTGAAGAATGCCACCGGGTGCTGGTCTTGGAGGAGGACGGCCCCAAAGCCATATGTGGAGGCGTCGCACTCAACGACGAACGGCTTTGTGAAATCTGGTAGAGCGAGTACAGGTGCCGTGGTGACTGCCGTCTTGAGGGCCGTAAATGCTGTAGCCGCCTCTTGTGACCAGGAAAACCCATCCTTGCGAAGGAGGGCCGTCAGAGGCGCGGCAACCACTCCAAACTCTTTGACGAACTTGCGGTAGTACCCCGCCAGGCCGAGGAACCCCCGAACTGCTCGCGCCGAGCGTGGTTGTGGCCATTCTGCTACCGCCTGCACCTTGGCGGGGTCCATGGCTACTCCTGCCGCCGAGATGATGTGGCCGAGGTAGGAGATCGACTCGACGCCGAACGCGCACTTGGATCGCTTGACGAAGAGGCGGTGTTGATGCAGGATGGTGAAGACCGTTCGCACTTGTCGGAGATGATCTGCCCACGTCTCGCTGTAGATGAGGATGTCGTCGAAGAAGACGAGGACGAAGCGTCGTAGGTACGGCCGTAGGACGTCGTTCATGAGCGCCTGGAATGTTGCTGGTGCATTGCAGAGGCCGAACGGCATCACCAGGAACTCGTAGAGGCCGTCGTGGGTGCGGAAGGCGGTTTTGGCGACGTCCTCCGGGCGCATCCGCACCTGGTGGTAGCCTGACCGCAGATCGAGCTTGGTGAAGAAACGGGCGCGACGCAGTTCGTCGAGGAGTTCGTCTACCACCGGGATCGGGAAGGCGTCCTTGACGGTGATGGCGTTTAGTGCACGGTAGTCGACGCAAAACCGCCAGGACCCATCTTGTTTGCGAACCAACAGGACTGGCGAAGAGAACGCAGAACAGCTCCGACGAATGATGCCTTGGGTGAGCATGGCGGTGCATTGTCGTTCTAGCTCGTCCTTGTGTGCGGCTGGATAACGGTATGGCCGTACGGCCACCGGGGCGGAGCCGGGTAGCAGGTTGATGCCGTGGTCGCGTGCGCGGGGCGGTGGCATGCCGATCGGCTCGGTGAAGATGCTGGCGAACTCATCGATGATGGAGTCGAGGAAGTCGCGACCTCCGCAGGTCTTCAGCGCCGCTCCTGGTGGACCTGCTATACCGTGCCAGCATACCTGGCGGTCACCACGCCAAAACGTCATGGAGAGGGTGCGGAAGTCCCACAAGAGCGGCCCCAGCGTCGCTAGCCATTGTGTGCCCAAGATGATGTCGTAGCCCGCGAGTGGCAAGGCGAAGAGGTCCGCCAAGAACGCCTCTTGATCTACGTGGAAGACCACCTTGCGGTATACGCCATGGCACGGCACACGCTCTCCATTGGCCACCGTGACGCGCATCTTGTCGATGGTGGGTGATGGCAGCTTGACGCGGTTGGTCGCCTCCTCGGCGATGAAGTTATGTGTGGAGCCGGAGTCGATCAGGGCGAGGAGGGAGACGCCGCCAAGCGTGATCTTCATCTGCATTGTCTCGCTTGTGCGCACGCCAGCAATCGCATGTAGCGATATTTGGGGTTCGGCCGACGTAATGTCCCCGACGTCGGCAGTTGTGTCGTCGTTGTTGTCGTCGTCGTCCGGTGCGAGGTCGAGGAGGAAGATGCGCTGGCACACCCGGTTGTGACCCCGGCTGAACTTTTCGTTGCAGTTGAAGCAGAGGCCAAGGCGGCGACGTTCCTCCATTTCTGTTTGCGACAGTATCTTGACTCTGCGGCCTTCCATCTGGACCGGCGCATGCTGGGGTGTGGCCGGCGTTGCGGGCGCAGGAAGCGCCGGTCGTGGCGCGGGTGTCGGCAAGATGCCCTTGTGCTGGTGTCGAGCCGGTGGTGCGACGGTGGCGGCGTATTGGTCGCGCATCTCCAACTTGCGGGCAAGGCTCATGGCGACGGCCAGCGACTGCGGATTATGTATTTCCACGTCGAGGCTGAGGGGTGGTTGGAGTCCTGCGGTGAAGATCTGCACCTTCTGTGCCTCCGACAGGTAGCCTGCCCGGGGAAGAAGCGCCTCAAATCGCTCCTGGAAGTCGACGACGGACGTCGTGCGCTTGCACGCGATCAGTTCTCCCAGCGGGTTAGCTCGCAGGGGCGGCCCGAAGCGAAGGTTAAGCAGTTCGGTGAACCGGCGCCAAGGTGGCGTGCCTTCCTCTCGCTGGACCTGCATGTACCACAGTTGTGCACCGCCTTCTAGATTGTACGACGCCATCCATACCTGTTCTTCCGCGGCGATCCGTTGTTGATGGAAGAAGGACTCGCATCTATTAATGAATGCGAGAGGATCGGATTTGCCGTCGAATTTTGGAAAATCCATCTTCTGGAACCGGGGTGGCCGGTCATTGTGGTGCTCGCCGGTGACCAGAGCGCGTGGGCCTGTCGTCGATGCGTCGGTGCGCTCCTGTTGGAGCCCTTCAACCTTGGACTGCAGCGACTCCATGTTCGTGGCGAGCTGCTTGATCATGGCTGCCAGCTCCGACAAGCTAGGTTCGGCCATGGTGTCGATGAACGGACAGGGTGGTGTCGTGGTGGACGAGGAACGCCTGGAACCTGATACCAAGTTGTCAAGGGCCTCGGCGCCCAAGACAGCGGGACCTCGACTACGTAGTTCGTAGTCTCGGCGGGTAGGAGCGCTAGGGATTTTGCCTAGCTGCTCAATTGCGAAAGGGATGAGATTTAGAGTAGAGAAGAAGGAAGAAATAGCTGTTTATTGATTGCCCTTGAACTGCCGAATACAGGGCTTATTTATAGCCTGGAGGCCGGCTAACACAGGGAACTAATCTCCTACTTGCGTGGCTAATCTGCATGGCTGCATGCGCCTAATCCCCTAAACCGCCAGCCCTTGGCTGTTCCGGAACGCACGGCTGCGCCGAGCCTGGCTCCTGCTTTTCCTGGTCAACCGGCGCTCTGGCAGCTTCTTCCTGCATGTGCGGCTGCGTTGGCTGAGCCTGTGAACGGCGCCGGTATGGGATGCCCCACATGACAGAATACAGCCTACTTTTAGTCATAAACTTCTTAAGCAGCATGAATGGAATAATATGAACATAAACAGGAAAGGTTTGGGCAGAGACGCAGAGTAAATACATTTTGCATTCTTCTAAGTATGGAGCTCTACAAATCTTATTGACCCAAATTTTTCCTTACCAAGCAAGAAGGGCATCTTTAGATATGGACAAATAAAAGACAGATTAAAAAACTAAATAAATCACGGAATTGATAGTAGCATGCTTCTAAGAATAAACATAAGCACTACCTTGTATCTTACAATAAAACGTAAAATACTTACCACAACAATTACATTCTAATATCATATGGAGCTGAACTTCATTAATGTTCTTGCAACCTCTTTACATGAAAACTTCCTTAAATGTGCATACCACTTTTATACCTAGAAGATAGAGGAAATATCCAGTCTATCTCATTGTTTCCAAGTGCAAAAGTTTCCAACTATTCAAAAAAAGGGAGAGGAAGTGGAGGGCTTATTCTATAGCCATGTAAAGTTTTGAAATTATACTCGGTTGCATTTGAAAGACATTTCCTCCAAAAATCTTGCTTGGCCAGCTAATTGTTTATGACATCTAATCATCCCTCTCAAGGCATTGAGATGGTAGTACAACAAACATACATGAAGCTTTGAACAAGGCAGTGCTTAATGTAAGAGTGTGTCTCATACCGTTACGACAGCTGTGGCAGCCAGAGAACCAAAGATTATGCCAGGCAGTACACTGTTGGGGATGAAGGGAACAAATGTGGACCACATGACCTGAATCATATTCATTTCACCACTCAGAGAGGGAGCCGGAATCATACTTCAAATTAACATTATAAGGCACAGAAGCATCAGCTGTATCTGTAATATGACACAGCAGCACGGCTATTGTCACCTGAGGGAGCACGGCAAGGCCACCTATTGTGATGAAATCCTCCCATAGCAGCCAAAGAGTTCCTGGGAGCCACCCAAAGTAATTGAGGAGGTTCAGGAGCAGCCCAGCCGATACAACGGCTGAAGTGGCCACGAACTGTGGCAATGGCATGGACTCCGCCATGGCAAGCTGCGCAATGACTACATAGGTGGAGATTACACCCAGAGTCTGCACGATGACAGCCCCCGTCTCCTTCTTCTTGGCGAAATAGGACAGCAGAGACAAGTTTCCGAGCAGCCCAGTGAGCATCCCCTGAGGGGCAAAATCAACTAACAGATCAATAAATGGGGGAGAATGTGGAGGGAGTTGAAATGTGAGCGGGACGTACGAGCCATGGTACGGCGAAGAGAGCGGTTTTGTTGCCGGCGAGGAGGTTGCGAGCGTTGAGAATGATCTGGGGGAGCTGCAGGAGGAGAAAGGGGATGTTGGCGGCGCCAGCGAACTTGGCCGTCATGGAGTCCCATTCCTTGTACTTCTTCGTGTCCTACGCGCCAACGGCCAATCCATCACCCACGATTTGTCGCCACTCGCCAATGTCGGGAGCGAAGGGGCTCCAGAAACACGCATACCTTGAGGACGGGCTTGGAGGTGGTCGTGGCGGTGGCGGCAACCGGGTGCAGCGCAACCCGGCGGCGGTGGAGGAGGAGCGCGGAGTGGTAGGACGCTGGCGCCTTGCACGCGAGCGGCTTCACCACGAGCGTGGGAGACGGCCCTCGGGGCCCCTCGCGCAACTTGCAGCTGCTTGGTGGAGCCCGGAGTGGCCCCGCGCGGAGCGGGAGTCGCGCGGAGGGCACCGACAGCGACAGCATGGTCGGGAGACGGGAGCTCGGGTACGGCAGGGCACGGGCGGATCGGTGGCGAGAGCGAGGCAGAGAGGAGGGCAGCAGGCGAAGGGGATGTGAGGCGCAACGTGAGGTGAGTGGGGAGTGGGACGCGCCGTGATCGCGCCAGGTGTGAGGTGTGCCTGACTGCCTGCCCGCCGGCCGCCGCGCTCGCTCTCGATCGGATGGGCATGGACCCGCGACCGGCGACCCCGCGCGGCCGTCGCTGTCCCTCCGGCCTCCGTTACCTCCCTTTTTTTGTCGAGTTGTGCGTGACTGCGCGTGCTATCTCCTGGGCCGGGCCGGATTTATCGTTGCGGCTCTTGTTGGGCGTTGAATTTGAGGTATCGGTCCGGCCCATGTAATCGGAGAGATGGAGCATCCGGCCCGTTCATGGGTGGGCCGATGGGTTGCACATTTGTTTTTTTAATAATATATTTTACTTAAAATTTCAAATCTACTAATACTATACAGATTTCAGAATTTGTAAGAATAACCTTCTGTCGATGCCTAGATCGACAGATGGTCTGTCAACATATCAAGTGTGACCTTCTACATAAGGTGGCACCGTGTGCCGATTTAGAGTTGATCGGTCTATAACGACCCTTCATCGATCGACAGAAAGCGGAACCTACCGATCTAGGCCAATCAACCCTAGATCGGTAAGTCCATAATCCGACATAATGTTATTTTTATAAATTTTGAAATCCATGTACTATATTTGAAATTTTTGGATAAAAAGTATTATTTAAAAAATCTACATTTGACAGCACGCTATGTCAAGTAGTAAAAGCGGCGTCTAGGCCGTCGCCATTGGTAGCGATATAAGTTGGGCCAGAAAATATGGGCCGAGGAAAATAATGGTTACAATCGAAGATGGCCTCACATTTAGGCCGTGGGTGGAATGGCTGAGATCAAAATGGGCCCACATTCTTTCAATTTGGAGAGCAATAGTTTCAGTGTGATGTTGTTTCCTGTTTTTTTTTAAAAAAAATAGGCCAAATAGACTCGATCTTGTTTGAAGGCCGGTGTGTCAGAATGTGAACGAGAACTTCACAGGAGGTCATCCATCCTGGTACTACTCGTGTCAGGATGTGAACGAGAACTTCACAGAAGGTCATCCATCCTGGTACTACTTCCGCCTGAGCACGCTTAACAATGAAGTTCTGAAGAGATTTGGTGTCAGCTAACTCACATTCCTTTCACATGTTGTCTCCTGTCCTGTAGTAGATTCGTCGTGTCAAAGCTTTTCTTTCACAACTGTATCAGCAAGATGGAACTCCTCGTTTGTTCCATGAAATCCGAAAAGCATTCGGAGTTTCGGACATGCTGCAGTTTATCCCTCCTGGGGATAAACTCTTAACCTCTCATCCGTCCGTCAGTTGATTCCCAGCTTAAATACACTGAAACCAACCAGCCGGCCATTTGCGAGGCTTTGGAATATGAACAATCTGGAGATATGTCGTATCCCGTCAGCACAAGCTCCTCGAAGTTACTGGCTGGTCCGTCGAATCCTATTCTTCTTATTCCCAGATGCGATCATGATTCGGATTCGTTGACTCGAGGGACTTTCCATGTTAAGATCGAAACAGTCGGATTCTAACCGTCATGTTGGGTCGAAGGATCGATGGTACGAAATAGTCGTTGGAATTTACAGTACAGTACTTCGCAAGATGGGCTCTGTGACATCTGAGAAGACTTTGTATCCGAAAAGCACCCGCGAAATCGCGAATGGTTATCAGCACGATCCAGTGGCCAGTGGGCGCTCAAGATCGAGTCAAGTCTTCTCTGACGTTTCAGCTTTCAACCATGCCGTCCATTTCAGTTGGAGTTTCATCAGCCATGGAATGGATGAGGATCAAGGGGAAATATCATGTGCAATTGTTTATTTAGTGTAATCATGCAATCAAACGATCTGGTACATCTAATCAAACTATCCAACGGTTACATATGAAAGGAGTTAAAAGTAAAAAAATACTAGGTTTCAGGTGGATGCACCGGATCGCTTGATTGGATACATCAGATCGTTTGATTGCACGATTACACCAATATAAGTGATTGCACAGGGTATTTTTAGGCAGGTCCTCATCCATCAGATCAAATCACAGTTGTTTGACAGGACTTTGCCTATGTTCCTTCGTGCTGAAACATGGCCTGAGATGTGATGAAACTGGTCTATCCAAATACACAATTTGTTTTTTCATATTCACACTAAAAAAGCAAGGGGTTTCTAGATATATGTCATTACAATTACCGTGCTTTGAAACTTTACCACTATAATTCATCTATTTAGATATATATCATTCCAGAATTGCAGCTCTCACAAAATCTAATGGCATATTTCAGATTTCTCTAAAATTGTAATAAATCCAAATTTCTACAAAATCGTAAAATTGTTTTGGCATGGATCCAAATTTCCCAAAAAGCAAATCGTTATGTATAGAATCATGTGAAGTTACTGTGTTCCAAAACATGCATTCTTATTTGTAGACAGTATACTAACATTACTAACTCCCTTTCAAAATATAAGCTTTTCGTGTTAATATTTTTTAACTTCTACTAATAATTAAACTATAAATATTTATATTTAGGGTTATATATGTTATATAGTTATATTGATATTTTAAAATATTTGTATATATTTTTATATTAATAATTGTTAATGATACAAACTAAAAATAATTAGTCATTAATATCTTCTGTTGAAAACTGTGTAAAAATTATATGCACTATATTTTACAATGGATGCAGTAGTATTTGTATGAGATTAAAGTATAAAACAATGAAATACTCATTCCCGTTTTAAAAAATAAGTTGTTTTGTATATGATAAAATAAATCAGTATATATTTTATTCGTATTAAATACAATATAGGATTAAACAAAGATGAAAAAGAATTAGTGCGTTATTAGAGATATAGACGCACAAAATATATAATAAAATATAAAACAATTTACTTAGGTAACACTAAATATAAATATAAATTTGTGAAAATAGAGAAAGTAAGTGCTACAATTACAAAAATTAAATAGAAATAGAAATGTTCATAGCTGATTAACTACCTAGAACTAACCCCTACCTCCCTCCAATTCATGAAGTCTCACCGTAACGAACACCACCTTCTTCCTCCTCGCCTCACGTATAAAAGTCCCTCCTCTTCCCCTTTCCTCTCCACTCCGCTCCATAATCTGCTCCTCTCGCTCACTCTCTCGCCTCTTGAAGTTGAGGGGTTTAGTCCGTCAGTGTCTGTGCGCCCGCACGGGAGCAAGCCGTTGCGCGAGCTAGTGGTGTGGCATGGCCGCCACCTCCTCGTCGCCGACGCCGGAGTCTCCGCAACCGCGGGCATCGTTTGTGGAGCGCACGAAGGGCCCCTCCGGGCTCGAGAAGATCGTGCTTCGCGAGGCGCGCGGCTTCTCTGCGGAGGTAATCGGTTGGCTTCCCGCACACCCCCTTCCGTTATTTCCGAGTCGATTCGAGGTGCATTTCCCCTCGATCCATCGGTTTTTACCGACGCGTGCGCGGTTTTTACTGAGGGGGATTGTAATTTCGGTTTGCAAAGCAGCTGTTTGTGTGCTTTGGCAGATGAATAACTGGAACACGACGCGATCCACGTTGTTAGGATTGGTTGTCTGGTTAAGTGGCGTACTCTTACTACCATTTTAGCAGATTAATTTTGCGGTAAAAAGGAAACTTATCCTTCAACTCTCCTTGTGTGCTGTGCTTATACAGCTGCATGTTATGGATGTTTAATCGACTAAGAGTGGTACTTGTAATTAAATTTCTGGAGTTGGCCCAACCATACAAGGGATGTAATTCTGTGAAATTAACAAATGTTTTTCCTCGGATGAAGTGGTGTAGTTTTGATCACACGTCACTGTATCATTCACCACTTGATAGCTGGACTGTAAATTGTGATAGTGAAATTCTTAAAACCACATGCAGACAATTCTCTTGTTATGGAACCTAGTGGAAGACACACCGACTATGCTACTTGAAAGCGAAAGGCCTAGGCTATCCTATCTATTTTTAAGATGGATAATTCTCAGGTGTTGGGTTTGATCCTATACACATTTGTTTGACTTTGTTGCGCAGGTGATATCCTCCTTGAGTGTGGATGGTTTAGGTAGTTCTTCTGACAAGCTGTTGAAACTGTTCGTGAGTTTTTTAGTTTCAGCATGTAAGGGAAAGTGGACAGCATACCAAACCAACTTAGATTGATATATTCTATGTTTGCTTGTAAAGATGAGTGATTTTATAGTCCTTGAGGAGGTACCACAATTTTAGTATTAATTTTGGTACCTTTTGCTATTTCATGTACCAAAATTAACATTAAAAATTATGGTAAAATTTCCCTGTAAAATAATTTGGTGAAGTTTGCCATTTAACACCATAGTGTATCCATGGACTCTGTTCGGTTGCATAGCACAAGAAACTGTCACAAGATATAGAATGCTGGATGTGTTGGACTTGGTACATTGTGTTATAGACAACTTCAGGAATTCAAGTTGGTTCTTTTTTTCCAGTCACATATTTATTGCAATGGAGGGGCCATAAATAATGGCTGGTATGAACTTTGTTTTGTTATCTCTTCTTCTGTCCAAAGTCCAAACTACTTCTGCACCTTAAGAGGATAGTTCATTCAGAATCACAAGACAAGAAAAAGGTGAAACTTGGTCTCAATAAAAGCCACTATTGCTCCACAATGAATAGTGTGGGAACATGGTTGTGCACTATGGAACTATTGCTCCACAAAGCTAATGTTACTATTAGGTGAATGGGTTGATGATTAGGTGTCCAAGTGAGCTGAATGTTATCCAACTGTTTATGTGAATCTGTTAGGACCGGACTCCACTATGGGAGGCGCCTTATCTCATCCAATTAGTTATTTCTGTTTAGATTATTTCTGTTTCAGATTAGAGATTAGATTGTATCAGGTCTATAAATACCCCTTAAGGGCTATGGAATAAAGCAAGCCTAGCAACGTCCTTGTTGCCAGGGTTTCCCCCTACTTCCCCCTCTGCTCCTGCGCATGCCTGGGCCTTCACGGCGCCCACACACCGATCGGCACCCTGGCTGCTGATCCACCTCCCAGCCATCCCTATAACCTACACTCAAGAAAGGCAAGTCCTACCAGAATCCTTCTCGCCTCTTTGACACAGTTGTTAGTTAACTTTGTTACTACATTTTTCTGTTTAGCTTTGTGCTGGCATGTGACTAGGCTCCTGATCACCCATTTTAAAATTTGCTGTTTCTTGCTGATGCAATTTTCTGCATCTTTACTTTGTTTATCCAAACCTCAAGGTTAATAAGGCAACTTATTATGGTCTGGGCATGGTCCCTACATGAAATTTATTGTTGTTACCACATTGTGTTAGATCAGGCTTTAACTTCTGTAGCTAATCAAGTATCTTGTCTCTTGCTAGGTCCATCTATATGGAGGTCAAGTGACCTCCTGGAAGAATGACCATGGGGATGAATTGCTTTTCGTCAGCAGCAAGGTACAAAAGCATTCATGAGGTCACTGATGACCTCGTTGGCTAAGTTGTTAATTTGTTATATAGATAAACTTGTATGAGATGCATTGGCACCACGTCCCTGTCTTCCTTATCCCCACTAATAAAACTAACCAATAACTAGAAAATGTATCCCATTTTTTTGTTTACTACTTTCCTTATTTCATTAGTACATTTTTAGCTCAAGAGCCTTGGGTATCTTTGCCCTTTTTCTAATGGTTTCTTCTGTTCAAATCAAAGTGTAGTACCCAATTAAGTATAATTTGATTAATTATTTGTTTTGGTCTGTGTTACTGTATCAATCATACCATTTCCAAATCATGCCGTTGAAATGGAATTGTTTATTTTCAGGCCATTTTCAAGCCTCCAAAAGCAATCCGTGGTGGCATACCCATTTGCTTTCCCCAGGTATGGCAATTTCATTTATAATGACTTGTCATATGTTCATGCTAAAAAAAATGCATACTCCAATTATCCAAAAGAACCATTTAAATGCAGTTTGGAACTCATGGAAATCTCGAGAAACATGGATTTGCAAGGAATCGGTTGTGGGCCATTGATGATAACCCTCCACCTTTCCCCATAAGTACTGCTGTTAAATCTTTTGCTGATCTTATTCTGAAGCCTTCTGAAGAAGATCTCAAGATCTGGCCTCATAGGTTTGTGTTAGCTAGTGTATGCCTTGTTCCTTTCTCTTCATGGCGTGCATGTCTAGTCCCACTCCCCTTGCTTTCCTCATGTTTCTTTGAACAAATTATGATTGCAGCTTTGAATTTCGGTTAAGAGTTGCTCTTGGGCCTGGAGGAGATTTGGTTCTCACTTCCCGAATTAGAAACACGAACAATGATGGAAGACCATTCTCGTTTACATTTGCATATCACACATACTTCTCCGTATCTGACATAAGGTGTGTGCACTATATGCTGCCTTTTGCTCCTATTCTTTTGTTCTGTTCAGATATTTTTAATTTAAAACTTATTTAAGGTTGTGGAATTGGAAGAGTGGAATTTTGTTGTCCAAGACTTTCTGGTGGTATATTATGTTAAAAATTACTTGTTGATACCTTCAATGGGCTCATAAAGCTTGGTTATGTGCCCTAGTGGCATTCTAGCCTGGTAGATGTGATGCATTTTGTGGGAGCCGATAGACATAAATGTGGTCTTGTACACAAGTTCTCATGTTGTTAATGGTAATACATTGGTCACTTCTTTTTTATGGGGATATATCATGTGCAAATGCCATTCATGCTGTGAATTTTATTTCACTAGGAGATGCAGAATAATAACTGTATGCTCTGGTGTTAATGTGTTTTCAGTCCAAAGATTCAATGAACAGAGATGGATCAACTTATGGCCTTACTCTTTTTAAGATATTGTACACATAGGATTCATTTTAGTTCAGCACAGAAGCATTGATAAATCTGTAATCTGAAGCACTTGCAAAAAAGTATGTATCTCAGTTGCTGCTGTTGTCAGTTAAAGCAAGTGGCAATCTTTTTAGCGCGACACGCACACCAGATTTTCCTGTGAACAATGTTAAGAATTTTCAAGTCATTTTTTCTACCTATATACCTGTTCCAATGGTTGTGATTTGCAAGTTCAAAATTTTCTTAGTGCTTACCCAAGTCACAAATTTCCTCAGTGAAGTGCGCATTGAAGGCCTGGAGACTTTGGATTACCTTGACAATCTGAAGGGAAAAGAGCGATCCACAGAGCAAGGGGATGCTATTGTGTTTGAATCAGAGGTAAGTAATCCACTTAAATATTAGATACAATACTACAAAGCTGACCTATAACTTTATGATGAAGGTCGACAAAATATATCTAGATGCACCAAAAAAAATTGCAATCATTGATCATGAGAAGAAACGAACATTTGTCGTAAGGAAAGATGGGCTTCCAGATGCTGGTAAGCTTACTATGATAGATCTTTTTGTAAGAATATGATAGTAGATCTTTGTATCCAGTTGCATCAAATACCAGTCTCCCTGTCACAGCATGCTTACCTTTCCCTGTGTAGTTTTATGGAATCCATGGGACAAGAAGTCAAAAACCACGCAAGATTTTGGGGATGAAGAATACAAACATATGTTGTGCGTGGATCCTGCAGCTATTGAGAAGTCTATTACCTTAAAGCCTGGTGAAGAGTGGAAAGGAAAGATGGAGCTCTCGGCTGTTCCTTCCAGTTACTGTAGTGGGCAGTTAGATCCAGCTAAGGTTCTTCAAGGTTGAGAGTTCTCATTTGCTACACCTTGTACAGGTAACGGTGTGTGGCCTTGCTCTAGCTGTGCAATTTTTGAGTGGCTTAGCTGTGAACTTATAAGTAATGCTACTGTAATTGTAACGGCAGTTACAAAGAAGCAGGTTAAACCATGAAACCTTGCGTTCCTGTACTGTAGCTAGAAAGCAAGTCGTATTAGTATTGGCTGTTGAAACAGTCTGGCATATAGCTGATTGCATAAAACCTTAATACCACCCTCATCCTTATGAGTTAAGAGCCATGCCAAGAAGCAGCTCCATCACTTGTGCCATATTTTCATCAAATGTCTCACCAAGTTTTGGACTGATCAGTACAACAAAAATATGTCATGTGTTATTGATCCCATTCTTATATAGTAATTTGATAGTATACTATAGTTGTTGGGAGATTTGATCATATACCTTCCATTTATATGGAAATTGATAGTATACTATAGTTGTGGGGTTCTCTCAGATTTGGCTAGGAGGGTAAATCCTCAATTTCCATTTAAATGGAGGGTAAATGATTATTTTTTTCTTTGATTGATTTTTTCTGATGGCATGCATACCTTATGCTTTGTTTCTAATTGTGGCTTGTTCTGCAGGAACACTTAAACGACACTTATATCATTCGGTGCTTTGGCTGGTGCTAGTGCTGACGCTGCATCTTAGCATCTACTTGCCGTCCTTCATTTTCTTACCATTTCCGCCTTTTTTTAATGCTTACTTCTGTCTATATGTAGAAGCAGGAAGACGCTGAAGTACTAACAAAGTAACAAGCCATCCCAGTCGCTTTATCTCGGGAATCTGCCGTCAGTGAACTCAATTACCGAATAATAACACCACTTAATACTGATCGCAGGTCATGTGGATAATGTATGATGTATTGTTTTGCATCTACGGTTAGGACATCCACCAATTATCTGCAGATGCTGTTGCCTGTACCTGTTTTTTTTTAAATGCGAGTGTATATTACTACCTATATTGGGTGCTTGGAACCTCCTGGTGTGAGATAAGTAAAGATTCGATCTTTCGCATGTCGTGTATGTAATATGCATTCGTCCAGATGTTTGCACTTTCGTTCCCTTTCTTCGCGTGAACCCACTGTTGCTTTTATGGGTCTTCACGTCCTCGTGAATGCTGATCCATCGTCGGGGTCTCGGGGACGCGCAGGAAGGCGGCGCTGATCCATGGTTGCTGCACAAGACGTCCCCTTCTCCATCAACGGGGCTCCGTTGCACCCAATTCAGTTCTGACTGCTCCCTGATTCAGTCCTTTTTAAGGTATGTTTGTTTTAGTTTTTAGTAGCTATAGTTATTTCTAAAATTTGTATCTATTTCTAAAATTTGAAACAGGAACAAATGGCTAGATTTTGAAACTAGATTATGAGAATCAATATATGTAGAATTTGAAAATGAATTAGAATCTATAAACTGAGAAACAGAGAATCTCCAAACATACCCTTAGCCATGAAGGTTGTCTCGCAAGAAGTATTCTATCTTCTTTATCAATCTCCATGTAAATTCATTTGTGATTGAGATTCACATTTAACTTCTAGTTTGCAGCTTAATTATTCTTTAGATGTAGGATCTAGTTAGGGATGAAAACGGAGCGGAAACTTTTCGTCCGTTCCGGGAAAAAACGGAAACGGAGAGGGTTATGTGGAAACGGATAAGGAATTTCTCGGAGTGGAAACGAAAACATAATTTTTTAAGCGGAAATGGAAATGGAAACGGAACAGTGATTTTCGAAAAAAACGGATACGGAAACGGAATATTTCGCATAACAAAAACGGAAAGTTTCTGTTTTTACTGTTTTTACTACATTATATAGAATATTATAATTTACTTTTTCATATTATATAAAAACTTTAAAGTATATTATATTCATAAAATATTGAACAATTTAAATCAAATTAATACATAATTATTTGGTCAAAATAAATAATATACATTCATTGCAACTGAAATAAAATTTATTTTTAATTTATTATATATATTTATCATTTATTAATATGTGTGTAAATTGAATACATTTATTGGTTTATCATATTTTTTTCATATATTAAGGAGTTTTAATTTCCGATAGATTTTTGAACCCGTATTTGTATCCGCTCCTTATTTGGTCCGTATTCGTTTCCGATGCCATCTATTTTCGTATCCGTTTTTGAGATATCCGTATTCGTTTTTATTTCCGTAAAAAAATACGGAAACGGATATGATAATATTCATTTCCGTTCGTCCGTTTCTCTCCGTTTTCATCCCTAGATCTAGTGCATGTGGATTGTATACCGCAAAACTGTCTCTTAAATGTGAAGGTACAAAGGGGATTGTACACAACACAAAGCATCTGTTGAGTCATCATGGTAGATCAACTTCTCTCACATTTATTGCTAACCACCCTAAAAAGAAGGGTTCATGATGAGAAGAATGTGTATGTACACCATAGATAAAGACACATGGATTGAACACTAACTGTAACAGCAGGAGAAGCAGAGAAAGTGATCAACTTTTCACTTTTCAAGGGTTATTTCATGTTCCCTTTGCATGTCCTGACACCTGACTGCACATTGTGAACCGAAGGAGACCAACAACAACCACTCTGGGAGATCCAAACGAATGATTCGATCTGAAAGAGTAGCAGAAAAGAATACAAACTGTGTCTACGCAGAACGCATGAAGAATCTGTACACTTGGTTTTCTGAAGAAGCACCGTGCTAGTTGGTATTCAGAGCGACGGATTTACAGATGGGGCACCAGTTCTTCTGCACGAGCCAATTCTGTATGCAGGAAATGTGGTAGTAATGTTTACATGCCATTTTGCCCACCTCCTCGCCATCCGAATACTCCTCCTGGAGAATGGAAGCAAAGAGGATCTTACATTCTGAGCACAATTTCCTCCAGCCCTGCAAACAGTGCCATGCACAATCTACTGGGGCAAATGAACTTGCCTGGCATATGCTGCATTTTCTGTCACAATCTTCATCAGTTCCTGGAGTTGTGGGCGTGTACATGCTTCTGTTCAGACACTTGGACAACGCATCTTCTGAAAGGCCAGTGCTCACGGTGCCAATTCGCTCACCCAATGCTAGCAATTCCTACAATTCAAACCATCACAGATGACCTGAGTAACTGAAAGCAAGCCATGCCAAATAAAAGATGCCACGGACTGAGATGTATGAGGAGAAAGTTTGAGGAAAGCTAGGTAACAACATATTCAGCTATTTCTTGAGAGTGATAAATTATCAAATCTCTCTCAAGGGCGACATAACTCACATACCTCATAAGACATGCCATCAATGTCCATTCTCATCCCTCTGTGCCGATCATTGAATATGAAGTAGTTCTGAAGCTGCGAGGCAGAGTACAACTTTGTGAGCAACATGATGGGATAATTAATTACAGTAAACAAAGCAACCTCTTGGTTTGCAAGCCATGGATAATATAAGTCCTCCAGTTTTTCCACTGCACCAAAGCTAGTTTCTCACTTCCTCTGCGCAAGTCTCAATCTTTTGGATGGAGAGTGTGACTGTGCAACGAAAGAATGGATTTTTACCTCTCCAGTTCCTTCCACATCGAAGCGCCAGTATCCATTAGCGTCCTCCATGCTGTCCTCCAAAGATGAAAGCCCTCCCTGATGATGATCACTTCTGTGTCTTGCCAGAAACCCAGAAAGGAACCCTTCAGTATGCACCTGATCTCTTGCTGCCTGCTCAACGAGCAAGAAATCATCCACGCCCCTATCTGAACTCCTCCTGGCATCTCCACTTGTGTCTCTGTGCACACTTCCAGCTCCTGCACTTGCACTTGCACTTGCACCATCATCAGCTTTCCTTACCCGGGAAGCTGCTCGACGCGACGGCCTTGAAACGGAGCGGCTGCTGCCTGAGCTTGAGCTTGACGAAGCTGCGCACAGTCCGTTTGGTGACGATGGGCTGCTTTCTCTTGGCCTGTTGCCGTTTTCGCTACAGGAGCTTGATGCGTTCCTGCTGCTGACGCTGTCAGAACGAGTGCTTCCCTGAGGAGTCGTCCTCGTGCTGCTGGGTTTCCTGAAAATTTGTGGTCTCCGAGTGGTTTCTGTTGCTTCCTTGGCAGGAGCTGCTGCTGCTGCTGCTGCTGCTGCTGCTGCTGCTGACCTGTGCGTTTGCCTGTCTTTGCCAGCCAGATGCTTGCTGCTGCACCCATGGCGAGTGCAGCAAGTGGTGGACTTGTGGCGAGCACTGTCTTCTCTGAAGAGAAGAATCGAGCCCCCTTGGTGAAGAGAAGGCCGCCGACTGTCCGTCTTCCTCCCATGTGGTCATCCATTTTTAGATGCTCACCTGAAACTGGAATCGAGTCCGTTTTTTAGATGTGTGTGCAACACACAAGAACGATGAATTCGGCATAGCAGGTGATGACTGATGAGAATGTCTCAAAAACAATGGTATGGCCCATTCTGTGTGCTGTATGCATGATTGCACGAACCCTTGGTTTGATGAATATACAACTCTAAACCGAAGTTGCTAATGAAGTAATGATAGCAGGCATGCCTAACAAGTAATCTGCATATTGCAATACATTTCTAAGTTCTAACTGAACTAAAATATCCAAAGATGTAACTCTGAACCTCCAAGTGCCCTAGTTTTACCTATCATTATTTAATCTACTCTTTCTGTGAGTTTTCTTGCTTACTGAAAACCAAACCTCTCAGAATATTCGATAATTACCATTCAAAAAGCTTTGACTGTTTGATTACTTCTTCTCCTATGTCAACCGAAGGAAAGGTGCTACTGTGACTTTTTTCATGTAACCCTATCTAGTTGAAGTAATTGACCTTTTCATCTGAAAGTTCAATTCCCCACCAGGCACCAGGAACCCTAGAATGCTAGCTCAGTACTGTGTCGACCGAAAGGTGTACTGCTTCCTCTTTTCAGGAACCAGAGGTGGTATGGGGAGCCAGTTGACACGTACGAATTCCATAGGAAACTTCACACATATCCCAGATGAAACAGTAATTACAGTATCCGCGTTTGTGACTGGATAAACTGGAAAAGTAAAGACGGGATAATTGAATTAGAAAGGTATTGGGTTTCAGACCTGACAAGCAATCAGAACATGCAGGTTGAAAAAAAACAGAGCCATTTTTCAGTGGGGCATTATATAAACTCCTCGGTTGCTTAGTTTGAGACGCAAAAACAAAAACAGATGCGATGTTTGAGCCTGACCACCTGGATTTTTTTTTTGAAACAAACATGGACTCCTGAATTCAGGAGATGAACTGAGATAGGTCTGATAGGAGCAAGCATGCAGCTTCTTAACAAAATGTGTCCTTCAAAAAAATATATTCAAGAACAGCTAAACAAGATGTACAGGAGGGAAAAGAAGAGCAGCCGACCTTCCTTCTCCGCCTCTCCGGCCTTCCTCCCTCCAACCCAACTATCGATCAAACGGAACACTCCAAGAGGAGCCGGAGAGAGGGAGAGAGAGGGAGAGAGCGTCAAGAACTCGGAGAGAAGAGGGAAAGAGAGGGGAGGGATGAGAAGAATGAGTGGAATTGTCATATATACATGGCAGAAACCACACGGAGAACGAGAGAGACGGGGGAGGAGAAGCTTCCGCGGCGAGGAAGACGACGACGACGAGGAGGAGGGAGAAGGGCGCGGACCCCACCGAGGTCGGATCTGCGCCGTCGGATGTGGCGCGAGAGTCGGATCGGACGGGGAGAGAGGCGGCTCGGCCGTCGCAGGGCCCGCTCAAACGGAGCCGGCCCCACCGCCGAGTTTCCTGCCCGTACTCGTCGTGCGTGGACCGGCTGGGCCACTGACAGGTGGGCCACCAACGATGCTTACGTTTTCTTTTTTCCCTGATATATAGAATGTGTTTGTGTTGTGTCACTAGTAAATAATAACGGTCATACATAGCAAAATTACTGATAGTGATATGTAGATAATTTTTAAAAATTATAATGATATGTGAAAAATTAGAAAGCTTCAACATTTAATAAAAAAATTTCCATTACGTTACGAAAAAAATATTTTCAAACATACGTAACATTCGGTGATACTGTTGATAACACCAAGAAACAACTACATGCATCATCTTTATTGTTATGTTTTATTACTTGAAAATTAATGTTTAAAATATTTTAACATATATTTGCATGTTTTTTATTGAGCGGTCCGATTTTTTTAAAAGAACTCAGGATTTATGAACCCTAGTTTGATCAAAGAAATATGCATCCTTTGCAGTATTAAGCTTTTGGGGTGGCATGCCATGTTGTAAAGCTGAGAAAATATATGTTGAGCTAGCTAGCTAGTACTTAAGTTTTGTGGTGTGATCAGAGTGGTTAATTTGGTTATTTTTGTTAAGGACGACCAAGCTGTTGACTTACCAGCTTTGGATTAGTCTGTAAAGTGTAAAGTATCACGAGTACTTAATTTTATTGTGGCCTGTGTCGTTTTCCGTAGAACCAGAGGTCGCATAACTGCTTGACCTGTTTAATTCGCAGTAATTCACCATAATTCAGCTCGATTTCTTAATGCGAGAGAGCAAAGCTATTTTATTATGAAAAATACTTTAAGCATAACTTATATTTTTATATATTTGCACAGTTTTTTTTAGTAAAATGAACGATCGAAAGGAGTATATTAGGGCACTTGATAACAACTGAGCTTTCGTATGGATGTCTGCGACACATCACACATACAGTTAAGTATTGGCTCCTAGCCTCTGAAAACTTATCTGCAAGATATTCTAATTTCACAAGAGATGGAGATAGAATCCTCACAGAAACAATGGAGTTTCGTTTTCTATGTTCTGTAGTTCGTGGCTCACGCATTGATCTGATTTTATACGGCACAAAATTGCTTAGAAATCGTTTTTTGTTTGATATATTGAGTTCGAGGTTGAATGAACGGATGCTAAGTTGATTTTAGTGTGGTTGACAAGTTGAGCCCACGCTACAATAGTTGAATTCGGCTGTTCTAGATGCGAGTGAAGCCTAATTTAACCAGACGGAGAACATAATATTGAATGAGAAATTTTACGATTCTCGAGGAGGTACTAGGAGGTAACACAATTTTTAGTGTTAATTTTGGTAACTCCTGGTACCTCATATGTCAGGAGGTACTAAAATTAACACTGAAAAATGTGATATCTCTTCAAGGACCGTAAAATAACACATATTGAATTCGTACATACAGTCTGAATCCACTTGTGCGAACAACTAAGCACCTAAATCTATTACAGTGCTTAAATCTCACGAAAATTGTATTGTATATTTTAGCCACAAATTCAACAAACCAAACATTACTCTAAAATCTAAATGATGGCAGCGTGAGTGGTCAGCTCGGCAGTCGACGTACTCGGATTTAACTCCTTGATTTTCTCCTTAATTTCACCTATGCTTTTAAGAAGAAGAAGAAGAACCAAGAGCAAAATCAAGTCGGATTTCTGTCTGGACATACGCTATGCTGCTTGTTCTGAACTTCCGGTGCCCCTAGAATTGAATCTGAAATTTCCAGGCGACGAAGAAGAAGGCCGTGCAACTGCCAAACCGGCAGAGACAAAACCCTGATCCTTGTGACAGACAGATATCCTGTGGTCAAATTGTCTGCAACTGCAAGACAGTTATGGACAGTACTGTACCACTGTAGTGCTGTGCACTCACTGGTTGGATTGGACTACTGGCTGACTTTTTTCAGTACACGTGTCTTCATTTGAACCACTGGACCATGAGATGTTCCTTGTATGGCTGCTTGTTCTTCAGGGATGGGTTGGCTCTGAACAATTCCAACAGCTACATGAGCTCTTCTAGTCTTGTACTCTTGTGGTCTCCATTTGTTTAGTTCGGCAACATATGTTGATATTTGAATATGTAGCTACATACATCAGCATTATCCAAAGTATACAAGAAAACATGTTATAGTGTTATCCTCTAAAAAAATCAAAGAGGAGGCATGGTCGTCGATCCAAGCTAGTGCTTCTTGCTTGGTGCCGTTTATCTAATCCGCTTTTAATTTCATTTTGTAATGGCATAGAAAAATTTAATCTGTTTTTCTTATATCAATGTACATCCATTTGGATTAATTGATCCAATAGTATTTGTGCCGTTTATTAAAAAAACTATGGTCTTGTAGTTTTTATTTGCCTCAATCCTGATACCTTTAGATTTGGAGATTTCATTTGCACTTGTTGCATGTGTGCATCATAGCAGGCCATGACCCTGAAGCCTTGAGGCTAACTTTTGCACCTCCTTTGGGTCAACATGATTACAGGAGGAATCAAACAAGCAAGCAAGCTGCACGATTATGCAACTAGGAGCCCTTTTTTTTGTTGTTGTTGTTGCACTTTTGTTAGTTCATGGTGGCCATTGGCACTTGCTTGTTTTCAGTAGCATGGCCTACTAAGATGTAGGACTCTGAAATTTGTAAATTTGGAGGAACAGATAAGTTCAGTTCATTTTCAACAAATTTGTAAGTTGAAGCGATGCCAATACACACACAAACCAAATAGTGCAATCCTTTAGAAACAAATATCAGAGTATCACAAAGCTGCATGCACTCTGAAACAAGTTCTGTTAAGTGTCAACTTCTGGCATGACAGGAACCCTACAAGTTGCATCTGCCAGGACCAGGAATCCAGGATACACTTAAGCCCACACAACCCATAAAATAAAGGCACGAGCTTTGAACACATAACTTTCTGTCACTTGGAATCCATTCTTGCGCCATCCTACCTGAGATTCGAGAAGCAAATGAGGCGCAGGAATAGAACCACGCACTAAAAATCTTTCATTTCGAGGTTCTTCCACGGATCAAACGTTGCACACTTGAAAAACAAACCCCTCTTACTTCACCGTTTCTCTCCGGAGTCTGCGAAAACTCAGCACAACTGCTGCCATGTGGTATGTACATACAGATTTTTTTCTCAGACTTTCGATCAGATGCTTATGACACAGTTCATAACTCGATGCAGCTGGAAATTTCGCTCCTTTTCCGGACAGATGGGCAGGGGGATGCCTGGATTAGGCATTTGAAGTACCAGACTAATAGCTATCAAGTAAGTTCTAAGCTGGTGTTCGTTCTTGACTTGTTATTAGCCATTCCACGTCTGTGTCATGGCCTCTGTTGCGCAGCCGCGATCGACGACGACCGGCTGGACCACGCCGGCGGCGGCTTGCGCTGCTTCGGAGTGCTCGAGTCCTCCAGCTCAGATCGCAGGATCTCAAACATCACCTGCACGTCCTTGTATCCACAGGTTTGCACATCCTCGTGAAGCTTCAGTATGCTGCCTCCACTGCCTGCAAGGAGAAGTACTTCGTCAGTGGAGAAAAAAACATCAAATACGATGGATACTTTTAGACAGTACAAATTTTTCTGACAAGATAAGTGTCATGACCTCAGATCATTGGATGGAGGGTTTGGCCGTCTGTAAACAGTATCATGCGGTACCCTAGTAGAGTAGTTAGTTAAGAGTCCAAATTAGGAATCTAAGTTAGTATTCAGTTTGGCTGTTGTCTTCTTGTATCCCTGTCTCTTCGCCGCGTCACCGCAACGGCGCTGCCGTGACAGAGAGGTCAAGGTCCTCGACCAACTACTCTTTTATATAATTTTAGAAGATTAGTTCTTACTAATTCTGTGGAAATATCTGCTGGTGACAATAAGTGTGAAAGTGTGATATTTCCTAGCACTTAGCACTGTAGTTGATGTCAGTAGTACACTCGAGCTGATTTTTTTTTTGAAGTTCAAACATAGTTTCTTGTAAAATATGGTGAAAGAAAGCAATTCAAAGGAATTGTTTAAGCTCTAGTATTGTTCCAAATAACGGAGAATCTTCAAGGGATTTAGATACTTCAAAATTCTCGCAAAATTACTTCAAAATCCAAAGGAGCCCTAATTTCAGTCTAATTTATTTTGGCAAGTTACGACACATTACTACAGTTTTGTATGTATTTACACCCTGGGCTTCCTTCCAAACATTCAGAGATGGGCCAGAGCAAGCAAATCTGATCGAATTGCTGATCCAAGGATATATTCTTTGCACAAAAAAAGTTAGCTGACACCAAATTTCGTCGCGTGTTCAAGCGGGAGTAGTACCAAGATGGATGAACCCCTAAAAAGTTCTCGTTCACATCTCCAACATATTCATAACCTTCAAACAAGATCGGAGCCGTGTGACCTATTTCAAAAAAAATGGGCCGTGTTCCTGATTGCTAAAACCACAGGAGCATAACATTATCTTCTCTCTTTCTCACTCAGGAGAGGATGAAAAGCAAAAGGTTATATATATAAAAAAGAAGCATTATAAATGTTGGCACACCTCAGAACCAGAGGCTACATACATGGACAAAGAAACACCTCTCGAAATGGGAAGATGAACTAGCGAGGTATAGTATCTGATCCAGCAAGAAAGAGAAACAAACGGTAAGGGAGACGCTACTTCACTTTGCTACATTCGATATTCTACCGAGATAGCTACTTTGCCCTCCATCCTTATCTGAAAATCATATTTATGATAAGAAAATGTACTCGATTCACTCTATATTCTAACAATTTAACTTTATCACGGCATCAACGCGGACGAAGTAGCTTCAGAAAGATGCATGAATCACTGCTCCGACAGTCACACGCAGTACGAGCGAGCTCACTGTCAATTCGGCTTGATTTCTCTATGCATCTCAATAGTTAGTAAGTACTGGGCAGTACTGGTCAAGTAGACAGATCTGTGTCGGCGTCCCGCTCCTGCCATAATCAAAAGCTGGCGCTGTCCGTCTCGAGTTCTAGACAAGCTGGTGGTTAAAAGCTGATGGGCACACGCTTGCGCTTGGACTTGGACGCCATCGTCCCATATTAATTGCGTTGTCGCGCGCGACACCGGTACAGAAAAAGTTTCCAAGTTCTAATTAACCGCTAGAATCTTTCGGCGGCAGATCGCAAAGCTCAGTTCATGCAGACTGCAAACGGTTGAATTGTTGGAAACTGCTACTGACACTTGCAGTTGCAGCTGCTGCTTCAGATTTGCTTGCATGGTGTCAAAAGGAGAATCTGTGCAGATCGGATGCACAGGGTATCTGATTGTACATTTGCACATCATGTTTGATTGGCTCATTATTGCTCGTTGACAAATCAAGATGTTGAGAGCTGGCACTAATTGGCAGCGGTACTGGCTAGTATCCTTGCACCTACTGATCTTCAGTGTACTGCACCATGGACCTCTTGACAGTGATCATCACAGTGTGTGACACTTGGGGGTTTCCTATTGAATAGTGAATAGACAGAATAGTACTGGAGTTGCATAGTGGAAGAGTACTACCAATGGCAAGATCTCACACTGTGGTGCCACTTATGTGTTGTGTTGTACCCACAGGAGGGAGGTTGACTTTCAGAGGAGCATTTAAGTTTTGTGCCTGTGCAAAGTTGGAATTTTGGAGCTGCCTACGAAACAGATTCCTAAAACTCTTTGAAATTGCAGAGATTTTTTTGGAATTTGCATCAGGGGAGCTAGATTTTTGGAGAATGTTAGTGGGAGCTGAGAAGGTGCAAAAGGAAGATTGTTTCTAGAGTGAACCTGCAAAGTCTCATCCACTCAGCAGCATTCTTTCTAGTGGAAAAGAATCACATTCCACCATGGATAAGTCCTTGACCGATGGGAATGAAATTTAAGAACGGTCAACCCAGCGAGAGTAAATAATGGGTGGAAGAATTTCAAGGTTCTAGATTGCATAAAACAAAAGATTTCCACTTTCTAGATGGTATAAACTACAGATTGAGAATTACTCCTTCAGCTGTAGCCTCTTGCAGAGCATGACCGAAAAGATAATAGAACACTAGAAGAAACAAACATGAGACGACGAGAAAATGGTGAATAGGTTAGGTTACTGGTTCTGTTTCTAAACAGTAGCATATTTAGTTGAAATAATTGCGAAAAGTTTCTGAAATTCTGAATTGACAGGGGAGAGAAGACAGTAATCATGGGTATGACTGCCTAGTTGAACTTGTCAGTTCATCGGTTCATGTGATCACTATTGTATAACTTAAATATAAGTTTCAGCAATGACCATATCACTTATCACTTATGTGAAAAGATTAGTTAAAAGATTGATATGTGAACTCCGGTTAAGAACTAAAACTCTCCTTCTATGTGTGATCGAATTAAGAACGGCAGAACAAACGCTGAGAATCTCGCGTCAAGCCCGGAAAAGAAAAGAACTTATTGATTTTAGATTTTTAGCCAAACCAAGGAGACCAAATCAGGAACAAACTTGGTCGGGCTCAAAGAATCTTGTCATGTTGCCAGTCAGGTGAGGAATGGAGATCGGCGTACCTGTGTTTCGGGCGCGGACGCGGGTGGAGACGGCGGCCCACGCGCGGCGCGCCGGGACCACGACCTTCTCCCTCCACCAGACCATCACCGCGCGCACAGGCGCCGGTATCCTCGCGGCGGCGGCCAGCCTCGCTTCCCTCCTCCTCCGGCCTCGCCCTCGTTCGGTTCGGCCTCTCTCCGGCGGCTGCTTTGAGTCGATCTCGCGCTCGCTGCTGGCCCCGCGCACGTCTCGTCTGACGTATGTGGCCGCGTCGCTGTTTATAGTGGCCGCGTTTGGTAGTATGGAGGTTACGTTGCTGGCCGGCGCCGCCGGCGGCTGCGCTGCGCGTGTGCGCGCGCGCGCGCAACTTGGTATCGCGTCTTGGATTTGCGTGCTCCGCCTTTCTATCTCGTTGCCTTTTGTTGGGGGGTTTTACGAGAGTTCTTGATTGGGGTGACGGCAATTTAGGATTATAACAATTTATCTTATACAAAAAAACTATGTTACGTTTGAATTGTTATAATTTACACACTAAATTGTAATAAGTTGGATTGTTTGTTTTAGTTTATCAAAATAAGCTAGAAAATTATAATCTTTTGCTGAAACAAACAAGTCTTTTTGGATGAAGCGTGAGAAAATATCGGTCAAGATTTCCTGCTTCCATTTATTGCAATTGTGAATAACATAAGATTACCTTATATCTACGAGCATATTTGGTATAGCTTCTACTCTGAGATTTATATTTTTTTATAGTCTAAAATGAAAAGTAGATTAATCAGCTAGATATTGATCCAACGTTTGAGAACCAGAATTCTTAAAATTATATTAGACCGGTTTCAAAAAAAATAGATATAAAGTTATAGTAAAAGGAACCTGCATCTGATCAGTTGTTTCTTTTGGCCCCTATCCTGATGCCACGATGCTTTAAGGCGGCACGTGGTCACTGGTCAACTACGGCGTACCACTGATACTCTGCACTGCACACTCTCTGCATCTCTCCTCCCAAAATACTATGTATAAATTTTTAATATAGTACTTAATATAAGATTTTGATTATTAATTTCTCACTATATAAATCATCGTCGTCCGTAAAAATTTAATATCATGTGAGCTGCAACGCTAGCTTGGGCAACGGATTGATCCGAGGGCTGGCCGGGCGGCAGGATTGATCGTCGACGGCGACCTGACCTTTTGGCCGTATGCAGTTGCATGGTTAGAGCATCTCCAGCAGTTTCCCTAAAACTCATCCTTTATATCGCTCATATAGGGAATGACCCTATACCTTTATTTTATTATTATCTAACGATAAAAATTCTAACGACTATATTTTCAACGGTTATATCTCTAACACATGTACTATTATGTATGATCATTATTGTTGTTGATGATTGATAGATTTTTTATTATCATTCAATGGTAAAAATTACAACGGTTATATTTTCAACAGCTATATTTTCGTTGTGATTTTTTATTTTTTTCATGAATAAATAAATATCCTATAATTAGTCTAAATAGTTGATCTCAAAAACATCTTAAAAATTATAAAGAAAATAAATTTTCCTTTTATTTTTCTATTTTCTATTTTCTATTTTTATTTTTCTCTTTTCTTTTTTGTTTCTTTTTTCTTTTTTCCTTCTCTTCTTTCTCTTTTTTCCTTTCTTTTTTTCTTTCTTTCTCCCGGTGCTGACGTGGCATGGATAGGGGGAGGAGAGAGATTCCCCAGATTTGGGGGATGAGGAGAGAGAAGTAGGGGATGAGATAGGGTAGCGGATGAAATAGGGAATTTGCTGAAGGATGGTTTTTAGATCAAATACCCTAAATTTAGCTATAGGGGATGGTATAGAGCATATGCTGAAGATGCTCTTAGCTACGTGAAGGTTTTGCCGGTCTCGGAGCGACGTATATGTATTACTGTTCGTAGTGTCCTTGTGTCAGGGGGTTTCTGTCATATGCGGCAGGGGATCGGGAGCAAGTCGTTTGCAGTCCGAGACTACTCTCTTCCTCTCTCAAGTCGCGATCTACGCCACCGTCCTAACGGTATGTAACCCTCCCTGTGATGCGGAAGTGGGTCCACTACCTCTGAAACCTACTTTGGAGCCACCCGACACCTGTCAGATCATAATCCGACGATGCAGAGGGGGTGACTGTCTAAAAGATCTCATTTGCAGCGGATCAGTCGCACTCCACCGTCACGAAGAACCGGCCATCGCTAACATGCACCGCACCAACGTGGGTCACTCTCGCGTCATGTACGTGTCGTCGGATCCACGATGACACTGTTGCTCCCCTCGTCTTTGTTGTCTGTCGTGGCTGTCGCCCGAGCCACCTCCATTGCTAATGTCGTGCGGTTGTCGTGGTGGTCAGCTTCTTGGCGGTGGCGCTCTGTTCACACGACGGCCGGAGACGACCTCAACCTAATCGGTCGTGTCTCGAGCACCTTCGCACCCAAGTCATCAGTGCTACCTCTGCCCTCGAACAGAAAAAAAAGAACCGCTAAGTTTACAATGATATTGATAGATAAATTATCTGAACTCTGCATTTTATTTTAAAAAATGAATCCCAGCACGAGCGAGCGAGGTGCTCCAAAAAACGAAACATAGTTGTGTATCTATTTTTCGGGAGATATATTTGGCTAACAGTTTATGTGAAGCTTACGAAACCCGAAGCGGAGTAAGAGCATCTCCAAGAGTGACTTTAAAAATTGATTCCCTATATAATTTTTTGAGATTCATTTTTGAGGATACAAATAGTTTAAATATGTTTCTCTCCAATAGAGTCCCTAAATTAGAGTATATGAGTATGTTCCCTACAAATAGAGAATACAACGATTAATTTTGAGGATCCTTTATTTTTGGAAGTCATTTAGAGTATCTATTGGATGAAATTTTTTAATTCTAATCCTAAAAATTTAGCGAAGAGAAATATTGAGAGCTAGGCGGCTCCCAAATCCCAATAACCAACATGGACATGACCAAATTCTGGGCTTTGAAACAACGGACTGGAAGAAGGCCATATGTTGGGCCTCGTCGTGCAATTTTTGCACGCAGGCAACTGCAATGCTTAATTCTTAAATGAAAATAAAAGCGGGACAATTCTAGATAAATTTTATTGATGTATACTACATAAGTAAAAAATATTAATTGTTTATTTTATTATGGTACACCTTAAGGTTTATTCATGCATCATCTTATGCTTACTTCGACGATCATATTATTGCAGGAGCATTAAATACATTTCTCAAAATACATTGTGGTTGTCTAAAGGCATGTACAACCATGAGACGACGGAACGGTTTTCAAAGTACAAGAGACAACAAAGAAACTGTATGGTATAACCTTAAACCCCTGAATCATAAATGCAGCTAAGAGACAGTGCATATGGAGAATCGTGTAGAGACGGGCTTTTCGCGAAGAGACCGTCTCTTCTATTTTTTTCACTTAACCTCCTAGAAACCTCTCAAGAGACCACATATTAAATGAGGTTGTACACGCTCTAAAAGCACAAATGTACATGCACCTGTACGACTTGTGCTCAAACCAGCTATTTATCTCAACTCTGTACAACATACTACACAGAGAGCCGCATTACTAACTCTAGTGCTACTGAAGTTTCAGACTTTCAGTATTACACAGCACTGTAATTTTATCCAACCAAAGCAAGGCCTCCATCCAAACAAACAAGCTAAGGGGGTGTGCTATACTCCCACTTGTTTATATATAAATTTTGTGTATCTACCTATATCTTTCCTTTAATACAGATGAGCTTATATACAACAATTTTTTCCTTCGCATGCTAGTATATTAATTATTACATGCACTACAAAAAAATAAATAATCAATAAAATTTCTATGTCGGTGACATGCACGCATATTGCTTTCTATAATCAAGTCATTTATACCATTTTTAATTAATTATTTTAAACACACTTAATCAACGATACAAATTGGTTTTAACTATTATCGATCTTCCTATAAGGTAATAGGGGTATCGTAAATATACACGGGAGTGCTATTCTATACCGATTATTTTCAGTAATAGATTTTCTCAGTAGAATAACAATTGAGTACTATTTTTTACCAGTAGTAGATTTCTCAGTAGAATAGCTATTCTACACCCATGGTGTAGAATAACATTTGTATTTATACGTGTATATACATGTATATATATATACGGGAGCGCTATACTACACCACGTGTGTAGGATAGCTATTCTACACCGACTATTTTCAGTAGTTGATTTTCTCAGTAGAATAACAATTGAGTAGTATTTTTTCTCAGTAGTAGATTTCTCAGTAGAATAGCTATTCTACACCCGTGGTGTAGGATAGTATTTGTATATATATATACTACACCACGGGTGTAGAATAGCTATTCTACTGAAAAATCTACTACTGAGAATAAAATAGTACGCAATTGCTATTCTATTGAAAAAATCTATTACTGAAAGTGGACGGTGTAAAATAGTTAATCTACACACGTGGTGTAGAATAGCGATACCGTGTGTATATATATATATATATATATATATATATATATATATATATATATATATATATATATATATATATATATATATACGGGGACGCTATTCTACACTATGGGTGTAAATGCTATTCTACACCGATCATCCCAATCGTGCCCACCCTCCCACCCAATCCCAACCCCTCCATTCCACGTCGGTGTAGAATAGCATTCTACACCCGTGGTGTAGAATAGCATTTGTATATATATATATATATATATATATATATATATATATATATATGTGTAAATGTAAATGAGCCAGCTTAGCCGGAAGATGCCTTGTTCTAAAAAGAATGCCTGAACTGCACTTGTGCATTCTCGGCGTTGCTTAACTCTTTGCGAGTCTATGGCTTCTTTTTGACACATGAAATTAATATTATTAAATGATCAAGCTGATGGAATAATTTAAACTGTTTATGGAATATGATTATTAAAAATATAAAAGACTTGAATGGACGTACTTAGTGAACGATAGAACACCGATTATTGTTACGCCCGAACAATAGTTTATATGTAATTTAGAACAATTTTAAAAAGAACGAGTACAAAATCGACCAGATAGTTCAAATAACAGGATCATATTATTACGATTATTTCCTAAGCTATAATAATGTTATCGTTTGTCAAGTAATCCACTACTAATTTAATCACTTGTTTAAGATTGCAAGGCAACATCATCTCAGCCCATTTTCCCAGCAGCCAGGTCATCTGGATTGTTGATTTTAGTTGATTTATATTGTTATGAAATAGAAATGTATTTTTATGTTATATTTTGAAAAAATAATCAAATTATGCATTGAGTTTATAGTGTTATGAAATTTTAAAGAATAAAATAATAATATCAAATAAAAAATCCAAGAGCCGTCACTGCTTAGAGATCCATCCATCAGCAAAGTCAGCACTGTGCTTCCAGATACCAAGTAGGTAAGTAAGGCGATTTTTTTTAAAAAAAATATTTTTTTTTTAAAAAAAATTCAAATCTATATGCTGATTTCAAAAAATTGCAAAAGTAACATGCGGTCGGCACTTCAAATGTCGACCGTCTGTTACTTTTGTAATTTTTTAAACTTGACATACATATTTGATTTTTTTTAAAAATAAATGTTGTTATTTTTTTAAAAAAAATCAAGTAAGGCAGATATGACCTTCAAGTTATTTTTTTTTGTGTTCAAGGAGCCTCTAATTTGCTAACTTGTTTATCAAGAGGAGGCAAATCCGAGTCAAGGCGTGTATGCGTATAGTTGTAGCTAGGTGATCAGCATTCATATATATAATAGAAAGATATACTCCAGTTCACCGAGATCTAGCGAGACTAACCTTTAAATATATGTATGTATATACTAGTTGAGTGCCCGTGTGTTGCAACGGAAAAAATTACAACATTAAAATAACATAATGTAAATAATACAAGTAACTTGAAACATGATAAAATAATATTCATCGTAATTCAATTTCAAAAGTAGTTTGTTGGTTTTAAAAATTATATAGATTTTACTAACGATAAGGTCCACATGTCAATGAGAAGATAGTGATGGTGGCAGATTCACCACCACTAACTTCTTTTGTAGTAGTGTTGACGTAAAAGATTACGCTAACAGGTTTCTAGAGATTAGAAACTAACAAACGAAGTGTTTGTGAAGTAAACTATTTCAAGCCTCCGAAGCGGATAATAGCTCAAAACAGTTCGAAGATGTGTATTGAATAACTCAATATTCGATCCCTATTATAGGATGAAACGGGGGGTATTTGTAGGCCAAAACCTTAAGGAAAAGACCCTTTTACCCATCTGTTATAACCGACATAGTGGAAACTATTCGGTACTCTTAATAGGGGTAAAACGGTAAAAGACTAATCTAATGAGAAAGAAGATAAATCTTCCATCTTAACTGGCAATGAACCTCTCTGAAGGGTTAATGTTCGAAGATATACTCCGAACTAGAATTCGCATCTATCCTTTGAACTTGTTCCAGTATACTTCCGGGGTTAAATGCTGGGAACCTTCGATTAAATTACCTGACTTTATCTTGTTGCAGCAATGACTTTGAAGATGAAGTATTTTCGCAAAACAAATAGTATAGATAAGATCAAGAAATTTAACTTATAAAAAGTAAATGACTTAGAAGGCGAATTGAAACAGCTAGGACGAGAAAGAGATTCCCACGTCGACGACGTTTTCCCAGATTCGATTCCTCACTTGCCTTGTCGCTCTCATTTTCCTCGTCACATTCGTCTCCATTCGCGCGCTATATATCACACACAAATCTCTTGCTCGCAAGCTAGCAGAAGGCATCAATGGCGCCATTGTTGGCGGCGCCTGCTTCTTCTAGCCCAAAGCTATGCCGAAGCTGGCGGGTGCTGTTAGGATTATTAGCGTTGCTTGTGGCCGTTGATCTGAGCGCGGCGGACATGTACAGTGAGATCGAGCTCGTCTGGGGTGCGAGCCGTACCTTCTTCTTCATGGACGGCGACTCCGAGGCGCTCGCGCTCTCCCTCGACCCGTGGCAGGGCTCGTGCTTCCGCTCCAGGGAGAAGTACCTGTACGTCCAGGTCGACGTCGAGATCAAGCTCATCCAGGGCGACTCCGCCGGCACGGTCTGCACAATCTACGTAAGAAATAAATATGTCCATCCATCCATCCATATCCATCCATCGATCTCGCTGGAAGTCTCGATTGAGTTCTGAGTTCTGACGCGCGCATTCATGCACGCACGCCCTCAGATGATCTCGGAGGATCCGTGGGAGATTCACGACGAGATCGACCTGGAGTTCCTCGGCAACGTCACCGGCCAGCCGTACACGCTCCACACCAACATCTTCGCCAACGGCGTCGGCGGCCGCGAGCAGCAGTTCCGCCTCTGGTTCGACCCCACCGCCGACTACCACACCTACTCCATCGTCTGGAACCCCAAGCACATCCTGTGAGCTAGCAATCGATCCGCGTCTCGTTTTTCGCTGGCCGGCCTCTCGCGCAGATCGATCAGATGCATGCATGACACGTTTGACAAATGCACATGCGATCGGTGCAGGATACTGGTGGACGGGAAGGCGATCAGGGACTTCAAGAACAACGAGGACCAGGGGGTGCCGTTCCCGACGTGGCAGTCGATGAGGACGTTCGGGAGCCTGTGGAGCGCGGAGGACTGGGCGACGCAGGGCGGGCGCATCAAGACGGACTGGTCGCTGGCGCCGTTCGTCGGCTACTACCGCAACTACAACGCCACCTGGTGCCGGCCGTCCCCCGGTGTGGCGTGGTGCGGCGACGAGCCCAAGAGCTCGACGCGCTTCGACCTGGACCAGAAGACGCTCGCCGACCTGCAGTGGGCGCGCGCCAACCAGATGATCTACAACTACTGCACCGACGCCGTCAGGTTCAACGCCACCACTCTCCCCAAGGAGTGCACGCTGCAATAATGAGAAGAAAACAACAACTCATTCGCATCGATCAGATTGGATGATTGATCACATCGTCATCACATTGCATCAGTTCATTAGTTCGTGCACGGCTGGGCCGAGCGGCTTAAACATCGGCAAGATTTGATTCAGATGTGTTTAAATCATTTTTGGGGCAGAATCTGGAACTTTTGACTTGTCATATATATTAATTATATATATGCTTCCCATGCATCTTTGACCATTCTTTTTCTTGGCGATGCATGCTAAGTTGACATGTCACCTGCGCTGACTTCTCGATTCGATCGGTCTCATGTGCTTTGCCACAATTCGCTCCTCTTGTTTACATGAACAAACCACACGCACGTGGCGTTACTTTGAGATGAGTGCGATCAGCTGCTTAAACTTTTTTTAGAACAGCATTCTAATGATTTGGCTCTAATCTCGAGGAAACGACGCGTCCCTAGATTATATTTCGACTGTCCAGTAAAACGGCGCCGTTCTAAATTAAACGAAGTTATTGAGATTTTTTTTGAAATAGTATTTTTTTTAAATAAAATTTTAAATTTGTACGACATTTTGAAGAAATTGCAAAAATAAGTATCGGTCGGCATTTGGTCGGCCAACTGGTGCCACGTAGCGTCTACGCCCGACTCCTACTGATGTGGCGTAGCATTGAAATGTTATCACGTCAGCAGAAATCGGTCGTTGATTGACCGACTGGCGCTGACGTGGCGCCAGTCAGTAGAAATCGGCCGTTGATTGACCGACTGGCGCTGATGTGGCGCCAGTCAGCAGAAAAATGCCATTGCGCACCGAAGGGAGCCAACGTGGCGCCTAGTCGGCACTTGGTCGACCGACTGGCGCTGACGTGGCATCAGTCGGCTGATCAAGTACCAACTAGATGCCACATGGCACCAGTCGGTCGACCAAGTGACGACTAGTATTTATTTTTGCATTTTTTTTCAAACTGCCATACAATTTTGAAATTTTATTTTTTAAAAAATTATTTCAAAAAAATCAAGTTGTTGATGCAACGGCAGTGCAGATTTGAAAGGAAATCAGCGTGAGAACTGGCCCATATATATATATATATATATATATATATATAAATATAACAGAGTATGGGCTAGGCCTTTACTCATCAAAATCTGAAATTCTCTAACAATCTAATTTTTTCGAGTTGTGAAAATTAATATCTACGTAGCATCGTGGAGCCTAGTGTGGTCAGCTTCTGAATATTGATCAACTAATTTATAATTAAAGGCTGACACAAAGCTCGTCGAGCCAGGCCAGCTTATGTTCAGTTCTGTCAGACTTTGTGGACAGCAGATTGAGAGACGAGATCGATCACTCATCAGAAAGTCACTCAAACCTCCATCAAAATTCAGATCGGCAACGGTGAGAGAATAAGTTTTTGGCAAGACTAAGTGGATTGGAAATGCCCCTTTTGCATGTTTAGCTCTTGATATTTGTAAAAATAAATATTAGTAAAAATAAAATGGTTTCAATCAAGCAAGCCCTAGATAACAATGCTTGGGTGTTTGGGATCCGACAAATCTTCTCAGTCCGACAGCTCCAGCAGTACATTGAATTGGTCATGGCACTACAAAATGTAGTTTTGCAAACTCAACGGCAAGACTGCATCGCTTGGTGCTAGACAAACAATGACTCCTTCTCGGTGAAATCAGCTTACATGGTGCAGTTTGTGGGTTGTAGTAGCCCAGTTATAATCCATGAGCTCTAGAAAAGTCTTGCGGAAGCAAAGTGCAAATTTTTCGTATGGATCCTTCTCAAAAATAAGGTGCTTACTGCTGATAATCTTATGAAGAGAGGATGGCCCTGTAATCCGTTATGCTCTCTTTGCATAACTGGGTTGGAAACACCTTGTCATATTGCTTGTGAATGTCCTTTCACTCAGCAGGTGTAGATGCACGTCTCGGACCATCATCAACTTACGAATATCACGTAACTCCCAATCAATGAGAACTATCAAAACTGGTGGAGGAGTTGCATAAAAACGATGAACCAGGATAACAGTAATCGCTTCAGTGGGCTCCTTATCTACACTTGGTAGAACGTGTGGAAAGAACGTAATCGTCATATCTTTTCTAATTCCTTCGAATAAATCTCCACGGTTGCCCAACTTATTGCTAAGGATTTTGACTCCTTCAGGCGTGCTTGTGCGCCGTTAAAATGATCTAACCCGATCATTTTTCTTGTTGTTTCATTTTTTCGGTTTTCACCACTTTCATGTATTATTTGTAAAACTCTTCTCCTTAATATATAGTAGCGATTCTCTCGCTAACTTTCAAAAAAAAGTCACTCAATGTCAGAAACAGTTCATCACTATGAAGTTCATCTTGCACCCACTACAACAAAACATAACATTTTCGTCGGCCAATTTAACTTCCGTCGGCTTCTTACAGTGGCAGACGGAAGTTAGCGGAGATTTTTTCGCAACCGATAGGATCCCTTAACTTCCGTCGGCCAGCATTAAAGCCGATGGAAGTTAAGGGATTTATTCCCCAACTGCGCGCGCGTACAGGGAGCCCTAACTCCCTGCACGCGCGCTCCCGGCCCGCGTTCCCCGCCGCCGCCTCCTGCGCCCGCCGCCTCCCGCCACCAACTGTCACCTCCGGCAGCCGCCGGCCGACCACCGTCGCCGCCGGCCGCCCGGTCCCGCGCGTCCGCAGCCCGCCGCCGCCTCCCACGCCGACCACGCGCCCGCGTCGCACACCCTCCGCCGCCTCGCTCCTGCGCCGCCTCCCTCCCGCGCCACCGCCGGCGCCGCCCACCTCCGGCCCACCGCCGCCGTGCCCCACCGCCGCCGGTCCGAGCCGCCGGACGCCGCGCCCACCCCCACAGCCCCCCCCCCCCCGCAGCCGCCCGCCGCTGGCGGTCGACGGACGCCGCCCCCGATTCGGCCGTCACCATCCGGACACCATCGCCCATCGCCCGTTGCCCGTCGCCGCTCGCCGTCGCCACCCGATAATTAAGTAATGCTATAAACTTGATTTCAAGCTTTGAATTCTAAGTTCTTGTGTTCAAAATTTATGAAACTTGTGGATATCTAGTTGAAATTGGTTTGAACAAATTTGTTGGTTGAGTTAATTGAATTGGATAGTAAAAAATTGCTATTAACTCTAGATGTTTGTTTAGAACTTGTATTCCAAAAGTATATATGCAATGAAAATATGTGTTGTATAGATTGTTGTCGAATAAGGAACAGTGTCGCCATTTAGAGAAATTTTCAAGAACTTTGAATTTGCTTGATTAGATGTGTGAATTTTCAGGATTCTTAATGCATAACATATTTTGATGGTAACATGAACTACACGTGTACATTTTTCTTTTGGTACATATTATGATTTTGTTGATTGTGATGTTGTATGTATGCTTATGCTTGTGAATACTTATGCTTGTATATATATATATACTTTATTATATATATTTCTTTTCGTATGCAATTTTTTATTTAACAACAACGTATATAGTGTAACGAAACCTATGCGTCACCCGTTTCGGACCAACATGTCTCACACGTGTCATGCGTGTGAGATGTGTAGGTCCGGAATTGTCCATTTTTGGATAGCCTCAGAGTGGGCGACAGAGCGTGGTTTTATGATGAGTGATGAGTCCGAATGAGATTTCAGTAACATAACCTTGTTGTTCTCCATTGCACCACTATCAGGCGTGCAATTGGAGAACAGCGGGGTTATGCTGCTGAAATTTCGTTCGGACTCATGGCTCGTCATAAATACCATATTTTGTCGGTCACTCTTGGGTGAGTTTAGGACCTATCTTTTCCTATAGACCATGGTTGTCACGGCGTCGCCTAGGCGACGCCTAGGCGCCGACTAGGCGTCCAGGTGGTCACCGCCGGACGCCATGGTGAATCGCCTCGTCTGGGTGGAGTTAGGCGCCCGCCTGGAGCTTCTAGGCGTCGCCCATGGCGCCTAGGCGATCGCCAAGCATGTCTGGGCGGGCGCCTAGGGTCCGTGGTAGTGTCTAAGGCGTGGCACAGGCCTTTCGGTTAACCCTCTTCCCTTGCGCCGCGGGCTCTGCTTCCCCTTGCATCGCCGACCGCCCGGCCGCCTCTGCTTCCCCTCCGTTGTCCGGAGGCGGAGGCGGAGGCGGGGGGTGGCCAGGGTGTGTGTATGTTGCGAGCCCTTTTATAGCGGCCAGTGCGTGAGCCCTATTTGTTGTCATATAATACAAATAACATCTCTGTTCAGGTGAGGATTCCGTGGTTTGCAAACCGTGAGGATGCATATTTTGAATTCTACAAGATTTGGTCTTCAGTCGCATTTAAGAAGACTTCCGAGCAGAAAAGACAATGCCGCGGGACGGATCCGAAGCACAGATATGGTGCCGACGGACATATTCGCCACGCTAAACGCATGGTAAGACCTCCTTCTATCACTCTCTAGCTATAGATACATTGTAATGCGACTAACTCATTTCTAATGTACATGAAGCGACATCTAGCAACGTGCCAAGTGACATAGAGGTGTATACCTCTGGTCACAAAGGAAGCGATCCTACACAGCCAGATGTCTTGTGTAGCCAGACAGCCACGGACCATTTGGTGAGATGTTATTAAGAGTTTACGTAATTTCATTTTTCTGCGTCTAGCTAATCGAACATGTTTTTTGCAGGCGCAGTATGGTGAACACATGGTTCGACTCCATGGAGAGGACTATGATTGGCGGAGAGAACCTGTCGACCAAATGGCCGTGTACTCCAGCGGAGGTGGCAAAAGCCATGGACGGTGAGACAATGTTTTTATTAATGTTTTGTGTATGGTATTGTGATGGTAACTAACTCATTCAATGTTACAGGTATTCCATGTTCAATGGAGTTATTGACTCGAGAGAGGTGAGATCTCAGAAGTCAGCTCAGTCGTCGTAGAGCTCCGTCGGAGTTGGCTCCAACCGTCGTCGCTCTTCAGAAACCCCGGAGGTGGATCGGGTGAGGGAGGAAATGAGGCAGGAAATGAGGCGGCGCGACGAGTACTATACCGCCTGCTTAGCACAACAGCAGGCGATGATCCAAGTAAGTTTAGTTTGGAGTGTTGTAGTTAAAAAGTATTCAGAAATAGGTTTAGAACTAACTGATTACATTACAACATGTGTAGCAACTAGCCCAGCAGCATGGTGGATTTGACATGTCCAATTTCCAACCACTACCTCCCCCGCCACCACCATTATATTCTACATCACTTGAGGTACCTCCTGACATATCGTTACTTCAGATACTTAAGTTAGTGTTTAGAAGAGTAGTTGAGTTAATTCGTTCTCTAAATTTGTCTATTTCTTCAGACTTTCCGTACGCCTGGCCAGAATGGAGTCTCTCGGGCAAATGTGGATGAAGCGGGAGGCAGCGGTGGCACCCACGACCCAAATGTGGGTGATCAGTGAGTATGGATGTGTAGTGTGAATCTCGATGTGTTATGTGACTTTGTATGTGAATTTGAATGGTATATGTGAATGCGGATGTGTATTGTGACTTTGAATGTGAATTAAGTTGTGTTATGTGATTTTGGATGTGCTGTGTGAAGTTTTGGATGTGAGATGTGATTTTGGATGCTATATGTGAAGTTTGAATGTGATTTTGGATGTGAAATGTGAATTTAGATGTGTATTGTGAATGTGATTAAAATTGTGGTTGGATGTGAGTGTGAGTAGGGGAACCAGGAAAAAACAAAAAAAATACGAGCTAACTTCCGTCGGCTTTTACCATAGCCGACGGAAGTTAGCTGATTTCGCCCATGTGGCAGAGTTTGGGGCTAACTTCCGTCGGCCATGTCAAGCCGACGGAAGTTACCGACGAAAGTTAGCTAACTTTCATCTCCTCGCTTCCGTCGGCCGGAGGCCGACGGAAGTTAGCGTTTTGCCGACGGAAGTTAGCTTCTTTCGTCGGGAAAGGGCTAACTTCCGTCTCCTCGCTTACGTCGGCCAAAGGTCGACGGAAGTTAGCGTTTTGCCGACGGAAGTTAGCTTCTTCTGTCGGGAAAGAGCTAACTTCCGTCGGCCAAGGCCGACGGAAGTTTCCTGTTTTGTTGTAGTGACCTGGCTTAAATGAACAGGTTACAACTAACTAAACTAATTTGTTAACAGTATAATCAGTCTAGCCCGTTAGTGAGATAGTAAAAAAACAGTTGTCACTGTGTTTATATACCTGATTGGATCGGAGCCGCCGATGAACTGATGAAGTCAACGAATCCGAAACGGAACAGCACACGCATGGTCACGGCTTGTGCTACGTCGACTAGTCGCTGTAACCGAGCTAGCTTTTTCTGTGTGTCCACGAGCTGCTCGCGCCCGTCTAGCTGAACGCAATGTCAAAGGTGGAGAATCGAACGAACAATTAAGTAAACTGACTAATCCAATTGATCTGTTTACAATTAAGGATTCAAATGATCACGGCTAAAATATGACAAAAAATGATATATAGTAAGTTGACTAATTAAGCAAGCGGTTTGTGTCGGGAGATTTTACTCACCGACGAAGTACCATCATTTATAAAATTGTAATATTATGTGATACAAAAAATATGTTCCAGTTTTCAATTTAAATTTTAGTATACGATGCAAATCGCAGGTTGAAGAAGAAAGTTTGAGTTTATAACGAAAGTTTATTTTAAAACGAATTTTATATAAGTTAAGTTTGACATGGTAGCAATTAGAAGCTTTAGAATATCGTCATTTTTCTTGGTAGAAAGCTTTTTTTTTCACATATATATTTACTTTATATAATATACAATTTTATAGATAATGAGCGTCTCCCCTACTTACTCCTCGTCCTACTCCCGCGGAGTGGTAGAAGGCGGCAAGTGCTTTAGCGTGCTGGCAGCTGGGGTCCACGACACAAAGAGAAAGAAGGGAAAATAGATGCCAACTGGTGGGCCATGCATCGAAGAGAGAAGACAGAGTGGTTGGTCGAAGTAAATTTTATTTTATTTATCGATTTCAATAATTTTTGAATTGGTATTTGTAATTACTATTATAAAAATCCTAAAAATTCATAGAAAAATTCTAGGATATATTCTTAACTTGAAGAATTTTAAGAAAAAATTTCCAAACCAAGATTTGAATCTTTTTTTGAGATTTTTAATTCTTCATTATTTCAATCATTTTATTTTTCAAACTCAGTTTATTTATTTAAAATTTTATGTTGTCCAATTTATTAATTTTTGAAAAATCAGGGCATTACAAATACTAACTTGTACATGTTTGTATCATATAAATATGTATGTACCGTGATAGAAAAAATGATCTCCTGTTAGGCTATGATATTTATTTGTCTCATATGAAACCTAAATGTATCATCTAACAATCATAACAAAAAATGCAAAATTGGTCAAATGCCTAAGTCTGTTGCATGGTGTGTATTACCCCGCACTCTAATCGTTAGCTCCCATCCGCATATAGGGTTTTAACAATATCACCACCTTATAAAATAAAAAATCAACATGAGTACTATGTAATCTTACATTAGAACAACATTGTACTATACGATACAAAATTATACCAAATAGTATAAATTTGTACCAAATTGTATCATATGAAACAAAATTGTATCAGGTTTGTTCCTATAGTAAAACTCTCGTTTCTCAACAGCAAGACCATAAAGATCAATAGACAAAACATTTAGACATAACATATCTTATACTCTACCAGATCAGGATAAATAATTATTGTGTGTTGTTGTTTGGTATAAATTATGTAACAATCGAAACATAAACGAGACACTAATTTACTGAACGAGAAGTCTATGGTACATGGTTGTTAGTTTTTTATGTAGGCGAGTATAATAAATGTGGCAATCTTGTCTAACGTAACGCTCCATCAGTGCAAAACCACTTTGCAAAATAACCTTAGGGGATTAAGTAAATGGTATTTAAAATGTAGTGGGTTAAACACATGATTTATTAGGTTACGGTTTACGTAATCAATTTATAATACGTGAGTGGGTTATATAGACTTATTCCTTTTGAAGGATATGCACATACATGTATGGGCCGAAGTGTCGAACACGCCCACCCTCCTACCTTATGTTTCTTCCACTGCTGCCAGCAGATATAGAGTATTTGAGATTGAAAATTTTGAAGGAAGATATATGGTGAAAGTAATTAATTGTTAACATTAAAATATGTGTCTTATATTTTAGAATTAAGGTAGAATTTGTTTCATCGTCCAACAGATGGAATAGAAAATAAAGTGATGTTGTAAACACCAATTCTCACACGTAATTCTCGATCGTGTAAATAACATATAAGGTGATGTCATTAATAAGAAATCTCGAAAGGTTTTGTTACAAAAACACAATATGCCATACACAAAACGTTAATTAAATACTGGAGTTGATTACAAATTTTATTTATTTAATAAAGTATACTATTCGATAGTTTTTCTGAAAAAAAATCACGATTTACCTTGAGCTCTTGTTTTGTTTAGCTTCTCCGTGACGATGGAGTCAACGGGTGCCATTGTTCGTCAAAAGTCTTCAGCTTCTTCCGTGATATCGCCAGGAATTTCCAACGAAGCGGGGGATGAGAACGGACGCAGAGTTGACTCTGGGTTGGTTATTCTTCCACGCGAAATATACAATCCTGAGGTTTGTTTAAAAAAGTCTGAGGCTTATTATAAATGTTTTAATAACAAAACGTGCTTTTATGAGCCATATTTTAAGAATTTCTTTAAACCGTGTGACTTTTATAGAATTTTCGTACAAGCTAAACTAAAATTTCTAAATTTCTTTTAGAATACTCAGTTTCAAAAATTCTACGCGATTTTTTCACAATATATATTGCGCTTGTAGACGTGCGAAATTTCAAAAAAAAAGTCGTTGCCAGGTCCACGGCCCGTGTAAGCATCAAGCACAAAGCGAAAGTGGAAAAGCAATGCAGCCTCGGTCAGACCGCCTCGTTTACTAATCGCAACAGGGGCCCACTTCTGAACGATCAAACCGCGCGAATCGGACGGACCAGCCTGCCTCGCTCGCTGACCGAGCGGCCACTGTTTGTCCTGGACTCCTGCGTGACTTTTGCGTGATATTCCAGATCTAAATTTAAATTTTATAGTACAATATTCTATTTAGGGTGTGTTTGATTTTGTTTTTAAAATATGTTTCTACTGTAAAAAAAACAGAAACCAAGATAAACGGATTTATCAAACCTACTTTTTCCACGAAAATCAATTTTTCTTGTACAAATTTAGAGACAGCTTGGACTTTTCTTTTGTGCTTCAGCTTTTTTGTACAAATTGGATAGCATGAATTTAAGGTGTATCATCATTATAGTTTGTATTGCATTGCACAATTTTATTAGATTGCTATATGGTTGTTGGTTACTTTATAAGATAAATTATAGACTTTTTATTTATCTAATATATTTTCTAATTATTTAGTTGCATCCATGTTGACTGTTTCCTATTTATATATATGTATGAAATATTATAATGATAAAAATTACGTAAGATATAAAAAGAAGTCAGCTTACAACAACTTTTTCACAGTAGTTTCAATCAAACTATTTCAGTTTTTCCACATCAGACAACTTACAATAATTTTTTACAATAGACAACTCACAATAATTTTTTCACAACTCACACCATAACCAAATGCTCCCTTAGATACGTCTGTATTATAAAATATTAAATCTAGTTATCGGCCACAAACATAATAATAGGATATTCTATTTTTGTTTGATTGGATAGTAAATGAGCTTAGTAATTAATAAAGATATATTGACTATCATTAATCCTAGTGTAATTAATACTATATAATAGGATAATTATCCACGATCAATATTAATATTACCGTGATAATAACTAACTAGCAATAGAATAATAAACTGGTTATTTTAATCAAATATTAATTATTAGTGCTAGACAAGGTGGATGACATATCAACTGGTCAATTTTATGAGACGAACTCATTGAGCAACTTTATAAGATATTATTTTTTCATGACCATCCCATCCACTCTCGTACACAAACCAAACACATACAAAGATTGTATAATCATCTCCAATATAGAAACATGCATGAACCATGTAGACTCTAATCAGTGACATCCACATCAAGCCACAATAATTGTTTGTACATGGCTTTGAAAAAGAAGTCATTTTAAAAATGATTTCAAGTACCGACAAACAAATAATTAGTGTATATTTTCTATATTTGTCTTTATTAAATATAATGCGGAAGTAAATATAACATGAGGAACATGAAAAAAGTAGCACTACCTCATAAGTATAGTTATTTAAAATACACAATAAAATATAAAACGATTTGTTATAGTTTTTCAGATGATTCTTGATATAACCCTAAAACGGTTTTTTAGAGCAGTAGCAACCTAGTCTATAACGAACAATCTAAATAAATTTATATCAGTCACATCTATCTTCGTTCTATTTTCTCTCTCAATCCCCTTTTACTGTTTGCTTGATATCACGTGAAATTGATTTTTTTATGCGAGGCATCATTTTTCGTTCTTTCTCGTCTTAATAAATCTTTTACTATATTAGATAGTAACTAACATGACAATATAATTAATATTAAGAAATCATCCCGGTCAACGCACAATATAATTTGTTCGCACGTGTGAACGCACGCACGTTTGCAAAAGAACACATTTATTATTGGATACCCATTTGAGCCATCTTGCCGCTTTATATTATTATTATTATTATTATTATTATTATTATTATTATTAAAAGGTATTACTAGGGATAAAATTAAAGATGCAATATCTAAAAGATACAGCAGGGGATAAAATAATGCTCCTTTTTATCTAAAAGAGGCAAAAACTTCTTAAATTTCAAATCAAATTCACGTACAGATTATTATTTCCAGAAATATCGCCCCCCTCTCCATAGTTGACTTTGGAGCCAAGACAGACACGAGATCCGCAAGTGTTTCCCTCTCAGTCTCAGCTAGTAGCATTAGCAATAAAGGCTTTTAAAAATGGTTTATCTTCTTATCTCCAAAGTCCACCATCGGATGGTGTACAAGTCATTGTCAGTTGTCAAACGTTCATGCGCCGATTTTACACATAAGACCTGAAGTTATTTCAGCTACACATGGACTGGAAGAAAATTAAACATTCTACTCCGTATATATTTGCATGTGTGGATATTTTCGAAATAAATATGACGTGGAAAAGGAGCATTTATATTCTTGGAGGATCATATTTTGACTAAATTTACGCGTTTAAAGTTGGGTAAGTTTGACTAATTCATCAATGTTTGGTTACAACCATAGTTTTGTAAGACATCTTCTCAACAAATTAGGTCACCTACGTCGATAACTTAAAAAGTGTGATGAAATCATTTTAGTCACACTAAGTTGCGACAAAAAAAATTAATAATCTTAACTTAGATAAGGGGTGATAACTTTTATTAACAAATGATAGAAAATTATGGCCGACAAACAAACAACTTCTTAATTTTTCTAACTACATATTCCACGAGCAAGGATCAAGATTTTCTAACTATATATATACTACTTTAAAAGGGTAGTGATGGCTGTCACCATCACTATTTTATTCTCACGTCAAACAAAAACCCTTCAACTTCAACTTTGATCATCTTTATTTACATGTTGTTATTTTAATGATATATATTTTTTTGGTCGTAATGTACAAACACTCAGCTAATATTATAAAAAAACATAACTACAGTTTGAATGTACAGTTGCTTAAAAAAATGTGCAACGTCACTTTTCCAAAGATGGTAGGAGGAAAGTGTCACGAATTTTAATGGAATCTGAGGTGCTTTCTCAAAAAGTCATAGCGCTCATTGACTCGCATCTGGTGCGTGCCCCTATATATGACCATTGTCTCCGGCCACACCTCCACCTCTCAAGTCTCCACCTAGACCGGGATCTGCGCGGCAGCGGCGAACTCCGGCGACCATGGCCGTGGACCTGATGGGCTGCTACGCCCCGCGACGCGCCGATGACCATATCGCCATCCAGGAGGCGGCGGCCGCCGGGCTCCGCAGCCTGGAGCTGCTGGTGTCGTCCCTCTCGTCTCAGGCCGCCGGGCCTCACAGGGCGCCGCAGCACCAGCCGTTCGGCGAGATCGCCGACCAGGCCGTCTCCAAGTTCCGCAAGGTGATATCTATCCTCGACCGCACCGGCCACGCTCGCTTCCGCAGCGGCCCGGTACCGGTAGAGTCGCCTGCTCCCCGTCCTGTCGCTCCTCCTCCTCCCCTACCGCCGGTAGCCACCGTCGCTCCGGCTCCCCTTGCGCCGGCCTCACAGCCGCAGAGCCTGACGCTGGACTTCACGAGGCCGAACCTGGCCATGTCAGCCGCGACGTCCGTGACGTCCACCTCGTTCTTCTCGTCGGTGACTGCCGGCGAGGGCAGCGTGTCGAAGGGCCGCAGCCTGCTCTCCTCCGGTAAGCCGCCGCTGTCTGGCCACAAGAGGAAGCCCTGCGCCGGCGGCCACTCCGAGGCCACCGCCAACGGCAGCCGCTGCCACTGCTCCAAGAGAAGGTAATTAAACTCCCATGCCGCTTGCTCCACTTGTCAAAAATTTTCCTCCGATTCCCCTCCTAACTGTGGATTGGATTCGCTGCGCTTGTGCAGGAAGAACCGGGTGAAGACGACGATCCGCGTGCCGGCGATCAGCGCGAAGATCGCCGACATCCCGCCGGACGAGTACTCGTGGAGGAAATACGGCCAGAAACCCATCAAGGGATCCCCATACCCTCGGTAAATCCCCTCCTCCCCTGTTCATCATAATCCCCCCAAGATCAAACACCAATAAATTCCACGCGCGCGCGTGCAACAATCTGACGGCTTCTTCCGCTCGGTGATCCATTCCAGAGGCTACTACAAGTGCAGCACCGTGAGAGGCTGCCCGGCGCGGAAGCACGTGGAGCGCGCCACCGACGACCCGGCGATGCTGGTGGTCACCTACGAGGGCGAGCACCGCCACACGCCCGGACCCCTCCCGTCGCCGGCCGTCGCCGCCATATAGCTAGCTCAATTACCTCCAAATTCCCCCCTTTTCGACCAGTGGCTATGGCTTCTCGATCTGGCGCGCCTTGTAAAAACAGATTGCAGAAAGATTGAGACTGGGACTTGATCCTACCTATGATTAATCATGTGGCCTCCGATGTTAACTCTCTCTCTTTGACTTTCACATCGATCTGATCTGATTACTTTACTTATTATCAGTGAAATTTCACGCGCGTGATCCAGGGAGAGACGAAGAAAAAATCATTGAACTATCATAATTATAACAGTTGACAAGGACGGAATTCTTTGACTCGATTGATTACAAAAACAGATGTGCCAACCACTCCATCATTTTTTTTTTAAAAAAAAGAAGGAAGCGTCCATGCAAAATATGAGAGCGGTGGAAACGAACGACGAGGAGTCAGACGAGACGTGGCCATTAAACAATCGCCAAAATAATTCATGCCCACTTCTGTCGTGTGGCGCAGGGGGGGTCAAGGGGTGGGGTCCATTTCGGACCACTACTTTATTCCGCGCCACACTCCAACGCGTGGGCGTGGGGCCCACGCGATTGGCTCCTAGTCAAAGGCGACGGGTGACCGGTCGCTTTCTCGCCTGCACCCGTATAGTTGACCACGTCTCCGCGACTCCGCCCACCACTCAACGAGTATTTTTTTAAAAAAAAATGTTTTAGAATTAAAATCTATCTAGATATATATATTTAGCTTAGGTTTGTTTCAGTTTCTGACAGATTCTAAAATCTGATGCGAAAATAAATGGTCTAGATTTTGGATTCAGATTGTGAGAATCAGTAGTTACAGAATCTAGAAATAAACTAGAAGCTAAAACAAACAAACCTTTAAGCTTGAGTTAGAATTACTTGTGAAATTATTTGGATATATATGATTTCAACTCTAGATTCTTTTGAAACAAACTAAAATTGAGTGAAATACCCGAAAGGTGATTCTCCTTTGCCGGGTAAAAAGGAAAAATATTTCCAATTTGAAACCTTTACAAAAATAAAAAAAGTTCCTATCATCCAAACATGATCCTAGGCTCCATTTTTAGGGAGATTATTCCTAATATGCTACTGAAAAATCACTTAGTTTTATATATGTCATCGGTTTGTGCCACTGACATGTGGGTCCCGGGTCCACATGTCATCGAGACAACCAGTGACATATTTTAAACCGAGTGAACTTTTAATGATAAATACAAAACTTTTTTATGTACATGTGTTACACTCAAATCTAAATTTCTAAGTATAAAACTCCGTAACTATAAAATTCAAAGATAAAACATTACTTTTAAAAAATTTAAAAGCTAGATACCCACCGTAGATTAAGCCTCCGAATAGATCCTACCAAAGAAATATACTCACTTGACAGTTTGATGCGGGATTAGCGTCAAAGTATGATGTACAAGTACCCTGTACGTACCGTAGAGTACGCATGAAGGGAGTGGACTAGTGGTGTACTACTCCTCATCCAAAAAAAGAGAGAAAAAAAAACTAATAAAGTTTCAAGATGAGTAATTTGCACGGTTCATCCGTCCTCCTTTTGACCGTTGGAGCATGCATGCATGCATGCACTTGCTGGATCTGTGCTTAACTCCACTAGCATCGATGCACTGGGAATAAATTTGCTTCTTGTTTATAGTAGCAGCCTTCAATTTAGCATTTTCAATTGGCAATTGGCAATTAGTTTAATGGTGCAGTTGTTAATACGTTTTTCCTATAAAATTCGTCTGAATTGGAGAAGTCTGATGGGTTTTAAAAAATTATGAAACCGTGCATTGCTGTTACTTTAATTTGAAGCTAGAGAACATGCATATGGACGGTGGATGAGAAAGGAGCTGGAACATTCTTACATCTACCCCAATTTTAGCCAAACCACTGTGAAATCCCATTATTTCTTTAATTTTCTGGTAAATAAACCATGTGTTGAGCCAGTTTTCTTCCTTGATTGGATCAACCAATTCTTGCATATTTTCTCTAGAAATATTGCAGGCAGATATATTTCTCACTCAGTCACTCTCCCCCCTGGGTGAGCTGTCCAGTGGACTTCCATCGTGAGCTTTGTGTGAGCTAAAGCTTAGCTAGAATGTGAGTGATCTTCCTTTTGACCTTTTGAGTATTGCAAGTATAATAAGACGTGATGTAGGAAGCAATATGCTAATGGCAGTTAGGTTTGATGCCACAATCTATCAACCAACTTATTAGTACGGCGCTTTTGACCTGTGTGGTATGCACTATGCAGTTGTAATGGTCTGGCTCGTCTTGTCATAGCTTTCTCTTGTCACTGTGCACCGTGGCTGACATGTGAGTGGCAACTGGCAACTCATCTGGCCCTTAATTCCGCCACTTTGTCTGGTGGTTTATATGCTCATGGCGCCGTGCATAACAACTGCAAACGAGATAATGCGATGGGAAAATGGGTACTCCTTGTAGTGGAGATGGAATTGTTGAAAGCTAGCTAGGGGCAAGTAGGATACTATATTTGGGCTCTTGGTGATCCTGTCTCAATCAAGCTCGTACTAATTGTCTAGCTAAGTATCGCCACACGGAGCTTAGCATCGGATGCCGATGATACCACGGTTTGGTTGACTTGTTGGAAGTGCGCTTGTTCAACTTAAAAGTTACTAATTCTGAGTAGTTGACTTTGATATCAAAGTGTCCACCGGAGCGTCGTGTTAGAATCGAAGGGTGAAGAGTGAGTAACCGAAGCGTGGCTTTCTTTCCACTGCACTACTGCAGCGGTGTCGGCTGGACGTCCGGCTGCCGGAGCGCACACGTCCGGCTGGACTCCCCGCCGGCCGGCGACAGCCAGTACTGACCAAGACCCAGCCGCCCGCCGTGTGGCTGTGGCGCGATGCGCATTTTCTCCTCGGCGCAACGCCCTCGCGACAACGCGGGGCTTGCCGCGGCCCTCGGGCCGCGCGTTGGAGGAGGAAGAGGCCAGCCTGAGAGTAGAGAAAAATAAACGCGATGTATTGTTTGGAGAGAATAACGAGAATATATAGGTCTATCTTCTCTCAATCTCTCAACCGATTTATAGAAACAGAATCGGAAGTATAAGAGAGAATAGTCGTAACAAACTCTAACACAATACAGTTTAACACCCACCGCAGTCACAACATCGAGCTAACGAATGTTGAGACTGGTTCAGAACTCCGAAAAAACTGGAGAAGGTAGTCCTTTGGTGAAGATGTCAGCATATTGGGATGATGTGGGCACATGGAGAACACGTATTGCTCCGACGACGACTTTCTCGCGCACAAAATGTAGATCGAGCTCGATGTGCTTCGTGCGCTGATGTTGCATAGGATTTGAAGAGAGATAGTCTACGCTAACATTGTCGCAATGCACCAAAGTGGCCTTAGAAGGAGGAGATTGGAGCTCTTGAAGAAGTTGACGGAGCCAAGTGACCTCAACAACGGCATTGGCGACGACACAATATTCGGCTTCTGCACTGGAGTGAGAAACTGTAGGTTGGCAGTTAGAAGACCAGGACACCAAGTTGTCACAGAGGAAGATGGCATAACCGGATGTGGAGCGTCGTGTGTCAGGACAGCCAACCTAGTCGGCGTCAGAATAAGCTAGTAGGTCTATGTTGCCAGAGCGCTGAATGTGAAGACCCAGATCTAGTCTGCCTCGAATGTAGCGAAGAATCCTCTTGAGGGCGTTGAGATGAGGTGCACGAGGATCATGCATATGAAGGCATATCTGTTGAACAACATAGGAGATGTCCGGGCGAGTGAAGGTGAGGTACTGAAGCGCCCCGACGAGGCTGCGAAAATCTATAGGGTCGGAAACTGGGGCACCCTCGCAACTCGAGAGTTTGGCACAAGTGTCCACTGAGGTGTTGCAAGGCTTGCAATCCATTTATGCCGGCGTGGTCCAGGATGTCGAGACAATATTGTCGTTGACTCAAGAGTAAGCTAGAGGGCTGCCAAGACACACTGATGCCAAGGAAATGATGAAGAGCTCCAAGATCCTTCGTAGAAAACTCGGACTAAAGTGATGAGATGGTCCACTGAAGAAGATTGTTAGTACAAGTAGTGATGACGATACCATCGACGTAGAGCAGGAGGTAAACTGTGTCTGAGCCTTGTCAAAAAAATGAAGAGAGAGTTGTCTGACTTGGCCTCAATAAATCCAAGAGCCAATAGGAAGGAGGCGAATCTGTCGTACCAAGATCGGGAAGCCTGTTTTAGGCCATACAGGAACTTGTTGAGGTGGCACACCATGTTGGGACGAGAAGTGTCAATGAAGCCTGGTGGTTGGATACAATACACTGTCTCTTGGAGAGTGCCATGTAGGAAGGCATTTGTGACATCAAGTTGATGGATGGGCCAATCGCGAGATACTGCCAAACTGAGTACGGTGCGCACCGTGGTGGGTTTCACAACTAGACTGAAGGTCTCGTCATAGTCGATGCCGGGAGTTGTGTAAAACCACGAAGAACCCAGCGAGTTTTGTAACGATCGAGGGTGCCATCGGCATGAAACTTGTGTTTGAAGATCCATTTGCCTGTGACAACATTGGTGCCAAGGGGGCATGTGACAAGATCCCATGTACGGTAGGTGAGAAGGGCATTGAACTCAGCTTCCATGGCCTGCCGCTAGTTGGGGTCAGCCAAGACAGTGCGGTATGTGCGAGGTATGGGTGAGATGGTAGCGACGTGGAGGTTCAACTGTGTGGATTCCTTGCGGACACCTGCCTTGCCATGTGTTACCATAGTGTGCTCGTTGATGACTGGGGAGACGCCTAGCTGGAGGGGTAGAGTAGGGCCACCTTGATGCGTCGAGCGTGGTCGTGTTGGTACGGTGGTGTTAGGGAGCACCTGTTCCTCTGGCGTATTAGCAGCCGATGCTACTCCAGTTGGCTGAGAGGTCAAGGGAGTCCCGACTGAGACTGGCTCGGTGGACTACGCGGTCCTAGAGTGTGAGGGATCTACAGCCGAGACCGGCCCAATTGATCATGAGGCCTAGTCAGGTGAGTGGACAGGGGAGGCCGATCTAGGGGAGACAGCCGGCCCAACATCTAGGGGCACAGTTGTGCGTCATCGAGATGTGGTGATGGGCGTCTGCACAGGAGCCAAAAAATCTTCCAAAAAATTGAGATCAGTAGTGGTGTTATTGTTAATATCGACAAATGGAAACAATGCTCATCAAACACAACATGCCTCAAAATAATGACCCTATTGGTGATAGGGTCAAAACACTGATACCCTTTGTGATGGAAGGGATATCCAAGGAACACACACATTGTTGAACGGGGTGCAAGTTTGTGGGGGGTGGCGGCGGAGAGGTTAGGGTAGCATTTGCAGCCGAACAAATGAAGCTGTGTGTAAGTGGGGTGTACTCCATAAAGAGCGAAGAAGGGTGTATGGCGTTCAAGGGTTTTGTTGGGCTGTCTATTCATGAGGTAAGTGCCGGTGTGAAGAGCTTCGGCCCAAAATGAATCGGGAAGGTTAGCCTAAAAAAGGAGGGAACAAGTGATGTTGTTAAGGGAACAAAGAGTACGTTTGGACTTGCCATTTTGTGGGGAGATGTATGGATAGGACATCCGTAGGTGAATGCCATGGGTTAGAAAGAAAGTGCGGGCGGTAGAATTATCGAACTCGCGACCGTTATTGCATTGGACGTTGTGGATGGTCGTGTCGAATTGAGTTTTGACGTAAGCGAAAAACTGTAATATGGTGGAAAATGTGTCGAACTTATAACGGAGCGGAAAGGTCCAAACAAAGTGGGAGCAATCGTCCAAGATGACAAGGTAATATTGAAAACCTGAAACGCTAGGGACAGGAGACGTCCATAGATCACAATGAATCAAATCAAAGTTTACCGAGGCCCTATGAAAAGAGCTAGGAAACGGAAGTCGAACATGGCGACCAAGTTGACAGGCGTGACAGACTCCAATGATACCCCTTTGGTCATGGGAATAACAGGGGCCAAGCGAGCAAGGGCGTCGTGGCCGAGGTGGTCGAGGTGGTAGTGCAAGAGGACATCGGTGGCGCTGGCAGTGATGGCGGTTGCTGACGGAGGCAATGGCATGTCATGGTGGATAGGGTAGAGTGGACCAGTGCTATTGGACCTAGCGATCACAGTCCTAGTGTGAAGATCCTTCATAGAGAAACCAAAGGGGTCAATCTCAACTGCACACTAGTTGTCGATGACAAATTGGCGATCAAAGATTAAATTTTTAATAATGTGCGTGGAATAGAGGATATCGCGGAGAGTAAATGAACGATTGTGGTGTTAAAGTTGGGATTGTCCTATAAGGGAAATAGGAATTGTGGAACCATTACCTACGACGATATGAGAGGGGTGATGAGTTTTTGGTGATTGGGTGAAAGAGAGGGTACCAGCGTCGGAGGTCATGTGTGTAGTTGCAATGGTGTCCATGTACCATTCGTGTGGGGCAGGTTGAGGCAGGGTTGTTGTGTTGATAGAAAACAGAGAGACCATTGGGTGGGCCGCCAGCGCTGGTGCCAGCAAAGGGAGCAGGTTGCGGGTTGGTCCTAGGAGGCCACGACCCAATGGGCCTGGCCACATGTGGATTGTACTGGGCCAGGGATTGTGCGGAGTGAGCCACGACTAGGGCTGGCCACTAGGTCTGGCGCCGTCGGGATTGGGATTGGGTGTGTTCTGCTGGTTTCCTCCACGACGCCGGCGGTTGCATGAGTTGCCGCCGCTGCTTGGAGTCCCGCTGGAGCCCCCGTTTTGCTGTATTGCGCCATAGCCGGTGGAGTGCGCTGGATTAACAACGCCAGTTTTGTTAGCGCCAGCGAAGAAGACAGAGGCATCGGACGGGAGTTTGGTGGCATAGAGTTCTTCTAGATGAAGCTGGGACCGGACATCGACGAAGGACGAGGGGGCGCTGCATGGGCACTAGAGTCTTTAGGTGGCCGAACTTGTCAGAGAGGTCGTTCAGGGTGGTGAGGATGATGGTACAGTCGCTGACGAATTCAGCAAGATTGTCGAGCATGTCAGCCATCTCTTTGAGTTTGCGGCAGTATTCAACGACGGATAAATTTCCATTGCAGAAGGTATGGAACTCTGTCTGGAGGTTGAGTGCACAATGCTCGTAATTACCAAGAATCTGGTGTTTGAGGGATCGCCAGACATGGCGGGCGGTGGCGTGCGGTGTGAGCACTTCCTGGAGAAGATCATTGGACATGGTACCGTAGAGTCAACTGAGGACAACGCAGTCTATCTGATCCCAATCGGGACAGTCGATGTGGAGATCGTCGGAAAGAACATGGTTCGTCAATGCATACTTACCGAGGGCCACGAAGAAGAGGCCGCACCACCGTCTGTAGTTGTCGGTCGACACATCGAGGATTACTGGTATCAACACAGCTACTGGTATTCCGTTTCAGATATCATTGTCTAAATAAATACCATGTGTCACTAGATGTGAAAGTAAATTCTCAATTTTCATATAAATGAGAGATTTGATATTTTAACACTCTAAAAAAGTGTATTTCATATTATTGACATCTGAACTTATTTTATTGATTTAAATAGTCTTACGTGTCAACTACAATGTGGCAAAATATCACCGTAAACAAAACGCACATTTTTTGAAATTTTCAAATAGCAATTTTTTCTCTGCCGTAGCCGCGACGCTCCCATTCGAAGACGCTGCATTCCTCCTCCCTCCCACGCGCCGTCACTCCTAGGCTTGTAAGGCTTCCAGTTCTCCGGACCTAAACATGAGCGCCGCCGCCACGCCGGACGGAGCGGCTTCCGCGGCGGCCTCCGTCGGCGGAGAAGGGGGGAAGGAGAAGGAGGCGGAGGACGTGGTGGTGCAGTACGTGGTGCTGCGGCGCGACCTGGCTGACGCGTGGCCGCTGGGCAGCGTGGTGGCGCAGGGGTGCCACGCCGCCGTGGCCGCACTGTGGGCGCACCGCGACCACCCGGACACCTCCGCCTACTGCGGCCCAGACAACCTTGACCGAATGCACAAGGCGTGTTCGACGTTTTGCCTCACACAAACTCCCCGCTCTTGTTTATACTTTTCCTCTATATATAACCTTTGCGTTGCATTGTTGTATTGCCTTTTGTCACATAAATCTATCTGATTGTTTACTGAATACGTATGCTCAATCGTTCATTTGTTAGAGTCGAGTAACATTCCTTTTAAAAATGCAACATGAGTCGATAATGGATAGGGTGTGCAATGCCTTGTAAATAGTACTAGTAGTTTCTTGAGGGATTGGATGTTCATGAACTCATGATGCTACATAATTTCAGTTTATGGTTGTAACTTGTAAATAATGTTACGTTGGTGATTGATTTTTTATACTCTGCTTAGGTTCGAACATTGTTTTCGAAGCACAAAATGTATGATGTATCCATGTCTGTTTTTAGCACAAAGAGTTCTTGATGTGCCCGATCCAACAAAGAAATTTATGGTCCTATATCGTTTAGTTTCTGTTATATCTTCTCTCTTTTCATCGATGGTTGTATTCAGAACGTTTCTTTGTGTGTGTATAGGTAACGTTGGAGGTGAAAGGGGAGACACAGCTGAAGAACCTGGCTGAGAAGCTGGAAGCAGCAGGTGTCCGGCACAAGCTGTGGACAGAGCAACCTGAGAACATCCCGACTTGCATCGCCACAGCGCCCTGCCCAAAATCACAGGTTTCTTCATTCTTCAAGAAGCTCAAGCTTTGCAAATGAGCCATTGTTTAGTACCGTCAAAGTTCAAAACTTTGCAAATATCCTGCCTGTCTTTGTTTTCATTACTGACTTAAGCGTCATTGGTTGGCATTATCATTTACCAGTATGCATCATACCAGATATTGCAGCCACGTACTGTCTATTATTGCTTTGTTGTTGGATCAATTGAATTCACATGTTTCCACCTTTGAAGTGGGTCCAATGAAGCAACAAGTGAGAATTGACACTTTCGTTGTGGGATGTTAATTTTCGGGCAATCTCATTATGGATGTGTTGAATAGTTCGTACTGATGAAAACAACATTTGGCATTCGTCAGTTTGTAGTTGTAGCCGGGAGGAAAAATTTGTTCATATACCCTCCATTTAGATGGAAATCGAGGATTTACTTTTCCAGCCCACATGTCAGTGAATGAGATGTGGAGGGTAAATTCTCAATTTCCATCTAAAGGGAGGGTATATGATCAAATCTCCCAATAAATTATGGCATTGGTTTCTACAAACATCTTCGCAAATATACATATCCTGGTTACTCAATCTGAGGAGGATATACTACAAACCCCAAACTTTATGACCATTGAACATCTAGAGGATACAATTACTCGAAACATTGCACTTGCAGGCATATTAGGGTCTGTTTATTTTAGTTTAGGGATTATAGTAATCTAGCTTATTTTCATAAGCTGAAATAAACACACCAACTTATTGTGTCAGCTTATTATAAATCAGAGTCTAGATTATAACAATTCAATAAACTGATATAACCCATTTTTTTTCTATAAGCTGGAATACAATATATAATCCCACATTGAAACAAAACCTTAGTAGCAAACGGATAGGGAAAAGGAAAATACCCTTCTTATGTACATCAATGCCCTATAATATTGTACAACTATATAGTATATACTGTATGCAAAACCTCTTCAGAACATATACAGACCTGCAGTAGCAGCACCAGCAGCATCTATCCGTATCCTACGATCATATCATCTGAACACTTGAAGCAAGCAAGCAACTAGGCAAACATTACAAGACAAAGCTGGATGGATCGTCCTCAACCTCAACAATGCTTGGGTGAATTCCTCCGCGGCGAGAAGAGGCGCCGTGGCGACAACATGGTGAGGAACCTCGGCGAGGCAATGCCATTGAGCGATCGGTAGTCCGACATGAGGAGGCCTTCCGTGTTGTCGTGCGACCTAGAACGGCCTGGTGTCATCCTCGCGGTGAAGGTGCTGTACTTGACCAGCTTGCTGGGCAGCCATGCCTTCTTCTTCTTGCCGTCGGGGGCGTTCATCCGGGCGGTGAGGTAGGCGCGCATGGCGTCGAGGCTCTGGTCGACGATGTCGATGGGCGGGGACGCAAGCGGGTTCCCGACGGCGCTGAACTTGACGAGCTTGGTGAGGCAGCCCATGGAGTCCGGCAGCGCAGCGATGGAGTTGTAGCTGACGTCGAGCTCCCGGAGCGAGGCGAGGAGGCCGACGGCGTAGGGGAGCTCCCTGAGAAACTGGAAGTTCTGGCTGACGTTGAGCACCTCCAGGTTGTTGGCGAGGTTCTCAAGCCCGTCGGGGAGCTCGCGGAGGCAGTTGAGCCGCGCGTCCAGCGTCCGCAACGCCGTCATGTGCGACGTCGACGTCGGCAGGTGGGCGAGCTTGTTCGAGTTGACGCACAGCTTGCGGAGACTGTGCAGCTCGAACCCCAGCGTGTCCGGCAGCTTCGTCAGCTCGTTGAAGTTGGCGTGAAGCTCCTCCAGCGCCCTGTGTTTTGGCAACAGCAGGTTGATCAGATATCTGACGAATGCTCTCGGCCGAATATATCACGAGAAGCAGCTAAGTTGACTGGTGACACTGCATGCTACGTGCGGCGGCGGCGGCTCACCGGCATTCCTCGATGGTGACGGGGAGGGACTCGAGCAGGTTGCCGGAGACGTTGAGGACCTTGAGCTTGGAGAGGCAGCCGATAGAGTTGGGAAGCGATTTCAGCTGGTTGGACCGCACGTCCAGCACAACCACGTTCAGCAACCGGGCGATTATCGACTCCGGGATGCTCTGCAATTTTTAAATAATCTTAAGAAAAATTTGCTTATGCTTTTGAAAATTAAGCTGCATATATATCTTCAGAAGAAGCTTGCATATATAGAGAACAAGTGTAACATACAACAGTACCTCTAAAGAGCAGAAATTATTTTATGAAACCTAACTAAGTTGATGAACTTGCTGTCAAGGGAAGGCAACTCCTCGGTCCTTAATGTGTTCTTCTTATAAATATCTAAAGAATAAATTTGTCTGTTCTGAATGCCTGGCTACGTGTTAATTAATTAGCATGTGCATGTTCTTTTAATTTTCAGCTGGTACGCTGCAAGTAGTACCGTTTTTCACGCCAGGAAAGATCAGTTCGAATCTACGTTTTACTGTTAAGTTAAAGAGATATATGAAGTGTATGTTCACATACTAATTGCTTCCGTTTTCATATGACTGAGACAAGATGCAACTTGCCGGTAAGTTCTTTAATTTAATACCGTTCATCCTACTGCATATGCATGGTTCAGAATATTCTTGGCCCCTACAAGCTGGCTACAAATTAGTTCGCCGTTCATTTGATATTTTTGAACCTATCCATGATGCAGAAGGAAAATAACAAGAGATCGTGAAGAGGAATGCATGGCTTTGCTAATTACCTTTATCTAGTATATATTAATAATAATATAGGCCATGCTTGATATGATGCTTATCTCATACAGCCCTAGTTAACTTATCACCAAGATATATACAAAACTAGGGCATGCATGTATGCCGTTTCAAGATAAGTTCAATTCTTGCAGGTTATCCATTTAAGTAGACGGAATAAGAGACAAGGATGATCACAGAGAACAAAACAGCAGAACTAAATGACAAGGACAACAACTATTTTTCTTCTTTTGCCCTCCTACGTGCTTAAAGAAGGGAATAAACTGTCAAAGAAGCACATGAATTGCTTGGAGAAAAGATTAATGTTGGATCAAAAGGAGAAAAATATGTAGTAAACCACACAAGCAGATATATTTATATATGAAAATTAATCCTACCTCCAGATTGTTGTTGGAGAGATCCAAGATGGTGATGTGGCCAAGAGACATGGTGAGATGTGGGAGGGTGTCCATGGACATGCCACTCATGTCCAGCTTCTGCTCCTGCTTGTTCTTCTCCTCATGATCACCATGCAACCCTCCTGCAAAACCAGCAGGGTTGACATGTCCATGCCCATGATGCCTCCTCTTCTCTCCCATGTCCCTCATGTTAATTTCCTAGCTTCGTCTCCACTTCCGATCGATCGATGTATCTGAACAAGCAGGGCAAGAAAACCAAGCGTATTAGCATGGTAGGAGAGAAGAAACATCAGCCATAAATTATGCAGGCCCATGGCCAAGGGAGGTACACCATGCATGCTCTGATTATTGCCAAGATCGAGACAAGGGAACACAGGGGTGACCCAGTATTAATTGCATGTTGCAGTCACAAACGACACGACTAAAGGAAAAGAGTTTGGTGAGGAGGGAGATCGAGAGCTAGCGAGCTAGCACAAGTGGATAGGAAAAGATCGTTTTTTTAACTGTACTGTAGTATATATTCCTCGTTCCAGGCTCTAGAGCTGTACTAGGTAACCTTCATACTTAATCTACCTAGAACATAATTAACGTGTATATATATCATGATGCATGTACGCTGCTAGCTGTAAAAGAAATCATGCTGGATGCTCTCGAGAGGAGTTGAAACCAAGATCGGAAGAAACCCAGAAGCTGCTAGGCAGCTCAAGTAGCAAAGGGAAGACGATATATTTAACCATACAGATAGTTGACTCCTCTTTAATTTCTTACTTTCCATCTGTTTGTTTTTTTAACCAGAGTTTGAAAACTCGGAAGAAGGGAGAATGCTTGTACCAGAAATTCACGACAACTAGCTAAGTAGCTAGTACCAGAAAAGATGGTTTCTCATCGAGAGAGACAGGAACGCCGACGCAAGATCGACTTGTACAGTTGTACTAGCAATATCTCTCTCTTTCTCATCGGAAGAAATCGAAGAGAGCTAGTGATGATTCAGCATCCATGGAAAAGCAAACAAGCTAAGGTACAAAATTAAGGCAGCTAGTAGCTAGGCCATATATATCAGAAGAAGTACTGCAACAAACAAGGAAAGTAACTTCAACAAGAACACCAGTACACCACTGCCGCTGCATGCAGAGACGACGGCGCAACAGGTACGTAGCTGGCTGCAGCAGGAAGCCCATGGACCGAACTTACAACGAAGCATCGGCAATTCAAGCGACCATGCATGCATGCAAAACTCTCACCTCAAAGTGTGTTCAGAGCGGCAGCAGCCAGCAGGGGTAGCAGCACGGCTAGCAAGGCGAAACGAGGTCGTCGTCGAGCTAGCGGAGGCGCGGAGCTAGCTAGCTGAGTTGAGGAGGAAGAAGCCGGCCGCCAACATATATGTGGTGATCAGAATTGAAGCCTTGATGGCTTGATATATAGCGAGAGAGAGAGAGAGAGAGAGAGAGAGAGAGAGAGAGAGGCTACCTGGCTGCATGCTTGTGCTGGCTGCGGCATGCAAACGGAGGCGCAGCTCAGGAAGTTGACCGTTTCCTCACGGTACGGATCAGTACGTATTTCCAACCCGGCCTCCACGAGAAAAAAATCATGGAATTAGATTTCCACCGGAACTTAAAAACAAATGAGTAGATTAGAAAAGAAAAAATGAAGATAAAAGATCGAACAGAAGTATTTTTTTAAAAAAAATTATCTATCGAAAAGATAGTGTTTACGTCAGCTGCCACGGTACATCCGTACGTACAAACAAGCTCGGCAGCAGCCGAGCCCACCTCGCTTCTTCTTCACTCTCTCATCTGGCCTCTGCCGATCACTCGCTCGTCTGGGCGGCTGGTTAATACCATTTTGAACGGTCAAATGCATCGGGTAACGTAAAAGTGTACAAGTCAAGAAGAGAAGAGTGCTCAAGAGTTTCCACGTAATTTTCGTGAAAAATTATGTCTTCGGAGTTTTCATACCAGCAACTTGACTGCCTCTGGCTGGTTTCTCACAAAAGAAGCCGACGTCCTCATCGTAAAGTGGGCCGTGTGAAAAGGATTCAATAAGGCTATTTGCGGTGGTAAGTTTTATAATATCGTTTTCTAATAGACCATATCAGTTTTGTAACTGAATGAAATACCTTCTCTAAGCGGAGAGTTTCATTTCACTATTTCTTAGGTTAACCAGTCTAATTAAATGCAAATAGCTCTCATGAAATATCATCTCTCCGATAAAACGATTTGACTCTCAGTGGGCGTTTCATTTCGTTTCATCCGTCTTGGAAACGGGTTAGCACCATGTCATGGACTCATGGTGATGACATTACTTCCTTTTCTTCCCTCATTAAGTAAATACCATGTCAGCAAAAAATCTGATGTGTCATGGTAATTATACCATGAAACTCTCATTGTGAATAGTCTAAGTACTAATTTATAAAAACTTTAACGTTTAATACGCTTAAACGAAAGTAGAATTGAAATGAGTAACCTCTTGAAAAATACTCATATCACATATCTAACATATTATTTTCAATTAAAGTTGGATTTGTGTGACCTTTAAAAAAACAAAAAATCACTTGATTTTCAAAGCTTCTTTTAAAAAGAGTGGGACCCACAGTGACCAGTAGATCGACGCCGATGGCAAATTAATAATGTGGTGCCCAATCGAAGATTTTTTGGTTCAAATTAAAGAAAATGGATTGTCTTGCATTGGCTAATTGATCGACAAGATAATGTTGGCCTTTCGATCGGTGCAATATCTTAACAGAGTGATGGAATGATACTGGTGTTGACAGAGCTGTTTTTTTCTTGCTACAAATGCTTGTTGTTATGCATACGTACGCTTTGATTTAGAAACAATTATGTAGAATCTAAATCTCCTGTAGATTCGATCGTAGCCAGAATTAAACGAGTATTGATTAATTAGACTTAAGAGTTGTTTTGTAAATATCAGTTCATTTTAGTATGTGTAAATATGTAAGGCCTTTTTGATCTTTTGAAGCCTACTTGTTAGAGTTTTGGGAAAGTTGGATACATACCATTATAATTTTTGACTTTGGAGAACTGCCATTACAATTCACATATATTTAGATTAATGTCATTACAATTTCAAAAACTCCGAACGAGACCATTACAAATTTAAAGAATTAAGAAATATATCATTACAATTTTAGAAAATTCCGAAATATGCCATTACAATTTCAGAGAGCTACAATTTTAGAAGGGTTGTTTTTTTCCGTGCCATTATAATTTTTACGGTTTGCCAATATGCCTGTCACTGACAGATGGGGGCCGCCAGTCACTTACAGTGGCATATAGTCAATTTTTGAAAATTATAATGGCACGTGAGCAATTTTCCCATTCTAGAATGACATAAATCTAAATATACGAATTGTAATAACATTTCTCCAAATTCGCAAAATTGTAATGATATATATCGAATTACTCCTAGAGTTTTGTGTATAGACAAGGTATCATTCCATGGTGATTCATATCATACGACGAGGTGAGAGTTGGATTCAAAACTAATGGAAGAACTAAAAGATTTATATATCGCCCCGACATTGTATAAGATGGGCGAGAGAACCTTACATATATCACTACATGTGACATACATATATACATCCAACCTTCGATGATAACCACATGATGCACGGCTCCCTGTCCAAACGGTCTTAGATTCTGACATACACATGTACGACCAATCGTATCCGTAAGAGCAAGTTTAATAATATAGCTAGTTGTTGGCTTTATATTTGTGTCATGTCACATGTAGCTAATCTAATAGCCAACTCATATAATAGTTAGTTGATTATATGTATCATGCATTTAATGTGTAACATATTACACCATTTCACAATGTTCATTGGAACCTGTGTATGAGTGGACTGTTAACTAGTAGCCTGCTTTTATTCTCTCTTCTTCCTTCTCTTCTCCACCTCACTACCAATCTGATGTGGTAATTCTTGTAGCCTGCTTACATATGCTTATTATACTTGCTCTAAAACCCCGACACTATACTCTCGTATCGTGAAGGTCTCCAAACGGTCTAGATTTTATTAGTTCCGACCGAATGTGACATTCCGTAGTTACATAACCTAAAGATAAACTACAATATAAAATCTACTCTTTCCGTCCCAAATTATAACGATTTCTAGATTTTTGTGTGGTTATTAAAATATAAGGAAAAAAGTCCAAACTCTTTCTATATTAGTACCGTAAGTAATTAGTAATACATGTTAGGAATTTAGGCATTTTCATGTTAAATTTAATCCATAAATAGCATGCGATTATTATGACGACATAAATAGCAGTAGCTTGAAACATATTTATCATCAAACACAAGATGATATAGTTAAAGAAATAGAACACAAAGGTTGCTAGGATGTACCCAGCGGAGGGACCCATGCTCAAAGCACCGGTTTCTCCATTCACGTTAGTCGTCATAACGTGTTGCTTGATGTAGTCGATCAGGGCTTGATGCAGGACGTTGTTCGCAGTGCAGTCCCACGAACGGGCACCGGGAGGAAGACGATGGTGTGTGCAGCAACCACGACCACCAGGATGGAGCGAGCAGTCGCGAAGACGCTCCCCAAAAACCTGATCGCCCGCACACCCGGCAGGTGTCTCGATCACGGGCGTGGCTTCGGAGGCCTGCTCTCCCAACTCTCTGTGCGCGCAAAAGGTTGGGACGGGGCTGGTTTGAGGCAACGACGCAAGGAAGAAGAAGGAAGGATTAAACGTTCTGTCCAGCTACTGCCCCCTTTATATAGCTCTCATGCAGAGGAAGACGGAAGGCCAACGGTCTCCACAATTAAGCTTGCTCATGAATGGGGAGATGAAAGGCCAACGGTCACCTCATGAATGGGGAGACGGAAGGCCAACGGTCTCCGCAATTAAGCTCTCTCATGAATGGGGAGACGGAAGGCCAACAGTCTCCGCAATTAAGCTCTCTCATGAATGGGGAGGCGGAAGGCCAACAGTCTCCGCAATTAAGCTCTCTCATGAATGGGGAGACGGAAGGCCAACAGTCATCGCAGTATTTTAGAGTGGCGCGACACAGTGGAAAAACACGGTTCCATTACCGTCGCCGCGTACGCCCTTAGCCTGTCTCAACTTCTCAATAGACACACAATCAGTCCATCTATTTAAGTTGAGCAAAGACATGTGAACATTCAATATGGGACTAAAAGTTTTAGTGCACCGTAGCATTATTGTGGGCCTTTGCATTTAACGTATTATTGAATAAATCAAAATGGGACAAACCCATGTATATCCAACAATCCCCACCAATGCGAAGCCACAGAAATGCTCTCGTCTTTCAAGCGTTTAATATACCAGTGTTTCGGTGGAGACTGTTAAGTTGAACATCCACCTATAGCAAAGACTACACTTATTCACAACTGTACAATGGACTATGCCTTGAATTGACAGTTTTGTGTGTAATAAGTTTCATCCAAGTCATTTACTGATACTAGGTTGCCAAACGCATCCCCTCTGGTTGGAGCATATAAGTCACACTCCATGGCCTTTTATGAGTATCTAGAGATTACCCAAATCTCATAAACTGTGACTAGCAGTTGAACTCATATAGGTGTGTTCCTCAAAAAATGTTCTGTAGGACAACACCTTTGCTTCAACAAGCCACTTGGAACACATTAAGGTGAAAACACCAACCTGCCATACAGCTAGGAAAGAAATACATCTGAAATGGACCTTGTTAAGGGTCTTTCCTCTCAGTCTACCACTAGCTTGTTTCACCATTCTAATTCACGGGATCTCCGATCACAAAGAATAGGTTACCACCATGATAGACTTCAAGTGGGTCTCAAGCCCATCTCACTCGATGCAATATCTATCACATTGCGTGATAGTCCCTTAGTAAATTGATCTGCCAGATTTTTAGACGTATGGACATAGTCCAACGCTATCACTCCGGAGTTTCTCATTTTTCTGACAGATTTCAAACGCCTCTTTATGTGCCTAGTCGACTTCATGTTATCCTTAGAACTGTTCACCTTAATAATCACGGTCTGATTATCACAGTTCATAGAAATAGCCGGCACGGGTTTTTCAACCACCGGTAAATCCATAAGGAGTTCACGAAGCCACTCAGCCTCAACCGAGGCGGTGTCCAACGCTGTGAGTTCTGCTTCCATAGTTGACCTCGTTAAAATGGTCTGCTTGCAAGACTTCCAGGAAACAGCACCACCACCTAGTGAGAACACATATCCACTTGTGGCATATATCTCATCAGCATCAGATATCCAGTTTGCATCACAATAACCCTCCAGTACCCTCGGGTACCCGGTATAGTGAATGCCAAAGCTCATTGTCCCTTTTAGATAGCACAATACTCTCTCAAGAGCACGCCAATGATCATCTCCCGGATTTGACACAAACCGGCTGAGTTTGCTCACAGCAAACGAGATGTCAGGCCTCGTAGCGCTAGCCAAATACATGAGCGAACCAATTATTTGGGAATATTTTAATTGATCCTTAGCTATTCTCCGATTTTTCCTCAATTTCTTGCTAGGATCATAAGGCGTAGGAGCAGGTTCACATTCGCTAAACCCAAAGCGACTCAAAACCTTTTCCACATAATGGGACTGCACAAGTGTGATCCCACCATTGCCTTCTCTCAATAGCTTAATGTTAAGAATAACATCAGCTTCTCCCAAATCTTTCATCTCAAAATTATTGGACAAAAAGTCCTTCACTTCCTTGATCATGTCAAAGCTAGTGCCAAAAATCAGTATGTCGTCAACATAAAGACACAAGATAACTCCCTCGCCCCCACCATACCGATAATAAACACATTTATCTGCTTCGTTCACAACAAAACCGACAGATGTCAAAGTTTTATCAAACTTTTCATGCCATTGCTTGGGTGCTTGTTTAAGACCGTATAATGATTTCAATAATTTACACACCATGCCTTCTTGACCATTTGCTACAAACCCCGCAGGCTGCTCCATGTAGATCTCCTCATCTAACTCTCCATTCAGGAAAGCTGTTTTAACGTCCATCTGATGGACGAGAAGACCATGAGAGGCAGCCAAGGAAAGTAACACCCGAATCGTGGTCAATCTAGCCACCGGTGAATATGTATCAAAGAAATCTTCACCTTCCCTCTGTGAATAGCCTTTAATCACAAGCCTTGCCTTGTACCTCTCAATCGTACCATCAGGCCTAAGCTTTTTCTTGAACACCCATTTACTTCCAATGGGTTTGCACCCATAGGGACGTTTAACAACTTCCCAAGTACTATTAGACATAATAGAATCCATCTCACTCCTTATTGCTTCCTTCCACAAGTCAGCATCAGGAGAAGAATATGCCTCTTCAATAGTTCTTGGTGTGTCATCCACAAGGTACACAATATAATCATCACCAAAAGATTTTGCAATCCTTTGTCTCTTACTCTTTCGAGTTGTTATACTGTCATCCTCGTCATAATTATTCATATGAGGTTCCTCAATGTGTTCTATCGGAATAAAATGCTCATGGGGTATTTCAGGTTCAGTGCTAGATGTGTCATGTGTAATTTTCATAGGAAAATCACTCTCAAAAATGTAGCGTCTCTGGATTCCATGATTGTGCCAACTAGCATGTCTGGTACCCCAGAATTTATGATTAAAAACCTATATCCAACGCTGTGGAAAGCATAACCAAGGAAATACAATCAACAGTTTTAGGTCCTAATTTGCGCTTTTTGTTAATTGGCACATTCACTTTGGCCAAACAACCCCAAGTACGCAAATATGAGAGATTTAACTTTTTCTTTTCCCATTCCTCGAATGGTGTAATTTCTTTGTCTTTTGTGGGAACTTTATTCAGGACATGACATGCAGTCAAAATCGCCTCACCCCACCATTCCTTAGATAGACCCGAAGTCTCTAACATGGCATTAACCAAATCAGTTAGAGTACGGTTCTTTCTTTCGGCAATCCCATTGGATTGTGGGGAATATGGCGGTGTCCTCTCATGAATAATCCCGTGTTCTGCACAAAAATCAGAAAATTCTCTTGGAAAATACTCTCCACCGCGATCAGACCGTAACCGTTTAATTTTCCTCTCAAGTTGGTTCTCAACTTCAGCTTTATAAGTTTTAAAATAATACAACGCTTCATCTTTTGATTTTAACAAATACACATAACAAAATCTAGTGGAGTCATCTATAAATGTGATAAAATAACGTTTGCCACCTTTAGTCAATATTCCGTTCATCTCACATAAATCAGAATGAATTAAATCCAGCGGTGCCAAGTTCCTCGCCTCCGCGGCCTTGTGAGGCTTGCGAGGTTGCTTAGATTGCACACACACATGACACTTAGAAGTTTTGACTAAATCAAATTTTGGGATTAAATTTAACTTTGCTAACCGCGATAGAACACCAAAGTTAACATGACATAGTCGTGAATGCCAAATATTCGACTCATTCGAAATAACATTGTTCACATTATTATTACACACATCATGCAACGATAAACGGAACAAGCCTCCGCAGTCATAACCTTTACCAACAAATGTACCATACTTCGAAAGTACACACTTATTGGATTGAAACATGAGTTTATAACCATCTCGACACACTTGAGATCCGCTAACTAGATTCTTTTTGATGGAGGGGACATGCTGCACGTTCTTCAATGGCATCGTCTTTCCCGAAGTAAACTTCAGAATGACCGTACCAACACCAAGAACACGCGCAGATGATCCGTTTCCCATCAGCAAGGATCCAGTCCCGCCGACCTGATAAGAAGAAAACAAAGAAATATCAGCACACACATGAATATTAGCACCGGTGTCAATCCACCATTCAGGCGAATGACAAACTGAAAGAACAGTATGTAAATAATTACCATACCCTGGTGTTCCTTCACCGGTCTCACATATCACCATGTTAGCTGATTTCTTCTCATGCTTAAATTTGCGGTCTGGGCACGCACTCGCCCAGTGCTCAGTGCTCCCGCAAACAAAGCATCCACCTTCTTTGTTGCCCTTTTTCTTCTTAAATGTGGATGTTTGTTTAGGCTTTACGTTCTCTTGCTTGTTCTTCTTCTTCTTGTTACGAGATGCATTATTGGAATTTTTCTTCTGCACCATATTGGCACTAGAAGACTCAATTCCTTTCCCGCGTGTGTCCTTTGCCCTCGCCCTCTCCTCAACATCAAGAGTACCAATGAGTTCAGCCACGGTGAACTCTTGTCTCTTGTGCTTTAGAGAGGTAGCAAAATCCCTCCAAGAAGGTGGCAACTTGGCGATAATACCGCCGGCCACAAACTTGTCAGGTAGCACACAGGGAAACTGTTCGAGTTCTTTTGCTAGAGCCTGTATCTCATGAGCTTGTTCGACTACAGGACGGTTTTCAGCCATCTTGTAGTCGTAGAACTGCTCCATCACATACAGCTCACTACCAGCATCAGAAACACCGAACTTTGCCTCAAGCGCATCCCATAACTCTTTGCCAGTTTTGAAGGTTAGGTAAGAGTCCTGGTATTTTTCAGCAATTGCACTGATCACGGCACCTCTGAAAAGGTTATCAGCAACCTTAAAGGCCTGTCCTTGAGGAGACGCATCAAATGTCTCTTCCTCAGAACTGCCTGGGGCCAAATCCCCAGGCTTGCCTTGTGCCACGTGAAAGCAGTTCATAGCCGTCAACCATAAGACCATCTTATTGTGCCATCTCTTATAGCATGTACCGTCAAAAGTATTCGGCTTCAACGCAGCAGCAAAACCACTAACAGAAAAATGCCTAATATCAGGTTTTTGGATTGTTAGGAATTTAGGCATTTTCATGTTAAATTTAATCCATAAATAGCATGCGATTATTATGACGACATAAATAGCAGTAGCTTGAAACATATTTATCATCAAACACAAGATGATATAGTTAAAGAAATAGAACACAAAGGTTGCTAGGATGTACCCAGCGGAGGGACCCATGCTCAAAGCACCGGTTTCTCCATTCACGTTAGTCGTCATAACGTGTTGCTTGATGTAGTCGATCAGGGCTTGATGCAGGACGTTGTTCGCAGTGCAGTCCCACGAACGGGCACCGGGAGGAAGACGATGGTGTGTGCAGCAACCACGACCACCAGGATGGAGCGAGCAGTCGCGAAGACGCTCCCCAAAAACCTGATCGCCCGCACACCCGGCAGGTGTCTCGATCACGGGCGTGGCTTCGGAGGCCTGCTCTCCCAACTCTCTGTGCGCGCAAAAGGTTGGGACGGGGCTGGTTTGAGGCAACGACGCAAGGAAGAAGAAGGAAGGATTAAACGTTCTGTCCAGCTACTGCCCCCTTTATATAGCTCTCATGCAGAGGAAGACGGAAGGCCAACGGTCTCCACAATTAAGCTTGCTCATGAATGGGGAGATGAAAGGCCAACGGTCACCTCATGAATGGGGAGACGGAAGGCCAACGGTCTCCGCAATTAAGCTCTCTCATGAATGGGGAGACGGAAGGCCAACAGTCTCCGCAATTAAGCTCTCTCATGAATGGGGAGGCGGAAGGCCAACAGTCTCCGCAATTAAGCTCTCTCATGAATGGGGAGACGGAAGGCCAACAGTCATCGCAGTATTTTAGAGTGGCGCGACACAGTGGAAAAACACGGTTCCATTACCGTCGCCGCGTACGCCCTTAGCCTGTCTCAACTTCTCAATAGACACACAATCAGTCCATCTATTTAAGTTGAGCAAAGACATGTGAACATTCAATATGGGACTAAAAGTTTTAGTGCACCGTAGCATTATTGTGGGCCTTTGCATTTAACGTATTATTGAATAAATCAAAATGGGACAAACCCATGTATATCCAACAATCCCCACCAATGCGAAGCCACAGAAATGCTCTCGTCTTTCAAGCGTTTAATATACCAGTGTTTCGGTGGAGACTGTTAAGTTGAACATCCACCTATAGCAAAGACTACACTTATTCACAACTGTACAATGGACTATGCCTTGAATTGACAGTTTTGTGTGTAATAAGTTTCATCCAAGTCATTTACTGATACTAGGTTGCCAAACGCATCCCCTCTGGTTGGAGCATATAAGTCACACTCCATGGCCTTTTATGAGTATCTAGAGATTACCCAAATCTCATAAACTGTGACTAGCAGTTGAACTCATATAGGTGTGTTCCTCAAAAATGTTCTGTAGGACAACACCTTTGCTTCAACAAGCCACTTGGAACACATTAAGGTGAAAACACCAACCTGCCATACAGCTAGGAAAGAAATACATCTGAAATGGACCTTGTTAAGGGTCTTTCCTCTCAGTCTACCACTAGCTTGTTTCACCATTCTAATTCACGGGATCTCCGATCACAAAGAATAGGTTACCACCATGATAGACTTCAAGTGGGTCTCAAGCCCATCTCACTCGATGCAATATCTATCACATTGCGTGATAGTCCCTTAGTAAATTGATCTGCCAGATTTTTAGACGTATGGACATAGTCCAACGCTATCACTCCGGAGTTTCTCATTTTTCTGACAGATTTCAAACGCCTCTTTATGTGCCTAGTCGACTTCATGTTATCCTTAGAACTGTTCACCTTAATAATCACGGTCTGATTATCACAGTTCATAGAAATAGCCGGCACGGGTTTTTCAACCACCGGTAAATCCATAAGGAGTTCACGAAGCCACTCAGCCTCAACCGAGGCGGTGTCCAACGCTGTGAGTTCTGCTTCCATAGTTGACCTCGTTAAAATGGTCTGCTTGCAAGACTTCCAGGAAACAGCACCACCACCTAGTGAGAACACATATCCACTTGTGGCATATATCTCATCAGCATCAGATATCCAGTTTGCATCACAATAACCCTCCAGTACCCTCGGGTACCCGGTATAGTGAATGCCAAAGCTCATTGTCCCTTTTAGATAGCACAATACTCTCTCAAGAGCACGCCAATGATCATCTCCCGGATTTGACACAAACCGGCTGAGTTTGCTCACAGCAAACGAGATGTCAGGCCTCGTAGCGCTAGCCAAATACATGAGCGAACCAATTATTTGGGAATATTTTAATTGATCCTTAGCTATTCTCCGATTTTTCCTCAATTTCTTGCTAGGATCATAAGGCGTAGGAGCAGGTTCACATTCGCTAAACCCAAAGCGACTCAAAACCTTTTCCACATAATGGGACTGCACAAGTGTGATCCCACCATTGCCTTCTCTCAATAGCTTAATGTTAAGAATAACATCAGCTTCTCCCAAATCTTTCATCTCAAAATTATTGGACAAAAAGTCCTTCACTTCCTTGATCATGTCAAAGCTAGTGCCAAAAATCAGTATGTCGTCAACATAAAGACACAAGATAACTCCCTCGCCCCCACCATACCGATAATAAACACATTTATCTGCTTCGTTCACAACAAAACCGACAGATGTCAAAGTTTTATCAAACTTTTCATGCCATTGCTTGGGTGCTTGTTTAAGACCGTATAATGATTTCAATAATTTACACACCATGCCTTCTTGACCATTTGCTACAAACCCCGCAGGCTGCTCCATGTAGATCTCCTCATCTAACTCTCCATTCAGGAAAGCTGTTTTAACGTCCATCTGATGGACGAGAAGACCATGAGAGGCAGCCAAGGAAAGTAACACCCGAATCGTGGTCAATCTAGCCACCGGTGAATATGTATCAAAGAAATCTTCACCTTCCCTCTGTGAATAGCCTTTAATCACAAGCCTTGCCTTGTACCTCTCAATCGTACCATCAGGCCTAAGCTTTTTCTTGAACACCCATTTACTTCCAATGGGTTTGCACCCATAGGGACGTTTAACAACTTCCCAAGTACTATTAGACATAATAGAATCCATCTCACTCCTTATTGCTTCCTTCCACAAGTCAGCATCAGGAGAAGAATATGCCTCTTCAATAGTTCTTGGTGTGTCATCCACAAGGTACACAATATAATCATCACCAAAAGATTTTGCAATCCTTTGTCTCTTACTCTTTCGAGTTGTTATACTGTCATCCTCGTCATAATTATTCATATGAGGTTCCTCAATGTGTTCTATCGGAATAAAATGCTCATGGGGTATTTCAGGTTCAGTGCTAGATGTGTCATGTGTAATTTTCATAGGAAAATCACTCTCAAAAAATGTAGCGTCTCTGGATTCCATGATTGTGCCAACTAGCATGTCTGGTACCCCAGAATTTATGATTAAAAACCTATATCCAACGCTGTGGAAAGCATAACCAAGGAAAATACAATCAACAGTTTTAGGTCCTAATTTGCGCTTTTTGTTAATTGGCACATTCACTTTGGCCAAACAACCCCAAGTACGCAAATATGAGAGATTTAACTTTTTCTTTTCCCAGTGAATAAAATTTCTCTGGTATTCATAAGATAACTCATATGAGACTTTATGCAAATATGAGTTACTTCTTAGCAGTGAAAAAATATTAAATTTCTCTCTTTTATTCAAAATGTTATAGTTTGAATTCCATTTGAAACCTAATAATACACAAGGGAGTTTTCTATTATATTCAATTATCCATCCTTACACAAGATGGTTTCTCTGGAGCCAAAGTCAAGGATTATTCGACAAATGACAAGTGTCTACCAATGTAATATCAAAGGCACCATTTGAGCCATAGATCAAACTTCTGCAGTGAATCAGAAAAAACTTTCTTACTTTTCCATGCATTAGATCCTGTAAAGCAAGTCATGCCATGGATATACACTTTGTTCACTGGCGGCACCAGGACTGCTAGCCAGCGAGAAGAACCCAAGCCGGTCGGCAGGAGGGTTTCGGGGTGGTGCGGGGAGAGGGTCGCCGGGGGAGGCGACTGGCGGGAGGAGGGGGCCGCCGGGGGAGGCGACCGGCTACGGTACAAGTGAGCAGGGAGAGGGGTCTGGGGAGAGAGAGGTTGCAGGGGAGGCGGTCGACGGGAGGAGGGGGCCGCCGGGGGAGGCGGACGGCGGGAGGAGGGGGCTGCCGGGGGAGGCGACCGGTGGGGGAGGCGGTCGGCTAGGGTTTGTGAGCGGGGAGAAGGGTCGGGGGAGAGAGGTGCGGGGGAGAGGGGGGTTTCGCGGGAGAGGGTCTCGGGGACGAGGACAGTGGGATGAATCGGGGGAGGGCAGATTCCAAATAACACTACATGAATCTACAGATTTTTGAGAACATGTTCTCCTTTGGAACTCCTTTGGTCAGATTTCATATTTTTGGACGTTAATCACTTTTCAGAATCAAAATCAAAGGGACCCTTAATCAGAATCAAATTAATTTCAAAATCAAAGGGACCAAGTACTAGTAGTGAGATAATTATTATTATTATTATTCTTTTAGTTCTACGTCAGCTAGCTAGTAAAATAGATAGCCATTGGAGATGTTCTTAGTAGATAGCTCAGATTTGTTTTAGTTGGAGTTTCTTAGTAGATAGCTCTTTTGAGTAGCTAACTTGTGTGAGCATCTAGCTATTAAGAAATTGGATGAAATCTAAAGATGTTAGTGTTTCCCAGCTTTTGAGTTTTTGTTCATTTTCAGATGTTGTAACTACCGATTTTTACAATCTATGTCCAAAATTTGGATCTTTTATTTCAACTTTAAATTCTAGAAATAGCTATGACCGGAGTGCAGCTGCTGAAAGCTGATACAAACAGATTTCTTTACCTCACCAAATATACAATATATCACATAATTAAGCTAACTCTGCCATGTTCAATGCACCTATACATAAACTTCAGTAGGTTTTTGTCCCCTTCTTTCCATTGACTAGCTAGCTAGTTTAGCTTGTCTAGCTGAAATTAACTGACAAGAAGAAAAAACAGTTGCCATGATAAGTCTAAATTTAAAACGTGCAATTTGAAACAAGCAGCATGAAACGCAATTTGAAATCAGCCGCCCATATGCGATTGGACTTATCCGGCTATAACGAACGGAGACGATAAGCATATGCATCGCTGATAAGATCATATAGTACTACAAGTCAACGATCGTGCATGTCAGCTATCTAGCTAGCCCAAAATCCAACTTCTTGGACACTAGCTAGCTAGCTTCAGTTCACAGTTGCAAGCAACTGAAGTGAATAATTCAACCTGTTTTAAATTACATTTCTGTCACTAGTGAACTATCCACTTGCAGGGGGATCTATTATATTATTGACTGTAAATTAAAGATTCGTTCATGCATGCATTATATTGCAACTGGTCTGACAGGAGCATGAGCATGCATTAACTTATCCTCGTGTGGATGGAAATGATCAGCGTCAAGAAAGATCAAACTATGCTCCAAGTTAAAGCAACAAGTGTGCCATGTGTAAATCGTTGCGTAAATACGTATGCGACCAATTTAAATTTTAAGAGTATGTATAGCCAGCTCCCCGGAAATTCGCATATATAGTTTCAGATTTCGAAGCATATATATATATATATATACATACATATATATATATACATACTTCTGACAACTTGTAGATATGATGAGATATATATACTCGTTCCTAGGTATTTGACGAGTGAGCAAACAGGTAATAACAACAGACAAAACGAGCAGATCTAGTAAATAAATTTAAGACAGATTAGCTCAAGGTCCATGTCACTGTGATGTGACAATGCAGCCATGCCTGCCTTGGACAAATGATACCCAAGATTTTATAGACCTAACGAATTATAAGTTCTCGACTTGCGGGTGGAGTAACATCCAAAAAAACAGTAATTAATAGAATAAAAAATTATTGCGTCTAGGATGAATATGGATTCCTAGAGGACGAATATAGGACTCGGAAGAAAGACTCGTAGAACAAATATAAGAGTCTAGACAATGAGTATAAAACCCTAGAAGATGAATATGGGATCCTAGAGTACGAATATGCAACCCTAGAAGATGAATATGAGATTCTAGAGGACGAATATAGGACTCGAGAGAAAGATTCAGAGGACGAATACTTCCTCCGGTTCAAAAAAACAAAGTCGTTTTAGGATTGTATTAAAAGTTATCTAAGACAAGTCGTTTTGAATTTTATTGTGCATTTTGAACAATTAGCTGGTACTATTTCTTTCTTCGTATCTCGTGTTATGTTTACTCTCGAGTTATATTTAATAGGAGTAAATATAAAAAGTACACACTAATTAATTAGTTTGTCTACAAATCACATCCAAAATGAATTTCTTCTGTAAACCTGAGGGAATATGTACTGTGAATTTTGTATCAGCCACCGTTCAGCAGTAGATTCTCTCCTATGAACTACGTACTGAACTACTACTATTTTTCCTGTTGTTTAATAATACAAATCGTTTGATTTTTAAAAAAAATCAAACTTCTTCCAACTTTTGTTCATTACTTTCTTCAACTTTCTCCGTTGACTTTCAGAACCTCTGATTGTTCATGCATGCGTGCCACACGGTGTTTTGTTCATGTTGTTTACTACTACCCCTGGAGCTGAGGCACATGCATGCTTGATGATGCTCTGTACGGCCAAAGGACGGTTGACCTACGGACCAACTTGACCGTTCTGACAATATTTTTAAGAGAAACTTTATAAACTCTATTTTTTGAAAGCGTACTCGCAGACTCAAATTTGTAAGAGAAACTTTAAAAAGTATACTCGCGTACTCAAGTTTAGAGACTTTATCAAATAAAAACACATTTAAAGTAATTTGAATCCAAAAAACAAATCACAAATGACTCAAATTTAGGGACTCCGTCTGAATAGAAATGCATTTAAAGTAATTTGCATCTAAAAACAAATCCTAAAAATTATATAGAAAATTAATTTTTAGAACCGCTCTCTCTTAACGTCGGTATATTTGTTGGTTGGCACCACGAAACAGATGCATGATTAGCACCGTGATTCAAGCATGATTTGGTGAAACGTACGTACGGCTGTTTTTTTTTTCTGAAAAGAAAATTAGCGGACTTTCAGGACAGCGACCACTGTTGCAAACGGTTTGTGTACAGTGCATTCGGTGTATGTGTGTGTTTTGAGCAGATAAGTTTACAAGAAAGTCAACGTCTTTAGGTACATATGTCCTCTTGCTGGAAAAACTCTCTTCTTCACGTTGCCTCTCCTTTTCACCTCAGCTCCTAGAGGATATATATCAGACATGGCGATGGGTACGCACCCGTTGGGTGTATTACCCGTCCATACCCGCATTCGCCAGATAAAAATTTACCCGCTACAAAACCCGTACTCGCTCGCGGGTACAAAAACTTACCCACACCCGTACCCGCGCGGGTATTTGTACCCGATGGGTAACCCACACCCGATTTCAGACCCACCATGAATCATAAATATATCACTAAAAAATGGCATATGCATCTACAAGTAATAACAATTTACACTAACGAATATAGTCTAATAGATCATTGGAGCATATTACTTCCACACTAATATCAAGTCACCACCGGCATATTACGAATGGGCTAAATTTGTAAGAAAATTCACATGGGCCTTCGGGTGTATTTTACCCGCGGGTGAAGATATTGTTCCACACCCATCTTTTTATCGGGTAAAACCCATCGGGTACTCGGGTTTCGGGTACCCGTTGCCGTCTCTAGTATATATATATTATTTGCAACGGTTTTGAAAATAAGGTTTGGTTGAAATTTTTCTTAATCGATAAGAGATATTACTTAGGTCATGTTTATTTTAGCTTGAAATTGTAACAATCTAGCTTATAAAAAACTTTTTGGTTCGGTTTATTAGATTGTTATAATAATTACTCTAGATTATAATAAACCGGTATAATAAGTTGATATGTTTCTTATAATTCTCCAGCAACTTCGATTAGAAGAGATTTTGTTTGAGCATATGGAGCCCTTCCTACAAGTTCACTTTCAGATACGACACTGTTTTTATTTTGATAATTCAATATTTATTTCAAGTTCAACATATTTATTATATATCTTTTAATTTTTATCGTAGCGTTAGCACGAACAAATATCTGTTGCACAAGAAAAACTATTGGATTCGTTGTTAACCTTTCTTGATGTCAATCTTAATTTATTTTGGTATAGTACTCGTTTCAAGTCGAGATATTTAATGTTGTTTTGATTTCTATTACTTTTTATTTTTGGATTTTTACCGTTGCGTTAGCACCTGCACCGTACTAGTAAAAATAAATCAGATTATTATAATCCTAAGCTCGAACAAACGTAACTTTATATTATTTTCTAATATACTTGTCAGATTTAAATAATATAATAATTAACTAGTGTACCGGTTGTTCAGTTCCGATTACTTAAGTGGTGAATGCATCTGTTATTTCCGTTGACCATATATATCTGATGACAAGAGCAGGGTGATATGCATAATGATATCGATTTGCAGTGGTTGACAATTTACGCTGTTCCATAATGATATCGATTTGCATCTATCCAAGCTCAAGAAGAAAACAAATTTTAATTTTTTAAGTCCAACTGGAAGAACAAACAAGTACATGCGCACCGCCGTACATACGGTGCGCATTGTACGGTGTACGGACTAGCTAGCCAGCAGCCAGCATCATATGATCGTTTAGGAATTAGGACGGCGTGTACAACGGTGTACCCGTAGCTGTCTCTTTTTTTTAAAAAAAAAACTATTTCGTAGCAATAAATGATGAAAGGGGTGTGAGTTGTTTTTCGACGAAGAAACAACAAAAACTCATGCTCAATGCATACTTAAAGGTGTGTGAGTTATGATTACATACAAGCATTAAATATATTATAGACAGTTAATAAATAACCACTACGGGAACAGTGGGGTTTGCCGAGTGCCTAAGGAGTGGCACTCGGCAAACCCTGCCTTTGCCGAGTGTGCAACTCTTTGCCGAGTGCATTCCATAGGGCACTCGGCGAACGTGTCTTTGCCGAGTGCCCGATGGAATGCACTCGGCAAAGAGTTGCACACTCGGCGAACATGCGTTTTTCGGTAGTGAACTATTGTCTATGGATTGCACTTGTTGACTGTCTATATCGTAGATTTCAAGGTTTTATAGATAATGGTTGTCTATGCATCGTACATACACGGCTTATTCGCCGGCGGCAAGGTCAAATTAAGCAGCAGCTAGTCGTGTTTAAGTACGTATGTACACGGCAAAGTCAGCGAAGCAACCCACTAAGTCTTGATGGCGTGCAGCTCATCGTGTGCTTGGAGATTGATTATATGTTTGTTTCAGTTGCAGGAGACCGTACCTATTTTTAAAATTTAAAGCGGGAACAAATGTTAGTTCTATATTGTTTTAATCGATAGTCGTAGAATTTAAAAACAAACTAAAATCTAAAATTTAGAAAACATCGGCTTTTTATATTAAGGGTGTATTAGATTGGGACGTGGATTCTGAAAAGCTAAGAAATTGTTTGATTGAAATAACTCTGGATTTATGTTTTGCTAGTTCACGATGTTTGGTTACATTAGTAATATGCAATTTTACATGTAAACTATTATAATCATGAAAATTTGTAATGGTTTATACTAAAATTATATATTTTTAAATTACACTAAAATGACATATTTCACTAAAATTTTACCTTTTTAAATTTTACATGAACTTGTATGTTATAATAGCATGTTGGGTAATTTTCATTCAAAGTTGAATTGAGAAGCTGTGAAAGTTAGGATCCTCCGCCTTTCAGTTCGTGCGGCAAGAAAAGTTGTAGCTTTTGAAAAAAGTAGTTAGTCCCTAGACCTGTTTGATTTAACTTCTAGCTTCCTAGTTCAAAAACTCATCGGAAATTTTAAACCAAACACAACCATTTTGGAGTGATTTTTTTCAACTAGCTAGCTACTAAGGACCCGTTTGTTTCAGTTTCTAGCGTTTAGAGATTCTCAGTAGCTAGCTAGTCTGAGTAGCTAGTATTTTTCAGCTTATTGATTCTAATTCATTTCTAAATTCTATAGCTAGTGATTTTTACGATCTGAGTCCAGAATCTAGATTGTTTGTTTCTGTATCAGATTTTAGAAGTAGTTGTAGCTATCAGAAGCTGAAATAAATATCTCTACCTAAAACAAAAGTGTCTAGTGATTTTTTTTAAAAAAAAGAACGAGTAATCCAGTTTACACGTGTTGTTCGTGTTTTTCAGCTAATCAATTAGTTGCGCATATATATAATATATATATATATATATATATATATATTTCTCATTCGATCATGACAATTAAGTCGAATCATTTGATTGTATACTGACTGCCTCGCAAAAGGACGAAGCATGTATCGATCGATTACACAAACGTGTAACGTCACGACGACGACTCGATCAAAACCGGCACAATGATGTCCGAATTAAGCAACATCCAGATCGATCCCGATATCGATCGACGATTCCTGATCGGACAACCCGATCGATCGGGCTGTGATGATGATGCGGATCAGCAACGACAGGAACTCAGGAAGAACGCACGGCGACGGCAACGAACACGCGCGCTAGCGGCCATGGATTGATCGCCACCCGTCGCCGCCGCACAGTGCCGCGCGTACGATCGCTGGCCGTTTTTTCGCCGGGCGCGTACAATTATTCGGGAGCGCGCGAGATCGACGTGATCGCGGCATCGCGCTCGCTCGCTCGCCGCGCGCCGGCCGGCCGCCTCCAATGATGATTCGATCGCCAAGATACCGCCTCCCTAAGCTAGCTCGCGGCCTCCGGATCGTCCGAAGCCTAAGCGAAAACGACGGCGAGCGACCTGATGGGTGGGAAAAAAACGTTCGCCGCGATGGCTGGCGCGCGCGCGAGCGCTCCGTCGACGGCCGGCGAGATGAGTCCGGTCATCGCAGGGAACAAGTGCGGGTCGGACGACAGCGAGTATCGGGAACAGGGAGACGGGCAAGACGTGAGGCCGACGGTGGGCGGCCGGCCGGTACGCCGTCGCCTTCTGTGGCCACCAACCAAAGCGAGGCCTCGCCTGGATCGGCCCCGCGCGCCGGCCGTGTAGCATTCGCCGCCGGTGGCCAAGTGTGAACACCGCATTCAATGCGCGCGAAATTTCTCGCGTCCTCCTCTCCTCCGCGGGACTGGACGGCCAGCGCGGTTAGCCAGGAAATGAGATCAATCAACTAGGTCTGGACAAAAAACTCGTAGCTCGTTAACTCACTTGGCTCGACTCGGCTCAGTTCATTCTATTTTCCTAACGAGCTGAGCTGGTGTTTTAGCTCGTCGGTATAACAAGCGAGTTCGAGCTGGCTTACGAGCTTAATGAGCTCAGCACAAGTAGTCAAGTCAACCCGGCCATTAAAACAATAATAAAACACTATCTTACAATATGAGACTCATTATTTTATAATTTATTTGTTAATATCGAGTTATTACTTGCTAACTTGTTATTATAAATTTATTATTATGGCCTATAGAATTTATCATATAAAAGTATATAGAATTTCTCGTACGAAACAAATAACATGTGTGATAAATTTGATGGAATCATAGAAATAATGATGGAACTATGGATGATTAATTTTTGAAACCTTAATTATGTATTCTATTTATTTCATATTTTGATGTTTGATATGTGATTATTTAAATATTTATTATTTAATCATTTTTTAAATAGTTGGCTCGCGAGCTGAACTGAGCCGAGCCGAGTTGGGTTTTCTGCTCGTTATGTTGACGAGCCGAGAACGAGCTATAACGAGCCGAACTGGCTCGTTATCCAGCCCTAAATCCAACTAGTATAGACTACAGTCATTTCATCCTAAGCTATTTGGTGTAGATCTAACACGGGATGAGACGATCCACTTCGTAGCACGAGGTGTTAGAGTTTCACAGTGGTTGAAACAGATTTCATACCATCAAATCTGTGTTAGATGAGTTAGATCGAATGACTACATAGAACATAGAACAGTGGGCTCCTCTAACTCAAAGGATCAAAGGAGTTGTTTCCATTAACCATTGTTAGTTAGGTGATACTATTTGGTCCCATCAAACATGATATAGTCAAAATTAACATAAAAGAGTTACCCACCCAGCTTTTGTTTTTATTAGAAAAAACTAAACCATTTATCTAATTTGCTATTGGATTATACTGTTGTACGAAACGGGAAACAGACCGGTCGAAACGGCGTTCATAAGTATAATGATGACTAAATCAAGTCATCCTAGCTAGCTCTCGTCTTTCCTCCCCTTGTGAGAGCATCTCCAAAAGGCTTGCTATTCAGCTCTCTAAGCCAAATTTTGGTCATTCACTTCAAAAATTGCACTCCAACAGATTGGCTATCCCAATGGCCAAGCTATCTGGATGGCTAAATCTGTCTTCCCGCTGGCCAAATGTAGCCAGCCAAATTGAATGGCTATTTTTGGTGGGCCCCACACGCTGGCAGGAACTTTTCCCCATCTCTAGTGCTACTTCCCCATCTGCTACCTTCTCCACGCTCGGGCCGCCGCCGCTCGGGTCACTGCTCCGCCGTCGCTCAGGCCATAGCTCGGGCCACCGCTCTGTCGCCACTCCGCCGCTCTAGGCGCCGCTCGGGCTGCCTCGCCCGCCGCCGGGGTCGCGCGCCGCTCGGGCCGCCCGCCAGCCGCTCGCTCAGGCCGTTGCGCCGGTCGCCGCTCGGGCTGCCTCGCCCGCCGCCGGGGTCGCGCGCCGCTCGGGCCGCCCGCCAGCCGCTCGCTCAGGCCGCTGCGCCGGTCGCCGCTCGGGCCGCCTCGCCCGCCGGCCGCCCCGCCAGCTGCTCAGGCAACGACAATGGGAAAGAAAGAAAGGGAGAAAAGAGAAGGAAAAAAGAAAAATAAAAAAATAAAAATAAAAAATAAATTTTATAAAAAATGTATACAATTTGCAAATTTTAAAATTTTATAAATGATATTTTTTAAAATAAGAAATCAAATATTTGAAAATATTTTGAAATTTTAAAAGAGGGAATAAATTGTTTAGAGAGTTGAGAATAGAGAGTCTTTTGGAGTATATAGTAGATTTGGAGAGGAATTTTTTTGGAGAGTTGGCTAAATGGACAAATGGAGAGGCAAAAATGGAGAGTCTTTTGGAGATGCTCTGAGCGGTTAAAACGTCAACAATTGCTGTGAGATCTCACTGCACCCCGGCTGCTCTGCTATCTACAGTACCTTACCTCCCTGCGGACGCGGTACTGCCTGCCCAGCTGCTTTTCGTTTTCCCCGTCGATTACTCAAGCTCCTCGAGGTAAACGCGGCCACTTCATTTTATACGTATGAAAGTTCTTCGATTCGTTCATCGGTCGCCAACCATTTCAATCCATCTTTTCCAACGTAACTTACGACCTGTACAGACTTCGATGAGGCTGCAGGCTGATCTTGTTCAGAGTTGTGACCGGCTGACCGGCCGCTGCGAGCGGATCAATAGCGAACACACGCTTGCGAATATATATTTCCAGGCGTTTGAAGAGCTTGACAGCGATAAAAGCAGATAAGAATTAGTAAGAAAACATCACGGGCAAATATTTCCATGCGTTTGAAACGCTCGACAGCGATAAAAGCAGGGAAGAAATGACGCGATCGCGAGTGCAGCAAGTAGAGGGGAAAGGAGATCGCTTCACGGAACGTCAAGGACGAAATGGACCGTACGAGTCTTCGGGTCGAACGTTACGGCACATTACAACACCTGGGCTACTGGTGGGCTGAATTTTTCAGCGACGCCACGCTCATCGTGTACGGCAAGGCCTACTGGTCGCCTGCATGCACTCCAGTCCTGTGTCACATCGGACTAGATTAGCCAGCGTCCAGTTTTGGTCACGGAAAACCTAGAGCATTACGCTTTTCAATGGCAGCTCCTCCTCCTTTTACGTCTCATATTCAATGACTAGAGCCTACAAGATGGAGCAACTCAAACGAACTTTAAATGAACCTAAATGCCTATGTAAGCAAGCTGTTGAATCATGTTGAGATAAGTGCGATGTAAAATTGTCAAAATCGGCTATTGTTCGAGATAATTTGAGTGAGCTTGAGAAAAACTTGTGCTTACAAAATACTGAATACATGGGAGATTTGTGTGTTACGGAGAGGATTGGAATGTAGAACAGGGAAGGTCTACGAAATTTTAGTCCGTGGTGATCGGACATGATGAGTTGGACTGGTAATTGGATTAGAATAGTTTTACAGGCTTGTATGTTTGTGAGGGCTAATTGGGCTGTTGTTGGGCCACTATTTGGAAATAATGGTGTGCCATATTCAAAAAGAGAAAGACGGTAGCAAATAACGTGAAAAATAGAGTCTTCTTATTAGCCACGGAAAGCTTCCGCTTCAGGCGTAGAGCCCTTTTTGTCAGCTTCATTACCATGATGGCTGTTCAATGTCTTAGGGTGACCACGTCAATAAACATTACGAGATTATTTCTATGAGCCTATTCATATTGATGGTTTCATAACACTGTTTACTAAAAAGCTACATTGAATGAAATACTCTATCTCAGTGGATAGTTTTATTTCACTATTTCCTATGCTAACCAGTGTAATTAAATGCTTTGCAACTAAGATAAATATCCTCTCTCCGATGAAACGATTTAGTTCACAGTGGGCGTTTCATTTCGTTTCATCCGTCTTGAAAACGGGTTAGCATACTTCCTTCTAGTCCCTCATTAATTTAATGTCATATCAGCAAAAAATATGATATGTCATGGTAATTAATACCATAAAACCCTCACCGTGAATAGCCTAACAATATAGAAGTCTAGTAGTTCAGTTTCTATTTGCTTACTAGCTAGGTGCATGTGTATTGCTACGAAAATATACGAAAAACATCAAATATGTCTAGTGCACTCGTTGTTTGGAAGGGATTGATGTCTACATCGGCCAAGTGTGGAGGCCGAAAGGGATGGGTGTGGGGCAGCACCAGCCTAGAGTGAGCATCAGGTATAGAATTGATCATCATCATCAACTCATCTTTTTATAATAGTAAAGATAAAAATATAGAGTAAGTTTTTAAACTCCTAGATTTAATTTTAAGAGTACTGCAACCATTGCACTTCATGGATCCTACACAGCCGAATGCGTGGAGCAACTCCAGGTGTACAGTAGAGAAAATTTCGTATATATTACTAAAAATTATTCTCATATATATATCACTAAAAACTTGTTTTTATATACATCACTATTTCAATTTTCTATGTTCTTATATATCATTGTTGTTAGTTTCAACCGTTAATCAACGTTAATTTATTTTAAAATACCAAATTTTCTGACGAATATTGTTATAGAGAAAAAAGTAGCTATCATTCCTTCCTTTTTCCGACGAATCACGTAACCAAGGCAACATTAGTATTTTGAAAAAAACTAATGTTAATTAACGGTTAAAATTAACGACAATAACATATATAGACACTTAAAAATTTAAATAGTGACATTTATAAAAACAAGTTTTCAATGACATATATAATAACTGGTAAATTTACAGTAGCATACACAATATTTTCTCAAACAGAAATATGGTGAACGGCTGAATGCGGCAGGCTACTGGACGCACAAGCAAGTCAAAACGAATTTCCAGTCCGGCTCATGGACAAGGCTGCTGCCAAAGTTCAAATGAGCTGCCAAAAGCATTTTTCTCCAATTAATGGCCGCACACACACGCACACACACACACTGCCGCCAGCAAAAAAAGTGATGAACAATACAATTAATGGCCGCTGGCTGAGCAAATAGCAAAAGGGAAAAGAAACAAATGCTAATGGTCTAGCTTTTGAGTTGCACGTCAATAAAAACTGAATGCTAACAGGCAAACAGAAGGAGGGAAAAAAACTAATGAAACAGCAAGAGAGATAATCTTTGGTCAATTCAGGAAGCAAAGAACTAATGAAGAAATCCCACCTCTGTTGTTATACCCAAAGCAAGGGAAACAGCTGCAGCAACCATGAGAATGATGAGTGTCAAATCTTTACAAGCATCCCATAAGAAGGCCTAAAAAATGAAAGTACACCAAGAGTGAGTATCCCAAAGAAAAGAGCAACTATACCAAACAAATATTAGAGAATTCTCAGCATACCAAGAAGCTTCTTCCTTTCTTACGAGGGTATGTATTCGATCCAAATGTGTTTCTCCGTGCATTCATATGCAAATCATCTCCATTAGTCCCCTTCTCTATATCTGTCTTTAGTGTAGGAAGAGCTAGATGGATAGATACCTCTCCCTTAGGTTGGGAGGATAAAAGGGGAGCCTTACAGGAGGGGCCCACACACCGGGCCCCCCCCCACACACAATCTAACACCCCCCGCAGTCGAAACTCCGGCGCAACGGATGTTGAGACTGGAGCGGAACTCGGAGAAGGTGGAGGAAGGCAAGCCTTTGGTGAAGATGTCGGCGAACTGGGAGGTGGTAGGCACATGTAGGACACGGACAGCTCCCACGGCGACACGATCACGAACGAAGTGGAGGTCAATTTCCACATGCTTGGTGCGTTGGTGCTGGACGGGATTGGTGGAGAGGTAGACGGCGCTGACGTTGTCGTAGTAGACCAACGTACTCCTGGTGAGGGGCAATGGAGCTCCCCGAGGAGCTGCCGGAGCCAGGATGCTTCGGCCACCCCATTGGCAACAGCTCGGTACTCAGCCTCGGCACTGGAGCGGGAGACAACCGGCTGCCGCTTGGATGACCAAGACACGAGGTTGCCACCAAGGAAGACGACGTAGCCGGAGGTGGAGCGACGCGTGTCTTGGCAGCCCGCCCAGTCGGCATCAGTGTAAACCACGAGGTCAGCAACAGGAGAACGCCGAAGGTGAAGCCCAAAGTCGAGGGAGCCGCGCAGATAGCGGAGAATCCGCTTCATAGCGGTAAGGTGCGGGTCCCTGGGGTCGTGCATGTGAAGGCACACCTGCTGCATCGCATAGGAGATATCTGGCCGAGTGAAAGTGAGGTACTGAAGGGCGCCAGCAATGCTTCGGTAGGCAGTGGGATCATCCACTGGTGTGCCCTTTGTACCGGAAATCTTGGACTGAGCATCGACTGGAGTGGCACAGGGCTTGCAGTCAGTCATCCCTGCGCGTTGAAGGACATCCAAGGCGTACTGGCGCTGGTGAAGGAAGAGGCCATCAGGGCGGTGTTCCACTGTCACTCCCAAGAAGTGATGGAGCACACCAAGGTCCTTCATGGCAAACTCCTGCTGCAACGAGGAGACAATCCGCTGAAGTAGAGACTGGCTGGACACAGTGAGAATAATGTCATCCACATAAAGCAGCAAGCAGGCTGAGTCAGCATCGCGGTGGAGGACAAACAAAGAAGTATCACTCTTAGCTTCGCTGAACCCCACAGACACCAGGAAGGAGGCAAACCGACTGTACTAAGCCCGAGGAGGCTGCTTCAGACCATACAGAGATTTGTTGAGCCGACAAACATGCTCAGGGTGAGCGGGATCCACAAAACCCGCAGGCTGGCTGCAGTACACAGTCTTCGTCAGGGTGCCATAGAGGAAGGCATTTTTCACATCGAGCTGGTGAACTGGCCAAGACCTCGAGAAAGCCAGGGAGAGCACGGTCCAGACAGTAGCAGGCTTCACCACTGGGCTGAAGGTCTCATCATAGTCAACTCCAGGGCGCTGGGTGAAACCCCGAAGGACCCAGCGAGCCTTGTAGCGATCCAGCGAGCCATCTGCCTTGCGTTTATGTGTCCAGATCCACTTGCCGGTGACCACATTGCAGCCAGAGGGGCGAGGCACCAGGTCCCAGGTCTGATTGGCCAGAAGGGCCGCATATTCTTCCTCCATCGCGTGGCGCCAGTGTGGATCCGCCAGGGCGCCACGAACAGTGGAGGGTATGGGAGAGACTGGTGGCTCCGTATCGGCGGAGAGGACCAGGCGGTCAACTGGATGGAGGACCCCCGCAGCCCGCCGAGTCACTATCGGGTGAGTGTGGCGGGGATCGCGGTGGAGGAGGGGCGGGTGGTACACCGGCGGCTCGGCGCAAGAGTGGGCCGGTGCAACTCCCGTCGGGCGGCGCTGGTAGACCCGAACAGGGTTGGCGTAGCGGGAAGAAGATGTCGGGGCCACGCGTGGCGCGGCAGGTGTCGCGGGGACACGGGGGACGGCCGGGGCCGTGTCCGGGGCAGAACACGGCGCCGACGGCAACAGCGGGCCAACCCCGGGCGCAGGAGGTGACAGGGAAGGTGTCGTGTGCGGCATGGACGAGGACGTCGGGGCCGCGCATGGCGCGGAGTGCAACGCCGGCTGGTGAGGAGTGGCCGCACGTGGCACAACCGGGGGCACAGGGGCCGCGGGCGGCACGACGGGCAGCTCCGCTATCACACACGGCTCGTCAGATGGCGGGAGAGCCACCGGAACAGCCGGTGAAGTACCTGCAGAAGACAAAGGTGGCTGAACCACCGGGTCAGTAGAAAACAGGGAGTCCAACTCAAGGCTGGTGGTGGGTGTGGAGTCAACGGAGAAAGGAAAGACGGACTCAGCGAAGATGACATGTCGTGAGATAAGAACACGACGAGAGGAGAGGTCAAAGCAACGGTACCCCTTATGATCGGGGGAGTAGCCAAGAAACGCACACAGGGTCGAGCGGGGCGCAAGCTTATGAGGAGCAGTGGCAGAAGTGTTGGGATAGCAAGCACACCCGAAAACACGAAGGTGAGTGTAGGAAGGTGGGGTACCAAACAAGGCATGGTGAGGGGTGGGAGCGCTCGTGGCCTTAGAAGGCAGGCGGTTGAGCACATAGGTGGCAGTGAGGAGGCTCTCAGCCTAAAAGCGAGCGGGAGCCGAAGCCTGAAAGAGCATGGAGCGCATAACATTATTAGTGGTACGAATCATGTGCTCAGCCTTGCCATTCTGAGGGGAGGTATAGGGGCAGGACATGCGCAACTGGACTCCCTTCGAGAGGAAGATAGCCCGGGAAGCAGAGTTGTCAAACTCACGACCATTATCACACTGGACGGCCTTGATAGTAACCCCAAATTGAGTAGAGACCCAAGCAAAGAAGTGAGTGAGCGTGGGGAAGGCATCCGACTTGGACCGCAAAGGAAACGTCCATGAGTAATGAGAAAAATCATCAAGAACAACCAGATAATATTTATAACCAGAAATACTCATGATCGGAGAGGTCCACAAGTCACAGTGAATAAGGTCAAATGCATGAACAGCATGCGAGGAAGAAATAGAAAAAGATAGGCGAACATGATGACCTAATTGACAAGCATGACAAATATGCTCACTAGTAGCCCTAGTACAAGGAATAGAGGAGCTACGACAAAGCTGAGCCAAAATGTCGACACCGGGATGACCAAGCCGGCGGTGCCAGAGTGTGGAGGACGCTGTGGCGGCAAGGACGGACGAGGGTGGAGCAGCGGAAGGTGGAAGACGAAGTGCGTAGAGGGGTCCGGTGCTGTCACAGCGGAGAAGAGGACGCCGGGTGGTCATATCCTTCACAGTCAAACCAAAAGAGTCAAATTCAACAGAACAGGAATTATCAGTGGTGAATTGACGAATGGAAAGAAGGTTGTGAACAATGTCAGGAGCAACAAGAATGTTTTGCAAGCGAAAAGACCCACAAGGAGTCGCATCACCCACGGAGGTGACGGGAAGACAAGTGCCATTCCCAACCATGATGGAAGAAGGGTGAGATGGGTGGGGGGGCCTGTGAGAGGAGATAATACCATCATGGGGAGTGGTGTGGAAGGAAGCACCCGAGTCGGCCACCCAATCCGTGGCGGCCGGCGGAGTCAACGCCATGGTGTTGAATGACTGTGCGAGGGCCGTCTGATCCCACCCACCGAACCACGGGCCCCACGCCGAAGGAGCAGGCGGGACCGGCCACCCGGTGAGCATGGCCGCAGGTGGGGTAGGAGGCCGAGGAGTGAACTGTCCCGGCCACATGGAAATGTGCCCCGTCCATGGGTTGGAGAAGGATGGCCAGGGCGCACTCCCGACGGCAGGAGCTGGCGTGACGGAGGTAGGAGCCGGAGCGCGACCGGTACCACCACGGCGCCCCCCTCCCCGGCGACGACGATCGCCACCGCGATTGCCACCACGGCCCCCCCGCTAGTGGTGGAACCGGCGGTAGGAGTGCCAAGAAGGGAGGGAGCCGGCGACGGCTGTGGGTGGGAGGCCGGCCGGATGGGGCCGGAGGCGACTAGAGCAGTCGCGGTAGTAGATGTGGGAGCGAGTCCCCGGGTCTGCTCCTCGAGTACAAGGTCATCACGAACCTTGCGGAAGGAGGGGAACGACACTGTCCTCGTGATCCATGTCCGGAGATGCGCGTAGCTGTCCCCGAGACCGCGGAGGATGTTGAGGACAAGAGTGTGGTCCGCAACAGGCTCGCCAAGGTCACGAAGGTAATCCGCCATCCCCTTCATGCGACGGCAGTACTCCGAGATGGAGAGATCCCCCTGGATGAAGGTGCGGAATGCAGCGTCCAACTGGAGAGCACGAGCCTCGCGGTTGCCAAGGAACTGCCCCTCGATCGCAACCCAGGCCTGCCGAGCGGTGCCACCAAGTTCCCGCACGATGTCTTGGAGCTCGACGGTAATGGACCCAAGGATCCATGACAGCACCACGTTGTCCATGCGCCGCCAAACGGACCCCTGGGTGACCACCGGAGTGTCGATGAGGACGTGGTCATCCAGGGCATAGCGCTGGAGGGTGAGGAGCACCAGGTCGCGCCAGCGTGCGTAGGAGGACGATGAGGGATCGAGGGTGACTGGCACAAGCGCCCGGATGTTCTGGACACCGGCCGCCTGGGCATGAAGCTGTGCGGCATACGGATCTGTGGCGACAGCTGGAGCCGCGGTGGCAGTGGGGTCAACACCCCTGAGGTGATGATCGGCCTCAGCGACATGCTGGGCCAGGGCATCAGCGGTCTGGCGAGCATTCTCCCAAGCAAGAGCGGTTGCCCGCTCGCGCGCCCGAGCAGCAGCAGCAGCAGTCTTGGCAGTGGTAAGGGTGGCAGCAAGGGCACGTCGGCAGCCACCATATCCGTAGGGGCCAGCCAGCCCGAGGCCACGGCGGAGGGGAGGAGGGGCGGCGGCCCACCCAGGGTCGGCCAGGACATGGCGGGGGGAATGGGGGCGGCGCCCCCAGGGCCTGGGGATGGCCGGCGAGGCCGGCAGCAGCAAGAGGCCCCCCCCATGGTCGGCCAGTGCAAGGCCGTGGCGGGGGGGAGGGGGCGGCACCCTAGGGGCCAGGGGAGGGCCGGGGGCGCCAGATCCGGACGCCCCGCGTTGGGTCCGGGCGGGGCGGGCGGGGCGGCGGCGAAGTACCGCGGTGGGAGGCCGGCGGCGGCGGAGCCGGCCACGCCGGCGTCGAGGCAGGGCGGGGGGAGCTCGGCGGCGGCGAAAACCGGCGGGGGGAAGCCGGCAGCGCCAGATCCAGCCGCCCCGACGACGGATCCAGGCAGAGGAAGTCCGGCGGCACCGGATCGGGCCGCCCCGGCGGCGGATCCGGGCAGGAGAGGGCCGGCGGCGGCGGAGCCGGCCACGCCGGCGTTGAGGCAGGACGGGGGAAGGCCGGCGGCGGCGAAGCCCGGTGGGGGAAAGCCGGCGGCACCAGATCCGGCCGCCCCGACGGTGGATCCGGGCGGGAGAGGAGCGGATCCGGCCATGGTGGCGGAACCCAGCCTACGAAAACGGGAGGAGGAGGAGAAGGAGAAGGTGGTGCTCGCCGGAGGAGGCTCACCGGCCATGGAGGCGGCGGCGGCGGCGCCGGCGGCAGGAGAGAAAAGGAAGGTGGAGCCTAAGGCTCTGATACCATGTAGGAAGAGCTAGATGGATAGATTCCTCTCCTTTGGATTGGGAGGATAAAAGGGGAACCTTACAGGAGGGCCCACACACCGGGGGCCCCACACACACACTCTAACATTTAGCATACCTGCTACTCATGAAATCTGTGGAGGAATTTACATGGTGGAAACCATTTTGCACATAAATGTCGAAGAACAATGACACAAGAATTACTCACCCCTCCATACTGTTGTAGAGCAGAGTAGTTGTGATCTCTGGTCAACGCAGTAAGCTGTTCTTTTATTCCGAAACCCAGTGCACCATCAACTTGTGGTACTGCAAAGTCAGGATTAGGGCAAACATACTGAGTAACCGCAAGAACAAAACGCATAACCCTTCCATGGATTGTACTCTCAATTCTCATAACTACCATAGGAGATAGGACTACCCTATAATTCTAATTAGCAACAGTTTGCCCTAGTTAGGATACACGACTATAGCAAACCACAAAAAATCATAGTGAGATGATGACTAAATTTAACAGAGTTACATGTTAGATAAATGATACCCTACAGTGCAAAATGTGAACTGTGAAGGCGTGGCCAGATCAAATAATGTATTGGTTGAAATGGAAATAGTACCTGTCAGTTCCTTTGGCTGAATGTGGACTAGGCCTGCTTCTTTAAAGCGGAATGCAGCCTGAAGAAGGAAGTAAATATCTCAACTGAAACCCCCCCAAAAAAATGAAGAGCATATATGAAAATTTACCCTTATAACATGAGCTTGTGCACGAATTTGTCTTATGACTTCCTCCTTTTGTTCCTCCTTTTTTAAGTCCAATGTGTATCTAAAGCTCCTTGATGCATTCAGCACTAGAGCTGCTTGCTGCGATAGAAAGGATGGTCAATTATACTCCAAATACAAAAAGACATGTAATCATTCAGTGTGAAACATGACTACAGAATGGATTTAACTGAGTCTCCTCAAAGAAAGACCCCAGCAGCTTAAGGTGCGCATCAAAGCACACATCCATTTACTCACTAGTAATAAAAGCAGTTTAACATGATACTGTCCAAATATAGTCATTAACAGATAACAGAGAAAATCTGCAGAAAAACGCACTACCTCCATTCTCAAAAGGAAGATAAAATGTATGCAGTCAAAACTCAAATTTTAAAACATTAATAGATTAAAAAAATTATGGTTTGACATGTAAATACGATATTTATCATGAAAAATACTTTCATAGATATTTTTAAAATATATATATACATAGGAAAAGTAGACTCCGATCGGAGACGGTATCGATGTCAAAAACTCCATCTATTTGTGAACGGAGTTAGTAGATGACAACAACTGATTGTGTCCTTCTAGGGGAAATATCCTGTGCAATCATTTATATTGGTGCAATCGTGCAATCAAACGATCTGGTGCATCCAATCAAGCAATCTGGTGCATCCACCTGAAACCTAGTATTTTTTACTTTTAACCCTTTTCATATATAACCGTTGGATCTATATTGGATGTTCTGTATGGTTTGATTGCACGATTGCATCAAATGAGTGATTGCATATGATATTTCCCCGTCCTTCTGAGGGTATTTATGTTTATGGAATAACTTAACAGGGTAAATACAAGTAATTGTGATTAGTGAATAATTTCCTGACAAGCTGGAGCAATTTATTAGGACACGTAACACAGGGGTAGACTAAAAGACTAGCAACATAAACAGCTCAGCTCTGCTAGAACTCACCGCGTTGCTGCCCTAGGATATTCTACACAAACAAAGTGCTAATCGATGCCCATATTAGGAAATTTTAAAGCGCTCGCAAGTGGAAAAGGGTTGGTGATCCAAATTTAACGCGAGTCCAGGCACCTCAAAAGCAGAGAACAATTCGAAAGTATTTGGATTGGGAACAAAGCAACTAAGCAAGTGAAGGCGTTAACAAATTCCTATCAAATCCGACGGGCCAGTCCATTACTGAAAAAACACGCGTTCATAATCAAATCGTCCCGAATCGAATCTGCAGATGGGCCGGTTTCTTTTGCGATTACTGGTCGCATGGAAAATCGAATTGACGATGTTAGAACAATGAACAAATGCAACCTACTTGACGCATCGTCCACTCAGATGCAACAGTGAAATTGTGCACGCACAGATTCACCGAATTAAATCGGAGATAATGTCATGAAAACGACAGTGCAAGCTAGCAACTCCCGAAATATGAAGTGGAAGCGTCCAAAAGGAGAAATCCCACTTTCCTCTCCGCAAAAAAACACACAAAAAGGACAGTACCACTGAATAATCCACAGAGTACAGATGCAATCTCAACTCCAAGTTTGGAGAGTGCAGACAAAACCACGGGAAGCCAGTCCAAAATACTCCAGATGTTTTCTAAACAAATATTTCCAAAGCACTGAAGCAGTAATATGTTCCGAATTTAAACTTGACCGACACCTCAAGCACGAGCAGAATTTCAGTTTCTCTAAAAGCGAAAAAAATTGTGAGAGGGACGTGAGTTAGCTGGCACCAAATCTCCTCAGAACTCTATTGTTAAGCGTGCTCAGGCGGGAGTAGTACAGGATGGGTGACCTCTTGGAAAATTCTCGTTCACATCCCGACACACCCATGGCCTTCAAACAAGTTCGGGCCCATGCGACCTATTTCAAAAAAAAAGCGAAAAATCTGGAGCGAACAACTAGAACGTCGCGCGTAGCGGAGCTGCGGAAGCACCTGTATTCGAACACAAACAGGCAAACAGCCGCCTCGGCGGTTCGAAAATTCCACCCAACTCGAACATTCCAAAAAAAATGTAGACGAGTCTAGTATCGCATCACCGTTGCGGCTCAAGCATGAAATCAACAGGTAGCGGGAAGCAGCTAGAACTCAGGGCGGCTTACGCTTACCCGCCATTTTTGAGCCGCTCGACGGCCGCGCCCTTGGGCGGGATGTCGAACGGGTCGGCGACGGAGTCGACGCTGCTCCAGCTTCCGCCCCCGCTGCGCCGCTCGCTAGCCGCTCCACCAGACGACGACGACGACGACTCCATCTCCGCAGCCTCTTCGCGCTCGTAGGAGAGATGACACCGCCCGATGGGAACCCTGGAAGTTCACCGTACGCGCTTGAGCTGGGCGGCCGGCCGGCGCAGGGACGTGGTGAGAGTCGAACTGCCCTTTTGCGGTTTCGCCCCGCGCGCGTGAAGCCTGTGGAAAATGGAGAGGATGTGAAGTATGTTGTTGGCAATTGGCATGAGGAGAAACAATTTTGGATTTCTATGGGTAAATTTGGATTTTTGCACAAAATATCTATTTATTGATTTTTTAAAAAAAATAATATTTTTTTTTAAAAAAAAATTAAATTTGTATGGCAATTTTAAAAAATTGTAGAAATAGGTACTAGTCGGCACTTCAAGTGCCGACTGGAGCTGACGTGGCACCAGTCGGCACTTCAAGTACCGATAGGTACCTATTTTTGAAATTTTCTTTTAAAAAAATATTATTTGAGAAAAAATTCTCTATTGATAATGCTTTTTGTAAGAGTTTGTTTGGTTAACAACTAAACTTTGTCGCATTTTGTTAGGTGTTGTTTATTTGAATGGCACGATTTAGACCCACATATCATACATATTTTGAATCTAATTGGATTTGCCCCGTTTAATCTAATTAAATCATAATTTTTCAGTTTCACAATAAACTAGAGAGTTAAAAAGTGATTAATCTTACATATTGAATGGAGTATCTAACCAATTTGTAAATAGATGGATTATGTGTGTCTTTGTTGTGAAGTTAGAGAAGACATGCATGCTACATTGTCTTGGCACTTAATAAAAAATAGTAAGTTTAAAATGTATGTATAAATATATTTATAATATGAATGGTTAAGTTGTACAGTATTTTATTTTTTTACGTGCGAAGTGATAGGCTAAGGGTAGCATTAACTAAAAAAACTTATTCAACATGAATTAAGATAGTTTATACATATTTAGCAGATAACTCCAAAGGAATTGATGCCTAATAAAACCTGATACGTGACAATAGTGCGAGGAGAGTTGAGGGAGGCTGAAATTGACTTGGAATAAGACAATAAAAAAGAATTGAAATGATGTAATATTTTCAAAGATTTAACCTTAAATATAAGTACACACGGAGAAACTACGTGTGAACCTTGGTTAATAGCTATTGTTAGATTTTAACTATAGTCTATCTTAATTTGGCTGCGATCGAAAAGCTTCGTTGTTGCCGCGCCATACGGGTGTTAACAACTCTAGTTAACTAATTATTCCGGTGAATCTCAGTAGGCGGGCATGCCGGCCGGCCGCTGCCAGCGTGATTAACACAAGTTGTCCTCGCGATCGACGATTATCGTGTCCCAGTGATATGATGGAATGTTCACACTAATTATAATTTTACAGTTTTGAAATATGTCATCGGTGTGTCACTGACATATGGGATCTACCACAGTCACTGACAGTGGCATTTTTCAAATTACAGAAAATTATAATTGCACGTTTCAAAATTTCCCCACTAATTAAGGCAAGTAATGGGTATTTTGGCGTAAGCACAAGCAAGCTGGGCCTCGCTTTGGACCGTAGGAAATTTTCGTGTTCCAGAAAAGAACGTAAAGGACCTCGTTCCGACTCCCGAACACGAAAACTTTTGCATGTAAAGCGTAAAATGTATGCGAAACTTTAACTTCCCCATGGTATTTTGCCGCTCCAAACCGTCCCAAAAGTTGGAAACCGTTACAGAAGCGTACGTGCACGGGAAAGGAAGCGTGCGTGCCGTGGACTAGGATAACAACCGGTCCGAAATCCACATAAATTGGTGTATTTGAATATAAATCTGTGTCTGACTCGAAAAATAAAAATGAACAGGTATCCAAATTCGTAAATCCACAGCCACAAATTTAAACCATATCTCATTTCAAAACTCCTACATTCCGATTGCTGAAGCAACGTAGCATGTGCTTGCTAGTTGCTAGCCTGACGGTAATACTGATTGCTGGATGACGCGAGAAAAAGGTGACGTTTGGTTGACGGATGAGGTGGGATGCGATGGACGGGACGGTTTGGTTTTTATGGTATTTGATTTGAAGTTAGCTGCGATGGAATTGTCTCACCAAGAAATATTCATCTAATATTTGGAACAAACTTATCTAAAAAAAGAGAGACGAGTTCGTCCCACCTCATGCACGAAGGCTTCGAGAGATGACTAGATGTTTTTGGCGGATCGAAGGTTCTGAGACGAAGGCTTTAGGAATGAGTCAAAGATATCGAAATGAATCTAAGGTATTTCGGTGCGGGACGAAGGTTTCAGGACGGATTCTCATTTCTCTCAACCCACCAACCAAACATAAAACTAGGGCATCTTTGTCTCTCGCAACTAAACACGAGATAAGACAATTCCATCCAAAAAATCAGGACAAAACCGTTCCATCCCACATTGTCTCTTAAGCAAACAGCCCGGCTCGTTTGTGAAGTCAGATGTACGATTATATATTAAGCGTAATGTATTATTTTGATTTTAATATCGGTTAATACCGTATAGATCCCGTGAACGGATGCAAATGTTTTTTAGAGCAATTTACGGCCCATTTTAGTATTATTTCCGGCCCAAAGTCCATGGGCTTGGGCTGAGCTGAGCTAAGAACGAACGTGGGCCACTGAACTACAGAGAAACCCTCTCCAAAACGGTGGCCCAAAATTCTCCGCCGCAGGACAGCCCGCGTAAGGGCTGCACCCCATTCGATGCTGGCCGTCCAAGTCCATATTCTAACCAATCGCAGCCGTCCGATCTCCCTCACAAACCCTAGCCAACAAAACGTCCCTACTTAATCGCGCCTCCCATTTCCTATCCGCCGCCGCCTCCTCCTCCCACTGCTCCGCCTCCTCTCCCACGAAAGCCCTCGACGAGGTAAGCGCTCGTCGCCGGGAGCCATTTGCTGCTCCCCTCTGTCCGCTCCCCGGGGCGACCCCACCCTTATATGCTTCGCTGGTTTGTGACGCTGCGCAGATGGCGTCCGAGGCGGCCAAGGTGGTGGTGCCGGAGTCCGTGCTCCGCAAGAGGAAACGGGAGGAGCTGTGGGCGGCCGCGGGGAAGGAGAAGGCCGTGGCCGAGAAGAAGAAGGCCATCGAGAGTCGCAAGATCATCTTCTCCCGCGCCAAGCAGTACGCCGAGGAGTACGAGGCCCAGGTCAGATCGCTGCCGACGCTTGATCCACTCTCTTTGCGCTGGCCACTCGCGTCTCGATCAGCGTTAGATTTGCTTGGTGACGTTGCGCTTCTGTGGGATCTGGGTTCGGTTGTGTGTACTGACTAAGTCAGTTTGTATTAGATAATTGCTTGTCTCGCTTGATCTTAGTTGGTCCAACACGACGGATGCACATGAATAGCATTGCAAATTTGTTTATGTTTGGGACATATGTGCGCTAGATTGCTGTCCACTGTACTTCATTAACCTACAAATCCGTTTGCTTGGTTCGTATTGGTACTCTAATGTTAGGTTTCACATGTTTTTATATTTCTATAGTTGCATAGTTGCATGCTCTGCTTCCTTTCTGTTCATTTAGTGAACAATGCTGGTTTCTTAATTTGACATGGCATCTTGCTAGATTCGTTAAGCCATTTCAGAGTATTTTAAGGTGGTCTCTCGCCAGCCACAGTTTTTCCTTTTTTTGAACATTCGGAATATATTGCTTGATTTTGATTTGGTCAGCTCGCAACTCTCTTCTAGCTTGTATATCGTAGTGATGATTGTTTGTACCTGATGAAACTGCTCTGAAAATTGTTCTGTATATTGTTACGTGTGTGGTGGGAGCAGGAGAAGGAGCTGGTGCAACTTAAGCGTGAGGCCAGGATGAAGGGTGGTTTCTATGTTAGTCCTGAGGAAAAGTTGCTGTTTGTGGTCCGCATCCGTGGGTAAGGAACTGCTTAGCTTATAATGTCATGGTATCACTGCCTATAATTGACTTGCCTGCTTGTATTTTGATGCTAATGTTAAATGTTTGACTGTAGTATCAATGCCATGCACCCAAAAACCAGGAAGATCTTGCAGCTCTTGCGATTGAGGCAGGTGGGTGTGGGTAAAATTAGTTTGTTGATTGGATTTGCCATTTTTTGAAATGATAACATAGTGGTCTCAATTGAGGGAAATGTTAATTTTGCAGATCTTCAATGGGGTGTTCTTGAAGGTCAACAAAGCCACCATTAACATGCTGCGGAGGGTTGAACCATATGTTGCCTATGGGTATGCTTTCATTTTGAGCTAATATATGTAGGCTGTGTTGCTATTCTATTGGGAATATTCATCTAGTCACTACATCCATTTGAAAATGATATAGTGATAACAATCCCTTGTCTTGGAATAAAGCGCTGTGCGATGTTTTGCTAGGACTGTTACAACATGTTGGCATGTTTGATGGTTTTACAGTTAACTGGCTGTTTGTGTCTATCTATTGGCCCATTGCTAGAAGACATGTTCGGAGATAAAGACTTGCAAAATAGCCCATTCTGAATTTGTATTCCTAAGTAGTTAACTTTTTGTTACAGTGTCGTGCATCCAAATCCTAACAAATTATAGACAAGCAAAAATTTATGCTACACTTGAACTAGCTAGGTTCTGACATAGTTCACCAACCTATGCCAGAGTTGATTTATTGATCTTCTAACTAGATCAATGATATATGTTTGTAGGTACCCAAACTTGAAGAGTGTCCGTGAGTTGATCTACAAGAGGGGTTATGGAAAGCTCAACAAGCAAAGGATCCCCCTTACAAACAACAAAGTCATCGAGGAGGTTTGCCACCTTAAATCATACTCTTGTCTTTACTCTATGAATATGTTCCATAAATATGTTTTTTACAGTGTTAGCCTTTTTTAGGGTCTGGGTAAGCACGACATCATCTGCATTGAGGATCTCGTTCATGAGGTCATGACTGTTGGGCCACATTTCAAGGAGGCGAACAACTTCTTATGGCCATTCAAGCTGAAGGCACCATTGGGAGGGCTGAAGAAGAAGCGGAACCACTATGTGGAGGGTGGTGATGCTGGTAACCGTGAGAACTACATCAATGAACTCATCAAAAGGATGAACTAGGTCCATGAGTTTATTGTAAGTGTTTGAATGACATTTATTAAATTAATCTTCTTTTACATTAGGAAGAGGATAAGAATATGCATGCAATTTTGATATTCAGAACCATACCCTTGTTGAACATATCTGACATTTTATCTGGTGGTTTGTTGTTATCTCCAAATTCGAAGTGTTTTAATCGTGCAGCTTTTGTGTCCGAGGATGCCCTTGCATTTCCTTGTGCTACGCCGTGGCTTTCGTTGCTGCTGCGGCCATAGATTGATTTTTAAAGGATTTTTGAAGGTTTTGAATTAAATCTTATAAAATCTCACCCTTTTCTTGTTAGGCTAGTACTTAGATCCTTTTTGTTCTGATCTTTGGGTGATGCGTATACCAATCTATACCCACTTCTAAGACATCGTGGACTCGTGTCACGCACGTATCTACTTCAAATCATTCTTTTTGCCTGATAATTAACTGCTCCCATAGTACTGAAACTTGATCAGTTGAATTTGGCAATATATCTCTACTATTATAAAGCTCTAACCACTGAGTTAAGTAGGTAATTTCTTACTACAAAGTAAGACCCTTTACTTGCACCCCTGTGCAACCGTCCCTGCAACGCATGAAACCTGCTCTTGGCTGCGTGAGAAAGAAAAGAGGAAAAAGAATAAAAGAGGAAAAAGGAAAATAAAAAACAAGAAAAAGGAAAGAAAACTGTATTTATATTTCAGTATTTAATATATGTATTTTGCGCGAAAGTAAAAACCTTAGATTTCTAAAAAAAATATGTAGAAACATGAATTTGCGCAAAAACCCTATTATAAAATAAGATTCTGTTTAAAGTACATGCCTCTGACTAGTATAATATATATGACCACGTGTTCCATGCAACAAGTACGGTGTCTTTCTCTGCATTGTGAGCTGTGATCATGCAAGGTGCAATGCAGTTTACCACTGTAATCTAGCAGCAACGTGTGTTTAGTTCTGTTAGCTAGTGGTCGATGTCGACCGTTTGGCTTGCACGGAGGTTTCTTCCCCTGGACAGGCCGGAGATCGCCGGAGACGTAATCGAAGATGTCGGCGACGGCGACCCCTGCAGGGTCTTGGGCTGTCGGCGTTGTGTTCGGCATGCGCCTCAGCTGGCGGCGGTTGCAAACGGCGAAGTGCTCCGCCGCCCGTTGCTGTCGGCCTTGGAGAGTTTCTCTTCACCGAGCTAATTAACAGCAGCAGTTCCTTTCTTGTTTATCATCAGCAGCATCGATCGGCAGTGGCAACAAAGTCCACGCCATTTTAGCATTGCTACGTAGTGATAGACTAGATTAGGGTCACTAGGCTAGGTCTAGCAGGGTTTAACTTAGAACTAAACATGGCATAGGGTCTTAGTATGTAAAACAGAGAGAGTAGAGAGGTGTGTACCTTCACCGGAGGGGGCCGGAGTCGACGAGGATGAAGCCATGGCGTCGGTGCGGCGAGGGAGTCTTCCCGCTGCTTAGCACAATTGTAGATCGGGTCTGTAGGGATGTAGGGGAGGTGTTTTTGGGCGTGCAAGCGTTGGCTTGCACGCTGAGCCCTCCCCCTTATGTATTGCGCTAGCAGCAGGGGCCCCTCAACCATGAGTTGGTTGGGCGCCCCCGATCAGGGCGCGAGTGAGACCAGGAGGGTTAGTTTAGGGGTTCCGAACTTAGTGGCCTGGGGAGAGAGGGATTCGGCCCCCTCTCCCCGAGATCTTATCCTAACATTCTCCCCCTAGATCTCGACTTAGTTCTCAACTTACTTAACGTTACCTCTATCTCATTGTAGATCAATGCATAGAGCATGATGCATCACAATAGTCAGTTACGTACTACGTGACTCAACAGCTACAACACATTTCACTACTTTGAAATAGTTTCTAAACTTATTTTGGGCCCTTACAAATCCAATGATCATAGGCTTTCCTTTAAACCCATACCGGTTAAGTGTTCTCTGAACACATTGGGTGGTAAGCCTTTTGTGAGCGGATCCGCAAGCATACGCTTGGTACTTATATGCTCTAGACTTATAGTGTGATCTTGGATTTTCTCCTTAACAACATAGTACTTAATATTGATGTGTTTGGCAGCACCACTCTTCTTGTTGTTATGGGAGTACAATACTGCTGGCTCATTGTCGCAGTATAGCTTAAGTGGCTTTTCAATACTGTCGACCACTCTCAAACCGGGAATAAACTTTTTAAACCATAGTGCCTGTCCGGTGGCCTCATAACATGCTACAAACTCGGCATACATCGTGGAAGATGTCGTCACAGTTTGTTTGGAGCTTTTCCACGACACAGCTCCTTTTGCGAGTGTGAATATATAACCTGATGTGGACTTCTCAGTATCCACACATCCCGCAAAATCTGAGTCTGAATAACCTACTATTTCAAGGTTATTTGTTCTCTCATATGTTAGCATGAGGCCTTTTGTGCCTTGCACATATCGCAAAGCTTTCTTAACTCCTTTCCAGTGATCTATGCCTGGATTTTTCTGATATCTGCCAAGCATCCCGGTGGCAAAAGCTAAGTCAGGGCGTGTACATACTTGAGCATACATTAGGCTTCCGACAGCAGAAGCATATGGAACCGACTTCATTTGATCGATCTCATATTGGTTCCTCGGACACTGAAAGTTCCCAAACTTATCACCCTTGACTATCGGAGCAGGCGAAGGCTTACAGTAGTGCATACTATATTTTCTTAGTATTTTCTCTAAGTATGCCTTCTGTGATAAACCTAATACCCCCTTAGTTCTATCTCGAAGAATCTCTATGCCTAATACATATGAAGCTTCTCCAAGATCTTTCATATCAAAATGAGAAGACAAAAACTTCTTAGTCTCTAATAGTAGATTAACATCGCTACTTGCTAGTAGGATGTCATCCACATACAAGACTAGGAAAATAAATTTCCCATTCTTGAACTTAGCATAAATGCAATTGTCCTCTTCATTCTCTTTAAACCCAAACTTTCTAATTGTCTCATCAAATTTGAGATACCACTGCCTAGAGGCCTGTTTAAGACCATAAATAGACTTAGTTAAATGGCATCCCAAATTTTCTTTCCCTTTTATGACAAAACCCTTGGGTTGTGCCATATAGACATTCTCATTTAGATCCCCATTGAGAAATGCCGTCTTTACATCCATCTGATGTAACTCTAAGTCATAATGTGCCACTAAGCCATAATGATTCTAAATGAATCCTTAGATGAGACAGGAGAAAATGTCTCATTATAATCTATTCCTTCTCTTTGAGTGAAGCCTTTAGCAACAAGTCTGGTCTTAAATCTTTCAATATTCCCTTGGGAGTCACGTTTGACCTTGTAGACCCATTTGCAGCCTACTGTTTTGGCTCCTTTAGGAATTTCTTCTAATTTCCAGACATTGTTGGTACTCATAGACCTCATCTCATCCTCCATGGCCTCAAGCCACTTAGAAGAGTGAGGGCTTCTCATAGCTTCTTCAAAAGAGGCGGGATCGCCCTCTATTTGAATTTCTTCACTCATATAAACCTCATAGTCATCAGAAATAGCTGATCTTCTTACTCTTTGTGATCTCCTAATGTTCTCTTGAACTGGGATATCATCATTTCTAATGTCTTCTTGAATTGGTACATCATTTTCTATGATGTCCTCCTCAACTGGCACATTATCTTCTAACACAGGGGGTTGTTCTTCTTGTTCTTCATTAGCAACAACTGGAACTACAGGCTCCTGAATAACAGGTTCCTCATGAACAACAGGTGTCGCTAATGAAGGTCCAACTTCTGGAGCTGGACTAATAGGTGCTATCACAGGTATATGGAGAATTGGCTCTTGAATCATAGGAGTAGGTGCACAGACCCGCTTCTCTTCAAGGCTAATTTCTCTTAATACCGTGCTCCCCCTGATCATAGCGTCTTCTAAAAAGACTGCGTGTCTCGTTTCTACAAACTTGGTATGTCTACCAGGACAATAGAAACGGAAACCCTTAGACTTATCTGGGTAGCCAATAAAATGACAACTCACTGTCTTAGGATCTAACTTACCAATATTTGGGTTAAATACTTTAGCTTCAGCTGGACATCCCCATACTCTAAAATAATTTAGAGAGGGTTCTCGTCCAGTCCATAATTCATACGGTGTCTTGGGCACCGACTTACTCGGAACCCGATTAAGAATATGAATGGCGGTTTTTAATGCCTCCATCCATAAACCAACCGGTAGAGTGGAATAACTCAACATACTTCTTACCATGTCCATTAAGGTGCGATTGCGCCTTTCTGCCACTCCATTTTGCTGTGGTTCGCCCGGTGTAGAATACTGGGCGACTATACCATTTTCCTGTAGAAACCTCGCAAAAGGTCTAGGAACTTGGCCATACGGGGTATGACGACCGTAGTACTCCCCTCCACGGTCAGATCTTACTATCTTAATCTTTAGATCATGCTGATTTTCTACTTCAGCCTTAAATATCTTAAATTTATCCAATGCTTCTGATCGTTCTTTAATTGGATAAATATAACCATAGCGCGAATAATCATCTGTAAATGTTATGAATGAATCATAACCATCTACAGATGCAACAGGAAATGGACCACAAATGTCCGTATGAATAATTTCTAAAACTCCTGTGCTTCGCTTCGCGCCTTTCTTAATTTGTTTGACGTATTTGCCTTTAATGCAATCTATGCATTGATCTAAGTCTGTGAACTCTAAGGGCGGAAGAATTGACTCCTTAACTAGACGTTCAATCCTCCCCCTCGAAATATGGCCTAAACGACAGTGCCATAATTTCGAAGAAACGTCGCTAATTCTCTTACGCTTATTTGTTTTGCTAGACGAGACTGTCTCACTAATAGTATTTACTGAATCACTTAAGGACAAAAGATAAAGTTTGTCATGCTCGAAGGCAAGACCCACAACTTTATTATCATAAATAATAGAACATTGTCTGTCGCCAAAATGACAATCGTACCCATTATTAACTAAACATGAAACAGAAATTAAGTTTCTGCGCATCGAAGGAACATAAAGAACATCGCGCAAAAGAATTACAAAGCCATTCTTAAATTCTAATGGGAGATCTCCAATGGCTTCAACTTCTGCTTCGATGCCATTTGCAACTCTAATTGTTCTTTCGTTTCTTTCCAAAATTCTCGTCGTAGCGAATCCCTGTAAAGAATTGGCAACATGAACAGTTGCACCTGAGTCAATCCACCAAGTGTTGGTAGAATAATCTAAATACAAGGATTCATCTATACAAGTAATTTCATCGTTACCGTGTTTGTGCATCCACTTGAGGAATTCCACACAGTCCTTCATGTGGTGTCCTTCCTTCTTACAATGCCTGCAGACGCCTTGAGGGACATCACTGTCCTTAGGCGCCTTTCCTTTCTTCTTAAAGGTCTTAGTATTTTTCTTAGGCGTAAATTGCTTTTTCCCCTTATCTTGAATTTGGTGAACTGAATCACTACCTCTAGCCTCCTTAATGCGATCTTCCTCCTGAACGCAGTTGGACACTAACTTTTCAAATGTCCACACTTCTGGCAGAGAATTGTAGTTTATGACAAAGTGCTCAAAATCCTTACTAAGTGAGCTCATTATGACATGAACTATAAAAGTTTCTGTCAGTGCGCACTCCATAGTCTTTAGGCTAGCAGCCCAGTTACTCATTCTTAAAATGTGGTCTCTTACGCCTCCACCGCGGTATTTCTCATTAATGAACCTCTTAATTGTTGAGGCGCAAGCTGCCTTTGATGATCCAGCAAACTGAGCATCGATCTTCTTGAGATACTGAGTTGCTGTCTCACAATCAGGGATGGAGCTCCTGATTGGCTCTAAGAGAGAATTCTTAATAATCATCAAGCACTTTCTGTTTGAGTGCTTCCATTTTTCGTACGCAATGTCATATTTCATTCTTATGGGGGCAAAGTCCAGCTGACGCGCAGAAAATGCGTCAGCTGCCTCACCAGTGCGTATCACTGGCTCAGTAGGCTGGACTGGACATGCTTCTTGCAGAGAATAGTCCACGTCTAGGATGGCGAGAGCGATCAGCAGACCCTCTCGCCAAGATGCATAATTGTCCCCTCTAAGTTTCTCAATATGATTCATTTGAGCGAGTAAGCTTCCTGATAAATGATAGTCAAAATGGATTAATTACAGGCATAAATGTGACATGCTAATTTAACGTTGGTCAAATCAGCATGTGAAAACTCAATAAATAAATAGGAATTAATTCTACATCACCGTTGGGCAGAAATAGAATCAATTCATCTCAACATAGTTATTTTATCACCAACGTTGGTCAGGAGATAAAATCACTATGCAAATAACTAAAATAAACTTTTATTTCGTCAATTAAATTATCCCGTTGGTTCAAATTCAATCGACAAAAAATATAAACTTAATGTAGTGGATGAACATAAAACTTGATTAAACATGTGGTAGCACAGCGGAAGACTTAAAAAAATATAGTAAATGTTTAATCAGTACAAAGAAATCAGTAGGAAAATTATTCTGAATTTTTTAATAACTTAATAAAATCTTATTCTCTAATTTAAATAAGACGTTGGTCTTATAAAAATCAGAAAATATCAAAGAAATGCTCTAAAAATATTCAAAAAATTCAGAATAATACTACTGAGTGTGATGAAATTTACAAAATTATTCCTGAATTAAACTTAATTTTATCTGATTTTTTGGGCAATTTTCTCATTTTCCAGAGAATAATTAAAGCAGAAATTAATTTCTTAATTCTGAAAAATAGAAAATCGAATTTCAGCCCAAATAGTGTTTCGGCCTGGCCCATTAGCGCGCGCGGAAGCCTGCTGTCAGCACGTTTCGGCAGGCCGTGGAGGTCCTGGGCCTGGGCCTGAAATCCGTTCGCGCGCGCTCCATCAAACGTGGGCCTGGGCCGTCAAAGCCTCCCCCCGCCTGGGCCGATTTCGGTCCGTTTAATCCTGGCCGTCGGATCTGATCCGACGGCCAGGCGCTGATGTCGGCCGTATAAAAGCCAATACCGCCCCCGGCCGGAACCCTAAGCCTCATTCCCCTTATTCCCCGGTCCCGTGCGAGAGAGCGAGGCGGCGGAGCGAGCGGCGCGGCGCTGGCGGCGCGCGGCGGCGGCGCACGGCGGCGCGCGGCAGCGGCGCACGGCGGCCGGCGCATGGCTGAGGAGAAACACAGAGGCGGCGAAGTGCGCCGGTGCGGTCCCGCTCGCCGGAGCGCGCGCTCACCCGAGGGGGAGCGGCGCTCTGTCGAGCCGGTCCGCGGCGGCGGCGACTCGGCCGGCGACACTCACCGGCGTGCGGCGGCGCGGCTAAGCGGGCAAACACGGTGAGCCCCCTTCTCCCCCGAGGATGAAACTAGGGTTAGGGTTTCGAAACCCTAACCCTAGCGCCCCTTTTTTTTTTGTTTCGTTTCCTTACTCCTGTGTTCTTACCCGAGGGGATTTCTTAGGGTTTTGGGGATTTCTTAGGGTTCCTTAGGGTTTGGCCGAAGCCAAACATGGGGGGGTCTTTCTGTTTTTCTTAGGTTGTCCTTAGGGTTAGCCGAGGCTAAACAAAAAGGAGGTCCTTAGGTGTTCTGTCTAGGGTTTCACGGCGAAACCGAAGGCAACAGAGGGGTTTTATCTTAGGTTTTCCTTAGGTCATATACTTAGCAAGTATGGTAGCACTTAGAAACGCATCAATGGCGTCGGATCAAGGGGTCCGACGCCTAAAACCCTAGCTAACCTAAGTCTAGAGGCTCTGATACCATTGATAGACTAGATTAGGGTCACTAGGCTAGGTCTAGCAGGGTTTAACTTAGAACTAAACATGGCATAGGGTCTTAGTATGTAAAACAGAGAGAGTAGAGAGGTGTGTACCTTCACCGGAGGGGGCCGGAGTCGACGAGGATGAAGCCATGGCGTCGGTGCGGCGAGGGAGTCTTCCCGCTGCTTAGCACAATTGTAGATCGGGTCTGTAGGGATGTAGGGGAGGTGTTTTTGGGCGTGCAAGCGTTGGCTTGCACGCTGAGCCCTCCCCCTTATGTATTGCGCTAGCAGCAGGGGCCCCTCAACCATGAGTTGGTTGGGCGCCCCCGATCAGGGCGCGAGTGAGACCAGGAGGGTTAGTTTAGGGGTTCCGAACTTAGTGGCCTGGGGAGAGAGGGATTCGGCCCCCTCTCCCCGAGATCTTATCCTAACACGTAGTTCATGCTTGGACTGAGTTAACGAGTTAGCTCAAACACATTATACTAACAAAACGAGTTAAAACATCTTTATTCCAGCTTTATGTTAGCGTCTAAGTCTTAGTTGTCCGGTCTCGCTCCACACACATTCGACTGTTCATACACATACGATACAATCTTATAAGTGGAGAGTTTTCTTACATCCTAAAAAACTGATCTAAATAGAATGACTACTCTCTTTTATAAATTGCTCGTAGCTTTTTTACGTGGACGAGGTGAGACTAAAGTAACAGTTGCTAGCTTTGATATCAATTATTAGCATCCCAGCTCTTAGCTTTCTGGTCTCGCCTCACATTCATTCAGACGTTTATGTGCATACAACACATCCTTATAAACGGAGAGTCCTCTTACGTCTCCAAAGATAAGTCTAAAGATCTACTCTCATGTATAAACAGCTTGTGTAACTAAAGTTGCCCAATGATGCAGAATCCTAGCACTCTGATCTTGACAACGGATTGATTAGTTAAGAGAGAAGAAAGCTCATAACACTGGCGCACTCGGCAATTCGGCATGGAGGCAGAGTGACAGATGATTAATACGCAACGATGTACGGGAGTTACTACTTAGTTACATACTTACATACACAATGAAGTGTCAGGCACGCGAAAGCGTCACATGATGAACATGCGAGACAAGTTCGCTGGTCGCTGCCGATCGAAAAATTGGACTAGCAGAGAACACATTAGCCGAGGTAGGAAGGATTAATTGATTGGCCTTAATCAATCAAGGCAAATGAAGCTAATTAATTAGAGCTACTCCAGTAGAATCTCTAGCTAGCTCCTAGCTGATGGATGGGCCGAGCTAGTAGCGCTCGATATGATGCGCCGGCGATGATCCTGCATATTTGGATGATGGATCAGCTGTAGAGGGTGACGAGGCGGCGGAGGCACCTGGTGCAGGAGTACTTGCGCTTGCTCTTGAGGCAGAGCGGCAGGCAGAGGATGCGGCGCTCGCTCTCGACGTCCGTGGCCACCACCGCGCCGCCGCACCGCGGGCACGACCCGGGCGCCTTTTGTGCGTGCCCACCGCCCGCTCCTCCACCGCCCCGCACATCGCCGCCACCGTCGCCATATATATCGCTCGCTGCCGTCCGCCCCCAAAACTATATCGCCGCCGCCCGCCGGCCGGGCAGGAGAGCGAGGAGGAAGAAGGAAGAGGAGCAGGCGAGCAGCTGGTCGCTTGGTTGCTGCGTCCGGAGCTGTTGGGGATTCCGACCGGGTGGAGCAGCACTATATAAATACAAGGGTTAATAGCTTTTGTGCCACCGTTATTTCCTGAAACACCAAAAATGCCATTACTATTTGTTTATTAGCTTACATGTCATTACAATTCTCCGATCGATACCCATATGTCATTAGGCCCACCTTGCAGGGTGTTTAATTTTCTGTTTTGTCTAAACTGCCCTTCTTCCTGCGGTTGTGCATCCGGTAGCAGCCCCGACAACGCAGCAGTTGAGCGGTTTTGTCTAAACTCGTCGACTCGCTCAGCCGCGGGCGGGAGGACGAGAACGACAGGTCCGGCAGCGACAACATGGACGGCGCCTCCGGCGACGACCTCGACCCTGACAACAGCAACCCGCGCAAGAAGAAGAAGCGTTACCACCGCCACACGCCGCAGCAAATCCAAGAGCTCGAAGCGTAAGTCTCAATCACATCGCGAGAACACAAAAAAGGGAAGAGAAATCTCCGCTTTGATCACGAGTTTTGTACGTGTTCTTGAGCAGGGTGTTCAAGGAGTGCCCCCATCCCGACGAGAAGCAAAGGATGGAGCTCAGCCGGCGGCTCAACCTCGAGAGCCGCCAGGTCAAATCCTGGTTTCAAAATCGCCGCACCCAGATGAAGGTTCGCACAGATCAATCCATGGCCGGGCATGTGTTTGCTTCTCGTGACGGTTTGTTTGACGGTGATTTCAATTTTTGTTACTATTTGTGTGGTGGTGACGAGCAGACGCAGATCGAGCGGCACGAGAACGCGCTGCTGCGGCAGGAGAACGACAAGCTGAGGACGGACAACATGACGATCTGGGAGGCGATGAGGAACCCGATGTGCGCCAGCTGCGGTGGCGGCGCCGTGCTCGGCGAGGTGTCGCTGGAGGAGCAGCACCTGCGCATCGAGAACGCGCGCCTCAAGGACGAGCTCGACCGCGTCTGCGCCCTCGCCGGCAAGTTCCTTGGCTGGCCCATCTCGAGCATTTCCTCCACGAGCCCGCCGTCGCTGCAGGCGTGCTCCGGCCTCGAGCTCGGTGTCGGTTCCAACGGCTTCGGGCTCGGCTCTCTCGGGGCCACGGCGCTGCGTCGTCGAACCGGATGCACAACCGCGGGAAGAAGGGCAGTTTAGACAAAACGAAAAATTAAACACTCTGCAGGTGGGCTTAATGGCATATGGGTATCGATCGGAGAATTGTAATGGCATGTAGGCTAATAGACGAATAGTAATGACATTTTTGGCGTTTCAGGAAATAACGGTGGCACAGAAGCTATTAACCCTAAATATAAATATAAATATAAATATAAATATAATATAAATATAAATATAATATAAATATAAATATAAATATAAATATAAATATAAATATAAATAATATAAATATAAATATAAATATAAATATAAATATAAATATAAATATAAATATAAATATAAATATAAATATAAATATAATATAAATATAAATATAATATAAATATAAATATAAATATAATATAAATATAAATATAAATATAAATATAAATATAAATATAAATATAAATATAAATATAAATATAATATAAATATAAATATAAATATAAATATAAATATAAATATAAATATAAATATAAATATAAATATAAATATAAATATAAATATAAATATAAATATAATATAAATATAAATATAAATATAAATATAAATATAAATATAAATATAAATATAAATATAAATAAACTAATAATATAAATATAGAGCTATTAAGTATTAAACAAGCTAATATCTCTTTCTAAATTCTATTTATTTTTATAATTTAGGATTTTAGTTGTAAAATTAAACTTGAAATGTTAGTTGGAGCCACATGCATTGAAAGAATTTTTTAATTTTTTTTTAAAAAAATTCAAATCTATATGCTAAGTTCTAAAAATTATAAAAATAACAGATGATCGGATTTAAAGTGTTGACTGGTGCCAACTATGTCATGTCAGCACCAGTCGGCACTTCAAGTACCAACCGCCTGTTACTTTTGTAATTTTTTGAAATCGGTATATAATTTGTTTTTTTTTTAAAAAAAAAATATTTTAAAAAATTTTGCATTGAAACACCCTTTTATCCAGGCGGAGTGAGAAACCGATGGTCTGATAGTTGCCAATGTTTTGGACGCACACTGCACACAAATGGTTACAACTGTTGATCCATGTGCGGGGATTCCGAAAATTTGGAGCTGGTCGTCGCTACCGCCACGCGCCGCCGCCGAGCTCGACGACCCGGCCGATCCGTGGCCAATCCGCATCGCCGGCACCGCCGCAGAGCTCGTTGTACCCACCTCCACGTGCAGTGGCGCCGTCGCTGAGCTCTCGGAGACGCGCGCGCTGCTCCGCGCCTGCCGTCGAGCGAGCTCGTCGTCGTCGGCGCGGCCCCAAACAAAAAAAATGCGAGCTCTAGAGTACAAAATTCAAGGGGCTGACATGAGAGATTTTACCCTAGATAAACCGCTCTACCAACTAATAGTGTGCAGGCACATCACCTATAGAATCAAAAGAAGGAGCTCAGATCTTAGGCAGGCTAGCTGTCATGTCAATGCAGCATGCCAGCATGTCCGGACTTTGTACGTTTCCCCGTGCTGGGCCACGCGAGAACGAGACTCCCTGTGAGCGGGCGGCCGTCATGCCGTCATCGGCCAACCGGCCGGCAGCGGGGACGACACATCTCGATCGTTCGTGTCGCCGTACGTCCCCGGCCTCTCCGGCGGATCGATGACGCACGCGACCAACCGCGCGCAGGACGCAGGTCCGGGACCAGGGCGCGCGCACGTACGAGAGCACGTACGTCGTCGTCCCGGTTGTTGCATGCAGCCGGCAGCGCGCGCGCGCGCGCGTCCGGCCGGCCGGCACGTGACGTGACACTGGCGATCGCCGTCGTCCCCGCGCGTCGTACCGTACGTTCGCCGTGACATGGCTCCATCCCCGCCGGTCGTGACCACTGATCGACCCGCTACCGGCCGATGGCTCGCCGCTCGCCCGCCCCACCGCTAGCTGCCGCTGCGCTTTCCGAGTTGTAAAGTACGCCCGCCGTGTACGTGCTTGTCCTGTTTCCACGCCCACGTACTTCACTTCCTCTTTTGTTTTGTTTTTTTCTTCTGAGATCATCCAGTGCAGTGCCCACTGTCCAGTGGAATATATACACTAATACACAGAGAAATTGCTGTGATTTTTTTACAGCAAACAGTGGCAGCTCATGTGAAAATGTCAAGCAAGCAAGCAAGCAAGCAACTCAATTGCTAAGCTAGTCCATCCCCAATGGAAGATTCACCGGAATATGCCACGACACAGAGAATACCGGGTCCCTTGTGTCACATGCACGTCTTGTACTCTTGTTGACCATCATGCCGGCCGACTAATCATATACGCCAGTGTACGTGGTTGCATGCTTGTGTAGTTCATGAATGCCCCAAACAACCAAATTTGCTAACGGTGTACTCCCTCCGGTACACAAAAAACAAATCGTTTTGGACATGATTTCACATATCAAGGAGCAATTAATTAGTGTGTACTTTTCATGTTTGCCCCTATTAAATATAGTGAAAGAGTAAACATAGAACAAAAAACAAGAAAGAAATAGTACTACTTGAGGGGTATGGTTGTCCAAAATAAACAATAAAATACAAAACGATTTGTTTTAGCAACCTTTTGATACAAGCCTAAAACAACTTGTTTTTGTGTACCGGAGGGAGTAGGTATGTAGCCGCAGTGTTACGACACTGTGAAGAATCTGTAATAAATCTCTAGATACTTCAGATTCTTGTGTCACATCGTGAAACTTAATAGCAGCATGAGATCTACAAATGAACTAGTAAATCCTTAGAACCTTTTCTTCTCTAGATTCTTTCGCAAATTAGACACTAATTGACTGTTTTTGAATATTAAGTTCGAACTTTAACTTGTTTGGGGGAACTTATAGCACCTTCAAATCTCGGTAACATAGCGTTACCATGGTAACCGCTCAGTTACATAAACCAGTAAGTCAGATTGAATATCATTTCATCGTAACAGTCAAATGTACAAGGAAAAATCAACCCGTTTTTGCAAGTCGTGTTTCAAAATGTCACAAGTCGGGCGAGGCAGTGAGATACAATCTCAACAGCATATGGACTCTATGTAGATTTACGTTACAGATCAGTGATGCAGGGAGTGAGCAAGTTCAGGAATATATATATATATATATATATATATATATATATATATATGAACTCTGAACTCTGAACTCTGAAGCTCAATGTGCCCCAGAATATCTCATGGGATCTACCTACAATCCCGTTGCCTAAACAGCCTGTTGCCATGGCTTTCAACCCTTGCTGCTACCGGCAGAATCTCTGCTGGCATCACAACACCTTTCATCAGGCATGTCAAAATCGGAGGGCTGAAGAAACATTCCAGTGCTCTATAGTTGAAAGCTAATCTTGCTTTCCTTGCTTCCTCCCGAATGGTCGTACCACCGGTGTTGCAGTGTCGATCGAGTGCGCTTGGCTGTTACCGTTCCGCGGAACAATTCTCAACGGGTGAGCTTCGGTATTGAAGACCCATTCATCAAAGGATATGAGTGATGGAGGGGAGAACAGCAGGTATAGGTACTTGAGCGTCTCTGCTAGGAAGAAGCTTTGCATCATGTTATCCTTCTCACCAGTGTTCACCTGGAGAGCAAAATGTTTGATCAGAACATGTGTAAGACCTACTGCCTCAGTGGAAATTCAAGGGTGGAGGCCATCAGAGAAAAGAAACTTGCATCTCTCAGCCCGACGTATCCAGAATCTATGCGGGAGTTCTTTTCAAATGCCTGGAATATGTCCCACCCCCAATCTTGGTATGTTTTGTTCCCCGTAAGGCGCCATAGGTACATGAGTGATTCGACAGTCTCAGGTCTCAAGATATTCCATGATGTGCCCACGCTCATATCCTAAAGTAAGAAGTTACCGTTTATTAGAGACAAAAATGACGCAAAAATACATGATATTTATAAGAAGAGAATAAGAGCTGCCTTGCTACCTGTCCTGCATGGAAAAAATAGTTCTCTCCAGCCAATTTCGTGGGAGTTGTTTGGTAGAAGTTATAACAGGTCCGAGCAAGCTATGAAGAGAATGGAAAAGGTAAATCAACAAACAGAACAAAACCATGTTTCTTCTTGATCAATCTGGATCTAGTGGTAATCACACTTCATAAAGCATATTGAAAACGAAGATAAAAAAATATTGTTAATTATCTAGTTTAACAAGTCATAATCACTGTCCAGCTGAAAATATCTCATGTAACAAACAAGGATTTAATATCCTTGATACAAAAGGGATAATTCCTAAAGGATTTACCTCTTTTGCAAGATCCATAATTTGTTCGGCCTTTTCAGTCCCATAGCCAGAGGCTCCCAGTGCCAGCATACCAGGTGCAAAGCATGCAAGCTCATCCATCTGCGTTAGAGTTGAAACAGTGAGTACTTGAGCCAAAAGAGAGAATGGAAGGTAAGTACGACTATGAATGTGTCCCATTGACTATAGTGAACTGAATGGGATTATTCACCTTGTCAGACAATGAGCCACCATTCCTCTCGCAGATGTAGTAGTAATTAGATGGCGTTGTTTTCTTGGTCAAGCTTATTAGGCCTTCCATTGATGTCTCCCACATCTCTCTGAGTTAAAAACCATACTTACAATTATCAACATGCCAGAATGAACACCACAAACTCTATGGAATTTCCACAAAAACATTTCAGTGAAGGGAATATGGAAAATTGAAAAGCTACACTTAATAGGCTCAAACCTGTAATGTTTTACATGCTCAGTTTTATTCCCCTGGATCCAGACTTTGAGCAAGTACTCATAGAAGCTGAACCAAAAAAATAGTTAGTTCCTTTTTAAAATATTTTTGCAATCATTGCAACTAGGAGCTCCAACAGAAACATTACCAATGGTACAATGAGATAGAACAAGCTTTCTTAAAGACTTGTACGAATTAACATAAAAATACCAATGTTGAATGGCTAAAGGAGCAGTACAAATTCAGGATGGAAATGACTTGGTTAAACACATGAGGATAGAAGTATTACCTATCTCCCATAGCACCGAATGTAATTGTTGAGTATGATGCAGTTCCTGAATGAGGGTTTATATATATAGGGAGTAAGCCATCAGTTGGATATATCTTCTGAAGCTGTCTGATAACATTCTCTGCCTAAAATTGTATTGTAGCAGGTCAAATGGTGAGTTCAACATTAATAAAGGATTTTTGGGCAGAATTTTAATGGAAAATTTGATCATATACTCTCTCTTTAGATGGAAATTGAGAATTTACCCTACACGTCTCACTGATATATGGGATCCTCTTAAGTCAACGACATGTGGAACAATAAGGTAAATCCTCAATTTCCATCTAAATAGAGGGTATATGATCATTTTTTAAAATTTTTAATTTGCAGATATTCTATACAGTATAAGATGGATGCCTTTATTGTAGGGCATTTAGTAAAAGTTTTTAAATCTTAAAGCAAAAGCAGTTGACATAAACCAATAATATAGGATTGAACATACAGGGATCAGAGGTATAGATGAAACCCACACCAGATTGATTTGATCTATGCATGAGCATGACAAATGGATAGGATAAGGAACAACTCGGTTATTTAGGAATTTATAATCAAGTCAGTTATGATTTGTATATATTTTCTATTTCCAAGTTCCAACTAATAACTGCCTTTTCTTTGAGATTCACAAACTTTTGTTAGAAAGTTGACAACCAGCAAGACTGGGATCAAGCTAGATTAAGTATGACTTACGATTTACGAACAATCGCAAAGAGTCATTATCCCTTCAGTCATGATTGAATACCCATGTGTAAGAGTCATCACAGAAATCAGTTTGATTGTTTAGGACCAGCCACAACCATAGCAGAAAGTGAAAAAGGGAGGCATATATATGCACATCAACTATGATGGAAATGAACAAAGTATAATATGATACTACCATGTTTTGCACATAACTGATTTTTGAAAATACTTTATTTGCTACCTAATTGAATAGAACTGATAGGATGCATGAAATATGAGTAATCTGTAATCTGTCAAACCTTCTGCTGATACTTAGGATCGCCAGTCCTCTGTGACAAAGCTATAAATTCAAGTTGCTCTGTGCCAGAATCAGCAAGGATGCTATCGCCCTGCATAAACATACAGTGTTCATAACTCAATCCAATACAGAACAAAACATAGTTTCAGGTGAAATGCGCTTAAAACAACCAATCAGGAAACTTTCAGGCTTTCAGCACTAAGTGGTTATACAAAGATCAATGGTAAGTATCACGTTCAAGACCCTGAATTTGATCGCTGTGGAGATCAGGGGAGTGAAACAAATTATAAACATAATAAAAAAGATGTCTGTGATGAAGTGAGGGGATGAGATGGAATTCAATCCCTTGAAATGAAAGTAGAGCTCAAATAAAGTTTGCATCATTGTGAAGAAGAATGGAATTCTGTGAGTGTGTTTAATACAGTTAGTTGTAAGCCTGCAAGCTGCAGTGTGCTTAGAAGGAACATGCCACATATATTGGCTACTAAAAGCAACAATGCAACATAGAAATCAATTACTCACATGGGTCCATCCATGATTATGAGCTTGCCCATGAGCTAGGTTGATTCTATTATAAGGGATACCAGATTGTGTATCCCAAGCAGGTAGCAAACGATCAGTAATATCTTTGGCCTTCTCAAGAAATACTTCATCACCAGATAAATCATATGCACTGAGAAGCCCTCCAACAACCCTGAATATAAAAAATAAACAGAAACTTGTAAGAGTCAGATATGGATATGTTTTGTAAAAAAACAAAAAATGTGGTGTGCCTATATAGCATGAATATACAGAGTAGAATATTTTAAGAAGACAATTACTACAAAAAACAATAAACCTTATAAGGCAACCTTATTGTCGTTTCAAAAACACTAGCGTCATAATCCTTGTCAAAGCTTAGTGACTCTGCTACCCAGCTGTCATCGTGAAATAGACACTGATTAAATCAGGAATATGGCATAAATTGCAAAATATATTTAAATTCTTAAGAGGTATACTACACTGTGAAATGGTAGCTATACAAAAAAGCAGATTAGAGAACTAAACAAGATATAAATAACAGGAAGTGCTAATATTCAGTAAATTAGTATTTCGGCCATTAATCACATGGAACATATGAAACTAACATAATGGCCAAGAAATAGGAAGTAAACAAGAAATGCCAATGTTACTGTATCACAAGGGATAAAGAAACACATTTGTTGCTAAAAGCCTCAAATACCTCAATGACCAACATGTTTAGATTCTAAATTAGGGAATTATGTATTTGAACATCACATACATAATCTTGAAGGAGAGAAATAAGTATTACTATGAGCAAATTAAAATAAAACGCTAAGTCATTCTTGTGAATGGACCAAATTAAAGCATGAGGAGGCATTCTGCATGCTCTGTATGGTGAAAAAGAAATTAAACTCACTCTCTGGCCTTCTGAAATTCATCTTTTAGGCCCATTATATAAAGTGTATCAAGTGAGTCTACAAGGGTTGCCCCGAGACCACCAAAGCTATTGATACCATTCCTTGAATGTGGCTAGAAAGTGGAGTAAACCAAGAAAAAAGATGAAAGACACTTTAGAGCAGGCTCAGATAATTTAAAATGACTACAAATATCACAGGTTTAATGACTACAACTAACCTGAAGTTCATCCATTCCCCAGGCATACTTTTCATAGGAATTCCAAGCATGGACCATAGCCTCCTTAACCTTTTCTCTCCTTTCAGAATTAATAGGATCAATCTCTACAAGCTTTTCTCGGGAAATTTTGCCACCTATTGGATTTTCATCCAGATGAACACCAGCCTTTCTTAACTGTAAAAAAACAACAGAAACAAAACCAAATATTTTTTAAAGCTGAATTAAAAGAGTTAAGTAAACCAGCAATCCAGCATGACACTTCAATGCAAACATGTGACGATATTTACCTGGTCATGCAACTGATTTATTTCATTATCCAATCGGGATATCTCAGACTGCAATTGAAGGAAAACAGAACGAAGTCAATGTAGGAAACGGGGTAATATTACTGGAGCTTTGAAGCCATCAATAGCGGAGAACTCAATTCATTTGCAATATATTTCATCAACAGAAAATTATAGAATCTGAACTGTAAGCTTCCAGGGTTGAGGTGATATCAAATCATGATTGATAAAAAACTAAAAAAGGTGATGGCAGACATTTTTCAAGTACATCCCAATATCTGCCACCCCTGTATTCAACAAGCTTATAAGCAACATTTAAGAAGACCTTGCAAAAAACCTACCTTACACTTACATGAATCATGAGTATAGTTTAAAGTTTAAACCATTCATTTGTAGCAGTTCAGAACGAAAAATTCAAACTGATGACGAGATTGCTTTTTTATGGCATTACACATTAAACATACCTCATGTTCATGTATTGAAGTTCTAAATTTTGCAAGGAACTCAAATGGTAAGAGTCAACAGAAGGATATCAAGAGGATATGCATAGTTCAGGAAATAAGATATGAGCCGACTTATACTGAAATAAATAAACCATGTTAATAAACACATGTGACTCTCAACCAGACCAACTGATTCTACGCATGCGGCGAGCGGCGTTACTTTCGATTCATAGTTTTTGTACCAATTACCGCAGAGTTGGATTGACTTGATAAACCCAAAGGATGGGAAGTTGCTCAAAATATAAAACTATGACTCATGTGTGACATTCATCAAATTAATGATTATTTGCAAAAATCCTCAATGAACAAGTGGGAAAAACCCGCTTAACCTTAATTTCATTTCTTGTCAAACTTAAATTGATCTGTAATCAACTGTCTCTGGAATATGTTTTCTCCTCCGGAATACATACAACAATGTAGGAATTTGGCAATGACTGGTACCTCTAAAATCGCTACGTGGCATAAATTTATAGAATTCAGATTACACCAGTCTCCGTAAGTTTACAGTAAACCGACACATAAAAGATGCATGCCCATTAAAGAACCCACCTCTCCAAATCTACACCTTCTATTAGTCCTAAAACATAGATATGTTTACTTTCTCCTCAACTAAAGAGAGTAGTTCAGACCTTTCAACTTCACCCTGCAACGTGAGAGAAATCGAAGCTACAAGAATCTCACTATACCTGAGCACCACCACTACTATTAATAGTTAATACTAAAACTGAAGGAATCCAAGCTTCTTAGACAAATTATAATCATAGCTAAGCTAATAAAAATTATCCCTGTATGTGTAATTTGCAAACTTCCAGATTCTCATCCCACCAGTAATCCACAGACCAAAAAAAAGAGGAAGACTGAATCCTGAATCCAGAAAACAGAGCAGTATGCTCCAAACTACCAAGCTTACATGTCCCAAAACTACCGCAGAAACTTTCAACAGTCAGATCCAGCGACTAATCATCACCGCAACGAAAAGGAATCCGAAGCTAGCGCGGCAGCAACCAGTCAGATCGCTGCCGACTCAACCCGGATCAGGGGAATTTCCGGAGACAGGGGGGCGCACCTCGTACTCGCGCACGAGTGACTGGCGGTCCCAGAAGGCGAAGGTGGCGGCGACGAAGACGAAGAAGAGGAGGGCGAGGCGCTTCGGCCGCTTGAGGTAGTACGCGGGGTTCAGGTACCGCCACGGCCCCGACGAGGAGGACCGACGAGCCATGGAAGCCTCCTCCAGAGGGGAGATCGCCGTCGCCCGGGCTCGTCGCCGCCTCCGGCGAGCTCGCCGGCGATTCGCGCGTGCGTTCGTATGGTCGTCCCCCGCGTGGATTTTGCGTTGTCTCGATGGCTGGGTCGTCGCAGAACGGGGCCACTACACTTTTAGTTATATAATTTTTTACACGTTTTTTAATATAAAACTGAAATGACCATTGTATCGTAGTTTATTTGATGATTTGTTTATTATTTCTCCTCATCTATAAAGATCAAATTGTACAAATTTTTTAATGGCAAATCTTTAAATCTCCTTTATTCATGTAATTGTCAACTTGTCATATTATATACACCTTATATATAAAAAACTAGGAATTATCCCTAATAAATTATTTATTTAAAATAAATACTCATAAGATACAAGATCATGCTTATTGAATTACCTCTTTTATCTATTCTCTCGACATAAAATAAATAAATCCTGAATACACCTTTTAAAAACACCCTCTAAAAGTGGGGGATTTAATTATTTGCCACTCTTAACATGTGAGTGGCAACAAAATTGCCACTCCGAGTCACTGACATGTAGGGTCACCTGAGTCACTGATATGTGGTCCATTAATTGACATGTTAAGAGTGGCAAATAATTAAATTATCCCTAAAAGTGTGGTTTTTTACGATGTGGTACACTAGCTAGATTAAAAAAATGATGTGGTCGAGCAGTCGAGACACTGCCACGTCGTAAAAACCGCTATTCTGTAAGGTTTTTAAAATACAAAATTTGAGTACTTTTAAAACAGGTAGTTAGTTCCGTAAATTACAAAAGTAAAATCAAAAATCAAAAAAAAAACGGGCCAGGACGAGATTCCAACCAACGTGAGGAATAAGTTGGGCCGGAATGGGATTCGAGCAACCTGCGGAACATATTGGGCCAGAACGGTCGAACGGAATTCCCACTAAGGCGCGTAATATGTTGGGCTAGAATGGGATTCCAACCAACCAACCAACGTGTGGGACATGTTGGAATCACAGCACGTTTGCTATTCCCTAAAATATTAAATATGGTATAAAAACATATTTATTGTATTTGCTATTTGACTTTTTATTTTATGAGGTTTGTTATTATTCTCTCTACGCTTGCTAGCAAGTCAACCAAATTTGCTATTCCATTGAGTGTTGAGTTTGTTTAATTATTTTTATTTTATTTACATGTATATAAATTGATAAAATATAGCCACATTCAAATAGAAAGTCATATTCATCAAGTATATTAGAGTGAATAGCAAAATAGCAAGTTCAATTTGAATATGACGGCTTGATATTGCTATGAATAGCAAGTCAAAAATAATAAGTACATTGAAGATGGTCTTAGAGCATCCGAAAGATTTACTTAAATTTGAATTTAGATATTTTGATGAAAAACAAAGGATAAACAATATTCTAAATGAGTTTTTTCCCTAATTTATTCCCTAAACCACTATTTATCTCTCTTAAATATAGGATTAGCTTAGTCATTCTCTATTTTGGTTGGCACATATTTTTCTCTCTTACGCATACATTGTTTTCTCCCCAACATTTTATTATAGTCTACACATATTCGAAAGTATCACATATTCATATAAAATCATTACAGATTATAGATTTAAAAAATAGGTATCGAGATTAGTAGATCGATTAATATTTAGAGAGAGATAAAGTTTAAGATCATCCTATATAAAATTCAAAATTCACGGAATAAAATTTAGGTTCTCTTTTCGGAGATGCTAAGGAAGGCTTCGGTACTCCGTAGTTCATCAAGTCTGGCGATGAAACTGGAGCTTCTGCTGCAGCTACTAAGTCCTACGAACCCTTTTTTTTTAAAAAAAAAACGCCTACGAATCCAAAAGTTGCCGGCTATGTTTTGAGTTCTGACAAGTGACATACAACTATTACCAATTACCATCAAGTGCATACTGTTCGTGATGCATGAGGTGATTCACGTTTGGTGGTAGAACCGAAGATCTCCATGAAAGTAAAAGTAACGCATGCCGACTTCTTCAGTTCCCTGATGAAATGCTGCGCAGTTTTTACCTAGACGAATTTGGCCTTCATTAGCAATAATGCTTCAGTGCTGCTTGTCTTCTTCCACTCCTGAGCTGTGCGCATCTGTCACAGATCTGCGATGTCGGGCAGCGATCACAACCTTAATTTTCTTGCAATTAATAGGGTACTTGTCTGTTCACGAATTCAGGTTGCCGACTCCTCTGTCAGGTAAGCCTGAAGGCGAGCCAGTACCCCTGTCCCGGGGACCGTCTGCAGCTCAGCTGTTCATGGCCTCTACATTCCAATTCACAATATGGCTCAGCACAAGAGGACACAGTTCGTGCATACGGATCTCGCATTGCCACATGCAGAGACGCCATGTTTCGATCACTGGATCGAGCTCATGATGGTGTCCGGATCACAGTCGCTGCTGCGAAATTTTCGGAGGACGAGGACGCTGGCTGAATCGATCAGCTCGGTCCATTGGCTTTGGCTGTACAGTTTATCATTGAAAAGCAAGCAAGTTACTGCGCTAACGGGACCAACTGTTCGTGTTCTTATTGCCTGTCGTTTGGACGGTTTCAGGAATGATTGTGGAATCATGAAAGAATTCAGAAAAAAAGGGGGGGAGGAGAAACAACATGAGGAAAAAAGAGCAACTGTTCTGACTTCTGAATTCTGATCTGCTCTGAAAATCCTGAAGGTTTTATCCCTTGATTTGGGGTCTGAGCTGGTGCTTTTATTGCCTTGTTTTCTTGTCGACTCTTCATGGATTGCACACATGTCCTGCTTGTGCAAGTGGTGCTCTGATGAGATTTTGCAGAAAGTCTGAGCATACCTGAGAGATTTGCTTCTCTTCTATGCCAATAATCACCTCTAATAAACTTGGCCAAGATCGAACAGCTCAAAGAACCCCACATATGGCAGGCTGGGATGGCCTGCATCTGGACAGAGGCCTGAACACTGTCACTGAGCAGGTAACTTCGGCATGGCTTCGGCCTGCACACACCACCATTTGAGCTACCCCCTTACCCAGCAGCATCCCAGCTCACACTGACTGAAATGCCTATTCACTACGCCAGTGTAGCTGTTCATGGGACCACATTGTTGGCTGCAGCTAGAGCAGCCATGAAATCAGAGAGAGAAGGGGGGAGGGATGCATAAATGTGTGTTTTCTATTTATTTACTTCCAAGGATAGCACATTTTGCAAGCTCTCCTAGAGGAGTAATGTCGCTTGAACATTAATCAGAAATGACATAACATGCAGAAATGGTACACATACATGCTGGAAGAATGGGGCTAAACACATACATAACATAGAACACACAACTGGAAAGTGGAAGGAATTTAACACCAACATTTAGCCAATGAAACGTATATACAGTAGTTATTAACTCGGTTCCACTGGATCTTCAAATAGCTGGACGGGTAGTAATCAAGCCATGATTTTTCACAAGCATTCAGAGCTCACAAGTCACAACAAAGGACAAAATATGAGAAAAGTCTATACAGCCAAACGCCAGCTTAACCAGCCGTCCTCTATTTTTACTAGCCTTAATCGTACCCAACATTTGTACATTTTCTCAATTCTAACACGCCACACAAGTCAAAACATTTCAAAGGCAGTTCTTCAGCAGCAACTCGTCCAAGTTCCAACCCAGCTTGCTAAACTGCTATGACATCCATATTTGAGGTATCTTCACATCTCAAGACAAGTCCATAAAGGTCCCTTGGGAGGACACACTTGGCCCACTGGCAACCAGTTGAGATGGGCTCTGGTGGAGGAACAATCATCAACACGTTGTCATTCTTTTGAACAACCCCCATCACGCTCACGGTGCTGCCTTCCTTAATGTATCTGCAGGTCAAGACGAAGTAAAATGTAGCGGTTCACTAAGATATTTTACCAGGCCATTGAATGATAAAGGGACAATTCTAGCTTATGCATTCCAGGTGCAAACTGACTAAACAGGAAAACAATACCCTTCTCTAAGGCGCATTATCCTATCATCACTTGAGAGGTTCCTTTCCCGCAGCCATCTTCGAAATTCAGGGGACATGTCTTTGTTGTCAGGATCGATGTCAATAATGACAGATTCATCCACAAGTGGGGTCACTCGTGCACCATATCCTGCTTTCACCAATGCTCGAAGCCCAGATTGAAAATCTGAGATGTAAAACTCAACTGCATGTTTCTGTCATGGTTGCATGGGAATTGTCAGAGGTTAAGGTCCAACTCAATACCCTCTTAGTATAATGAAAAACAACTAACCTCCATTGACCGTAATCCCCAAGGTAAACCGGCGATGCTGGCCGTTGGCAGCTTTTGAGTCCCAACCCCTATATTCATGTAAGCTAGTTGAAGTGTACACACATCTTGGAACCCTTTGATATGAGGACTCGAGAGGGAAATTTCCACATGTAACAACCTGTGAAGTTTGACATAATAGCAGAGGCAATTACTTGACATATTCTCTCAGAAGGGATTAAACAAATTCAGTTATAATTGCCAGGCAGACTTTACCAAAAACAGTAAATCAAAACCGGTATATTAATACAGTATATGCTGATACAGGTCTAAAGCACATTCATGGAAGAAAAAAAACTGCAAGAAAGTAATGTCATCAGATGATATATTACATATTGCCAGGTGCCAGCCCACACAGCGATAATTTGATTCTCAAATATGTAGGTGGTGTTATTATAGAACTTCCATGTGACCATGTGCTTAGTAGAAATAGGATGTGTGCGCACATTTAACAGGTATTGATTGATAGGAGAATAGAATAAATCAAATAAGATCAACAGTATTTTACATACCCCTGTAACCTTGATATACTGTCCATCTTTAGCAGTTCTGAGATCAGCATCAGGATAGTGATCAACAAACCCAATCACACCTTTCCTTCCCCAGCAAGAATTCCAAATGAAAAGTGCAGCAACAAAACCAAATAGCACCACAACAACTATCAGCAGAATCGCATTGTGAACAGCACCAAGAATCAAGACACCTGCTATGAGCCCCAACACAAAGAGCACTGCCACTGCCCCAAGTATTAGCTTCGAAAAGCTTCCCGTAATTGAGTAACTGTCTTCTGTGGTGATTTTAGTAACAGCCTGGTTATGAGAAAAAGATGTGGCCCGCGTCTTCCTGGATGCAGCTGAATCAAGAGGTCCAGATACTTTTCTTGGAGCACCAGACGAATTCAGTGGTCCCGATGTGATAGGCCCAGATGTGATAAGTCCAGTTGTAGGAAGCATAGGAGGGAGAGGGCCAGAATTCTGACGTGCCATTGGGGTCACTCCTCCAGACTGGGGACCTGATGTTCTCTTTGCTGGTTCTCCATGCTTATTGAGAGGTCCGGAGCTAGACTTTGCTCTTGCTGATCCACTGGCACCAGGAACTGAAGATGAGAGAGAACCAGAGTAGTTGGACCGATCCACAGCATTAGGGACAGGTCCAGAATTTGATGCAGCACCCCCAAATGATGTATTCCTCGAAGGTGCATTGTTTAGAGGACCGGATTTCCTTGACTTGACAGCATGGAGCTCAAACATCTTCCCAAGCTCTCCAGATTTTTTGATATCCCCACCAGTGTATGGCATTGCGGTTGAACAAATGATTGGGGCCTTCTCCTTTGGTTGCTCAGGTCGCCCAGAGACATACAGGCCATTGCTCAGCTGATGTGATGGAAACCTTGAACCCATGTTTCAAACAGCAGAATAAGCTATATCTTAGTGTTCAACCACCCCTATAGTGTATTCAAGTGAGGCTATATTTGAGTCTTGATGCCTACAGCTATCCTTCTCATAGAACAACTTGTATCTTGCACCAGGATCTGACAAAGACATCAAACACATTTTGGTATTACATGTTCATCTTAGAACAAATAACGTGCATATAAAATAAAAATTATGATAGTAACAATCACACACGCTGGTTAGAAGATTTTAGATTAACAATCCTTCCAGACATCACATAGGGTTAACTATGGGTAAAACTAAGGGCTTGGTTGGTACATATTTTTTTTAAAAAAAATTATGTATATTAATTTCAGTTCTTACTGCATCATGTATTTCATTGCATGCTTTGGATTGTAGCACGGTGGAGTCCTAAGTCCTAACAGCGATTGCTATGCAGAACTTATCCTTCCCTATTTTCATTTCTGCCAACAGGGTAAACGCTAAACACTAGTAAAACCAAAAGTATATGAAATTCTTCGTTGGAACGCAGTAATTTTCCAGTCTCCACTAATCACGCCACAGAAAAATCCCTAAACCATACAGATTTCATGGAGACGCCTCCGCTGAAACAACTGACTAGTGACGATGCCAAGCATCTACATATTTTTTTTAAAAAAAAATTGAGACAAATGGTATTGAGAAGAACATTTTTCAGGAAAACGAAATCGCATCACATTCAAAACCCGGCGAAAAAAAAATTAAACACACATCGTAAGCCCTTACAAGGACGGATATTTCAAAATCTCACAGGAATCTCCATCCACCGACACAACGAAGCCCCACGCACAACGCTCGCAGACGGTCTCTACTCTCTAGTACAGTAGCATACCACTAGCCACTAGGGAGGGAGGGAGTGCTGCGAGAGAAGAACGGACACCGTACCTTCACGTCGACGGGAACCGAGATGGAGGCCGGCCGGTGGGCGGTGGCCGCGTCCCCCAAACCTCCTCGCCTGCAGCCGCGCGCGCGCGAGCAGGACCTCACGGTGGAGAAGACACAAGACTAGATGCCGTCCGCAGCTCGGCCTCCGGGAGAAGGCGGCCGGCGACCGGCCGTGAATGCGCGCCGGAAACACAGAGGAGAGGAGAGGAGAGGAGAGGGGGAGGTGGAGGGAGTAGAGACGAGGGGAAGGAGGGGCCGCAATTAAGTATAGACGCTTCTTCTCGTTGGCGTTAATAATTTAACAAGTTTTCCATTAAAATATTAGGCATTTGTCCCTAGAGAAAACTATTATATTTTTCTATTATATTTTCCATTGCAAATGCCTATTGTTAAATGACTAGATTGCCCCCTTCTTGCTCTGCTCTTTGGCAACACTTGAAAACGGTATAATTTCTATAAACATTTTCTATATGAAAATTATGAGAACAATTATTTTCTAATTGTTTGTTAGATTTTAGCATTGAATTTATTGATTCTACCCTTAAATAATCAGTATAGAGTAATTTCCATTTATAATTCATTATCCAAATTTTATTTTAGATCTTATTTGTTTTGGCTTGCTAATCGGTAACATAAATTATAATAATCTAATAAGTTAGAAGAACATATACTCGCACTCAAATCTTAGTACTTTACACTCTAGTTCAAGGGTACTATAGTTTTTATTATCCAAACATAATAATACATCCTGATAACAATCTATGTTACCAAACAACTTATAACTTTTTTTGAAATTATTACAAGCTAGCTTATTCACCTCTATGAACCAGATTATAATAATTCCAAGTTAAAACAAGCATGACCATTTTCAGATTTGCTACTGTTGCTGTTGAAATGAATGTAAATAAAAATTACAATACCTCTGGTTTTGAAAGGGCAAAATTACAAAAAGGAACCCCACAAAGTGCTGCCACAACTCCTAACAACAACTCATCCTGTTAGGAGTATCAACTACTCTCTCTATCTGTTATCTTCCACTCAAAAGAGGCAATCAATCGGATTCGGAAAGCAATTTCCAGCTAAGAACAGAGCTCCAGCCTCGAGCTATCCATGCATGCTTCGTTCAAAAAAGCTACCGGATTTAGCGTGTGTTTGATTGAGCCGTAGATTCTATAAAAACTGTTGTGAGTCGTGAGGTGTGGAAAAGATGTTGTGAACTATAAAAAAGCTGAGAAACTGTTTGATTGGAATAGCTGTGAATTTATATTTTGATAGTTCATGATGTTTAGTTACATTATTAATGTGTAATTTTACATGTAAATCATTCTAATCATGAATTTTTGTAATGTTTATATTAGAATTATATATTTTTAAATTATACTAAAATGATATATTTTACTAAAATTCCACTTTTTCAAATTTTACATGAACCGATATGTTTTAATAGCGTGGTAGGTAGTATTTATTCAAAGTTGAACCAAGAAGCTGTGAAATCTAGGTTATACTAGCTTTCAAATTTGTACTACGAGAATCTATAGATTATGAAAAAGCTGAGTGACCAAAAGAGTTGTTTGGTTCAGATTCTAGTTTCCGAGTCTGGAAGCTGGTTCAATCTGAACCAAACAGACCCTTACGTGTCACGTACCGTTCGTCTACCTGATCGACCATCGCTTGCAAGCGAGCACGCATCATTAACTCGCTTAATTACACTCTCTCTGCAGAGAGTCTTTGAGTAGATTGCACTGAAAGTCTCTGAAAAAAAGACACCACACATCTCCTCAGTTCTCACCTGCAGCTGCATGTTCGTACGTACTCGATCGTTGTTGTGCAGAATCCAGACGAATCGAAGCTTGATCGATCTATCCTCTCCCAGATCTCTGACGACTATCCTGCTGCTAATTAAACGGACGCAGCTCATGATCATTAAGGAGAGAATTATGCTTGCTGGTAACCAACGGTCGGTTCTTGTTCTTGTCGGTCGATCGATCCCCAAATACGTACGTACGTAGTACACATACACGTGAAGCTACAGGAGGTTCGTCCCAAACGGTCATCATATACACAGATCGAGAGATTAGAGCTCAAGTCCACATGGTTAGGGGAGAGCTAGTGTGCTGTGTTGGGCCCCTGCCTCATGCATGCCCTGGTTGGTGCCACCTAATTTGGCATCATCTCTCATCAACTAATTAACTAATAGTAGTAGCTCAAGCTCTAGCCCAATACAACCACTTACTCTGATATATACAGTGATACTACTGCTGATCACTCAGTGCTTGCATCCTCGTGCATTAAAAGATCGACGCGATAAGACTGTTATCATCAATACACTGGATTAGAGATAAGTAGCTTAACTAACAATAAGACATTAATGTTCTTTCGATATTTAAAAAATGCCCTCATAAAATCGTCGACGTGTCAAATGTCGACGGAGGTATAGTGATGTATTATATCATTTGTAAAGTTCATCTTTGGCTTCAGGGTTAATTCAGGGTTAAGACAAGTGAGCTGTGTGTCTGAACTTTGAAGGGGCTGAAGGTTTCGTACATCACAACACCACACCAGGCTAGCTAGTCTTTCCAACATGTAAGGTGGTGGAGATAATCATGCAAGGAAATGCTCCGATCCCTGTGGATCGATCATCAACCGGCCGGTGTGTGCTACCTGCTTGTTTGTGTTCTTTAAGATCTCGATCACAAAAGCTAGGAAAACTAGCTCGTTTAGAGCGGCCGCATGCACTAAAGCAAAGTTTTTTTTTTCAGAAGCAATGATCCTTGAACTCCTTTCTTTCCTGAATTTATATGTTCTTGGAAGAAACAGATTGAATAAATGCTGTAGAAGCAGGTGATGTGCTAGGACTCAAAGCATGCATGCATGCATGCATGCATGAATCTAGAAGCTCTTATATGATCAAATCCACTAGCAAACTCTAGCAGGTAAAGTGTTGAATTTTTCGCTTTTCGCCTCAGGAGATCGTGTTTAACTTCCCTTGTGTCTGAACTCTGACGACGACCCGTCTGAATGATCGTCACTTTGGCTGTTCTAGCTGGAATGGAACCTCGGAATATGCTAACAGCTATAATGTGCCGAAGTTTTTCGGATTCAACAGCTTCTCTTGTCTTGCTTGAGTTTTTCGAACGAGTTGCGTGTATCGAAAAATTTAAAGGTTTTAAGCGTGAAAAGAGAGTGAGCCATGCTACGATTCAATCTCAAAACTTTAGTTATAATACTATATTGAGCTGTATGCACCGATTGATCAATCAATTTATCCTAAAAATCTTAAAGTAGGATAAAGATGGATAATTCATTTGGTATTGTAATAATATAGAGGGTACATACGAGAAACTTGGTGTCTTTTTATTTTACTAACAATAAAGATATATACTAGAGATAAAAAAACAAATATAACTTATTGTAATTTATCTATAGCAATGCATATCAATAAGCTTTAACAATGCCTTAGTTTATTATTTTCAGAGCTATATACATGGATCCATTTACTTTACTCTATTACCTTATAGGAGTTAACAATTAAAATCAATTAAAATTAATCTATACAGTTCATAAAGTGTGTTTAAAATAAATAATTAAAAAAACAAATTTGACTACCCAGCTTGATTATATAAAGTAATCTGCATGCATATCGTCCACGTCGAATATTTGTTGAATATTTCTTTTTTGTAGTACATGTAATAATTAATATGCTAGCATCCAAATAAAGAAATAAATTTTTACATGTATATGAGCCCACACATATTAAAGGAGGATTATATTATCTATTACCTGTAGGAGGTAATAGGCCACACATATCAAATCTGAGAGCATCAAATTTGATATAGGGATCATCATATTCCTGTTATTCCCTAAAAACTAATTTGATGCACAATAGTTTTCCTATAATTTAAGCCATGTTTGGTTCTTTAGTCCTAAATTTTAGTCCCCTCATATCGGATGTTTGGATGCTATTTTAGAGTATTAAATGTAGATTATTTATAAACTCATTTCATAATTGGTGGATTATTCGTGAGACGAATCTAATGAGCCTAATTACGCCATGACTTTACAATGTGATGCTATAGTAAATATTTTCTAATCATGGATTAATTAGGCTTAAAAATTGTCTCGTGAATAATCCTCCAATTCTGTAATTATTTTTATAATCAGTTCAAGTTTAATCCTTCAAATTGATGTCCAAACATCTGATGTGACACGGACTAAACTTTAGTCCAGGAAACCAAACACCACCTTAGAATCCCTATTTTTTTAAACGAGGAAGGAGAAGTTAATCCTAAATTTAGGATATATAGCAAGAAATTTAGGGAATAGTTTAGGATAGAGATTTATTTATGGGTATTGTTGGAGTCTATTTTTTCATCAAAATGTTAAATTTTAAATTTAAGAACCTATATCAGAGCTCTCTTGAAAATCCTCTGAGCCATTAAATCGTACGTATTGAACGATCCACAAAATTAAGAAACGTTATAAAATTCTCCATATATATATAAAGTTGCATAATGACAAACAAACGGTTCTCTTGTTTGAAACTACTAAGCTGAGATAAATGTAGGCAATATATATCCACTTGGTAGCTAGGCGTATGGTTTCTTCTAGTTACCTCGATGAGCTTGCTCGAAGACGACATACCACGTGGACACTGTGGATGGGTCATCGTATCATGCATGCACCTGTACTTTGGTACCTACACATCCAAATATCCTACAGTGTACGTGTACAGCAGCTAGCACTGATATGGATACAGGAGACTGCATCTGCATCTGCATGCAGGGCCTATCTGAATTGTATTTGCTAAGTCTCATAATCACAGCCAATGGAATGTGGCCAGGCCAGCTGAATGCATGCATGCAAGCATGATCCGTTTTGGCAAAGTTAGATAAGCATGTGCAGATTTGATGCAATGTATCTCAAGTTACAGGGTTTCTTGATAAGACTATTCTATACTAGAAAGACCAAAGTAGCACTGTATTGGAACTTGGAATTTGTATCAGCAGATGAGGTAGAATCTGTATTCTGATAAGGTTTATCCAGACAGAATTATCATGGTTAGTTACTGCTTGTCCATTTGTTACTGAAAATTTGAGCATGTTTTTTTGGCAGGGTTGGCTTAAGAAGGCCGACCAAATTTTATTAAGATGAAAAATAGATGTACAAGGATTTACATCGGCAGGAGGTTACCGAAACTAAAGAAAAAACACATACAATGAGCCCTAGAAGGACCGTAATATAAGGCGAGAACTCTTTCCAAGCTAGAAGGTTTTTTTATGTCTCCCACCAATTGAATTGGAGTCCTTTTTGGTTGTGCCGAAAAATCATATTGTTTCTCTCTTTCCAAATACATCAGCAAACCAAGCCAAAAAAAATCCAAAGCTTTTCTCAAAAACTCATGGAAGACACATCTCATTGTTAACCACCGTTCCTGTAAGGAGGTTGTATGGGCATCCGATAGTTGGAATTTGATGCATAACCATGTTAGGATCAAACGCTAAACCAAGTTGGTATAAGTGCAGCTGGTAAGCAAGTGCAAACAAAGTGAGCTGACAAATGGAAGAGCAAAAGTTTCCTAGTGCAGTTTCTCACCTGTGAATTCTGAAGGATAATGGCAAGGCTACACAGAGTGACAGAGGCCATGCTGCCCATACATGATATATTGAAGGCCAAAACACCAAGCCACAAACACACAACAAGAAAGGCCAATGACATAAAGGCCAAAGGTGCCATACCCCAAGATCAAACAAAGGGAAACTTAAAGAATCCTCTGCATAGAGGGCTGCATGCAGTTGTTGAGAACTTGGGATGAGTTCAGTGCAGTTATTTCACTAACCCTACAATAGAACAGGGGAGGAGCCTAACCCTCACATGAGGGCATGAGGTGATGATCTGTTGCTGCTGTCAAACACTGTGATGGATTGATGGTTACCTCAAGAAAAAGGGCAGATGATAAATGAGCATGGCTGATGATTCTTGATTCTCTATATAAATGCCTCCTAAGAGATCAGGAGCTTCTTCAGGCCTTTTCTGAAGACATATAATGTTAAGAGTTCAGACAACAAAATTCTACTCCTCAGCCATGTAAATTGTACGCGAGAGGTCTTACCTGTCAGTGACAAAATCACGATCTCATTTGAAATTGTACACCAATTGGTTGTTTATTAAACTAAACTAGATTAGATTAAACTGTCGGAGGGTTGGTAGTAAGAAAACGATAGCTCTACTACCGAAACAGCTGCCGGTGCCAGGTGCAATATTCAATTTGCCGGCTATCCCTACAAAAACGAAGAGAGTCTCCCCCGGCACATGCGTGCGAGCGACACGAACGGGAGAAAGAGATCGCAGAGAGACAGATGAGACACGAGCTAGCTGATTTGTGATGCGTCCATTAAATTATTTTAATACGAGGGCTATATGGCATTGGAAACAGGGACTTTTCACCGAATATGCGTGCATGAAAGTATCCAAATACTCAGTTTGCAGTGAGCAATATCCCATTGGATATACCAAGTCTCTGAACACTATAAAAAAATAGGAAATAAACTTCCAGCCGCTTCACTCAATATGCGTACAGGAAACGTATCCAAATACTCAGTTTGTAGCGAGCGATATCCCATTGGATATGTTAGCTCTCCGAGCACTACAAGTAAACATGAAACTTTCGTCGGTCAAAGCCAACGAAAGTTAGGTCAATACCGACGAAAGAAACTAAATTTTATCGGCAAAATTATAACTTCCATCGGCAAAACTCTAACTTTCGTTGACATTTAGCTGACGGAGGCATTTCGACGAAAAATAGCTAACTTCCATCGACCGCCGACGAAAATTACGTAACTTCAATTAGCCAGGCGTGGCCAACGGAAGTTAGCGGTAATTTTTGGCCACTTCATCAAAATAGCTAACTTCCGTCGGCTACCACTGGACCGATGGAAGATAATGCCCCTAACTTCCATTGGCTATAGTCAACCGACGGAAGTTAATGCTCACTAATTTTCATCGGCCTGCAGAAGCCGACAGAAGTTATTTAATTTCCGTCGGTTTTTAAAAATACCGACGAAAATTAAAAAAACCGACGAAAATTTACTGTTTTCGTAGCTGATACAGTGAGATTCATACTTCATAAGCTCAAATAGAATTATAGAAAAGAGCAATGTGTGTAAGTTCTTCGAATTTTAATGCATATATACCCCGTAGCTAGATGTATGACACATGTATCGGTGTATTTCCATTCTATCCGATTTTCTCGGCAGCAAAAAGATTACAAAGAAAGTACCACCGGACCGAAGAACACAGTAAGAAGGGCGATCAAATCGCAATGCAAAAAGCACTCGATCGATAGAAGGGTCGGTGAACACAGCTATGTTGTGAAAGGATGTGAGTTAGCTGGCATCAAATCTCTTCAGAACTCCATTGTTAAGCGTGCTCAGGTGGAAGTAGTATCAGGATGGATGACCTCCTGAAAAGTTCTCAGTTCATATCCCCGACACACTCATGACCTTTCAAACAAGGTCGGCCCATGTGGCCTATTTCAAAAAAAAAACACAGCTATGTACGTACTGTACTGTCTCTTTCCCGAGTTTTCTGAACTTCTTTTCAGATCTTTTGCCATTTGGCATCCCCCCAAACGGCTCGACTAAAACGAAGGTTGCATGATTGAATCAACCACTAAAGAGAAAAGGAGGGGGGGCGTCGTCACTGTGACAGAACATGGCACCGGAGCTCTCTAGCAAGGCCACCACGATGATCTATGATTTGTATAATATATTAAGATAATTTAAGCTTTTATTTTTAATGCAAAATAAAAACTAGATTAGTTAGATATAAGGGTGAGTTTGGTTCCGCCGTGAGCTGTGAAAAAGATTTTGTGAGTTGCCGGCTGTGAAAAAACTGAAAGTCATTTGGTTTAAGCAGTAGTGAGGTGACTGTTTTTTATAAATGGCATAATTTTCATCGTTATAATATTACATGCATATAAATAGGAAATGGATAAACATTGATGCAACTAAATAACTAGAAAATATATTAGATAAATAAAAAAGTATATATTTCATTTCATAAAGTAACTGAGCTGTATCATGAAATTGTGCAATGTAATATAAGTCATAATGATGTTGGATCAATCAAGACACCTTGAATTCATGCTATCCAATTTGTACTAAAAAGTATAAAAGAGATGCAAAAAAATAGAGTCTAAGTTACTTTCAAATTTATACTAAAAAATCTACTTTTCGTTGGAGAAACAGGTTTGATAAAACTTTTTGGTTCAGCTTCTATTTTTTCAAAACATAAACATGTTTCAAAAGCAGAACAAAAAACCCTAAATATCATTAATCCCTTACAACTCTAAATCCAAAATTTGTTAGAATTAGAATTAGATTAGAACAGTTGCAAAAAAAATCTGAATCGTAGCCGTACCAATCAGGCATAGACATGAACGGCCCAACGTAATTGGGCCTTCGGCTCCTTGCGCCGCACCCGAGTCGATCCCCTCATCCTCTCGGCGGGCGTCGATTCTTCCGTGTCTCGCTATCCTCGCCATCGCCGCCTGCGCCGATCTCCATCCCGCCGCTGCTTCCGCCGCGTACTCGCCGGTGAGAGCCCGTACGGGCACCCTCTTTCTCGTTTCTCGCCGTCCACACCTTTTCTCTTCGCCTGAACCTTAGCTTAACTCGTAGATCTGGAAGCTTTTTTTTTGTCAGGACCCGACCGGATTCGCGTCCGATTTGGATCGATCTCTGCCTTGACCTTATTGCTACTAGCGGTTTGTTTCCAGAGAAATTTGGGGGGTTCAGCTGTATCCCCCATGCCCCACGCGACGTCTGCCCCCGTGGGCATGTATCCTCAGCAGAGACTGGATGATCATGCTCAGGGTCCAGGGATCTATGCCGTACAGCAGAATCAATTCATGGGGAATACGCTCATACCACTCGCTTACAGGATCCCAACGTAAGCTGTTTCCTTCTGACCCTGAGCAATATGTTTTGCATATGAATTTGCTATGTAGACTATCGAGCATATTTCCTTCACGTCTGCATCGTAAGTTCGTAACGGGCGGAAAATGTGGAATAATTGTGACAAAGTTGCAAAGAGTTTTAGAAGTAAAGCGAGAGCAGTGACTCTACTAAAAACACAACATGGATATGTTCACGGATGAAAATATCTTAGAATCTTCAGTAAAATATATTTACCTTTCAGGGTATGTTGTTTTCCTAGTGTCAATTTATGAATTCACAAATATATCCATGAATCCCTTGTATGCTATGCTGCTTTATCCATAAATTTACTTTGATTACTTGATTAGTGCCCAAATCAGCAACTTCATATACAAAATGTCATTGGCTTATGGTAACTTACCCGAGGGTAGGCTGAAGAACTCAATTCATATGCCTTACATAGTTACATTATCAAGAAATTTCGAAGCCAGAATGTAGTATATGAGACAAATCATATACATATACATATACATATACATATACTATACACACACATATATATGCACATGCCTTTTGTAAGATGGCATGAACATTCCATAACTATATGATTTTGATTATTAATGAGTGGCACCTCACAAGTTGAATGTGTTGCACATGTAAGCGAATTATAAAATTTACCTTCTCTTGAGAGAACGACAATCATTTTGATTACCTTCTCATGCTGGTCATGAGGTATCTAGGAGTAGTGCAAAGCATTATGGTGTGTTCCGCACTTCCGCAAAGTGAGTTTGTTCTCTCCATGTTTATTCCATCCTTTGTGTTAAAAGGGAAAGTGTCGGTGCATTGGCTGGTGAAGAGCAAGGACAGGATGCCAGGCAGCAACATGGGCCTCAGAGACAAGTTATTGTGAGGAGGTTTCACTTTGCTTTTCAGCTTGACCTGGCCCTGATCATCAAGTTAGCAGCAGTTGTCTTTCTGTTCAGCCAGGAAGGATCAAAGCAAAGGCTGTTTCTTCTCATAATGTTTGCCTCATTAATTTACTTGTGAGTACTCTGCTTCATCACCCCAACACACACACACACAAACAAAATTGATCATCGTTTTTTTTTATTTTGTATATCCTTTTGGCTTATTGTGTGGTGTTACATAAATTTGTCATTCCATCTCTTGCAGATATCAAACTGGCGCAATTACACCTTTACTAAGATATCTGCAGCGAGTAGCAGGAGCTGCTGCCCGTCCACCGCAGGCTCCTGCTCGCCCAGAGAACCGTGCTCCTCTAGCTGCTCAGAATGATGGCAATGTTCAACCACCTGGTAGTTGGTCTTAAACTGCACTTCATATTGTATTGCATTTTATCTGTTGTATTGTGTATTGCAATCATCAGATACACCATTTGAATATGTCTATCATCATGACATTGCAATTTCCCTTTTTACTGCTGCTAATCCGGTAATCCCTCATTGGAGGTTCATCCTGCTAGTTTATTTCTGAACACTTGCATAGTTGCATGGTACACGAGCGTACATACATTGCAAAATGAATGTTATTAGTTTCAAATTAAATACTTAGATAGGATGGATATCAAATCTGCTTGCCTTGTTTGATCACTTGGTTCATGTAAATATGTAATGGCGCCTCCTGCTATAATATGGCTGGTTACTTTCCAATTATCATTTGACATGCAGCTTCTAGTGATTGGTAATCTCACATTTAGCAGGCAGTATAAATATTTAGCTGACAGTACCAATATGAAATCTCAATTTGCTTCTCAGGGGGAAATCTTGCAGACCCTGCAAACCTTGACCAAGCTGCAGAGAACCAGGAACCAGGGGCAGCCGCTGGTAATGAGAACCAGCAAGAGGCTGGGGGAGAAAGGAACAGGCACAATTGGCTTGGAGGCATCTTGAGGGAGGTCCAGCTGGTTGTTGTAGGATTTGTTGCGTCACTTCTCCCTGGCTTTCAGCACAATGACTAGGTCTCATCCCATTACTGCTCAATTTTCTAGTGGCAATGTAACTATTCATCATGTCATAGGCGACAAGAAAAATGGTATAAAGCAGCTGAAATAAGAGTCTGCTATAGAACCAACTGCAGTGTTGCTGTTAGTATTAGTTCCAAAGTGCTACTGTTATTTTTCTAATGGTTTTGTATACGGCATATGACTTATCAAGTGTTCCATTGTTTTGCTGTTAATAAACTAATCTTTCAGTGGACAGAAGTCCTATTCTGCGCAGCAGGCAGTTCATATGTGAAAGAGGCTGGGATAATTTTTGTTCCATTATCTGAAAAATGTTCATATGTAAAAAGAGAGACAACCCACCCCAAAATAGTTGGACCATATTTCAGAGCTGGCTGTTATTTTGCAGGTAAGGGTCTGTTTGGGAACATAGTTTTTTGTAATTTTGGAAGTAATATTGCAGTATTGAACAATATTGCAGTATAATATACTAAAAGGTATTTGACAATTTTATCTGAAATTTCTGTAAAGTAAACTACAATATTAGAAATATTGTACTCAATCTACAATATTGAAAACTTTAGTACAAATCATTTTTTTAAAACTGTGGTATTATAAACTATAGTATTGGTATTGTCATGGATGTAGTATAGTATAATTTTTAAAATACTGTAGTTTTTAAAAACTGTGTTTCCAAACAAGGCATAAGAGGTTTACTTTGATAGTCGGCACAAAAATCTGTTTTGTTGTGAATTCTGCAAAGCTTGGAGCCTCGATTTATGACAGCTTCCTCACATCCACATTTTTTTTCCATTTTTTGTCTAAATTTTGCTGTATTTTCTCTAATTTGAAACAATGTTCTTGTTTTAAATTCGAATAAAAGAGGAAAATAAATCCTCGCCGTTTGCGCGTTATTGCAATTTGCAAATTGCAAGTATCGGCCGCCAATGGACTGATAAGACCGCATTGCGAAAGTTTGTTTAAATCAATAAAGAAAGCCTCATCTAATGGTTTCTCCGAGTTATGACGAAATCTGCAACTAAAAATCAAGAGAAACAGGCTAGTAAAAACTTCACTAGCCTAAAGAAATTATATTAAGGAGTGACAATGGCCTGACTATGCTATCTATTGTTAACAAATCTGCAGTTCTTCTCCAATGTACACAGGTTCCTGCAACAAAATGTCTCCTATATATTCCTAGTATGTGGGATTTTGAGTGCTGGGTGCCCATGCCCTGCACTCTGCACAACTCAAAAAAGGGTGTAGTTTGAGAATAAGTTCAAGAGATTGTTCATGGATTCAGGATAGAACTTCCTCGCGAACAAGTAGCACGGTCTCTTCACTCCATTCCATAAGCAAGGATTTTGCGTAGCCACTTTCTGTACAAGCATGAGAAGAGCATCAGCGCCTTTTATCCACAGTGAAAATTATGTCAGTTAAAATGTGTATATGTACATGCAATATGTAATACAAAACTGAGATTTAGGGAGAGAAAAATGCCATTGAATTATGGAATGGACTTGGATTTTGTCAGGGTCAACTACTTAATGGCCTTACAGCTGCCTAGTGTTAGCTATCTGGTTCAATGGCATATAGCCTTATTGACCAGGAGTATGACACCCTTTCCTAGAAACTGTTAATTTTACATTGAACTGCATTATTATTATTATAACGAACTCTGTTTCACCTGCGTAATCCATTTTGCAGTGACATATCTAGAAATAACACCTTTTACTGTCAATATCCAAATTACCCTTAATTAGTGTGGATCTTATAATTCACAGAGAAACTACCCATGAACAAGTATGGTATTTAACTACTTCCCATGAATATTGTTGTTGTTCTTGTTGTGTGTGTGTGAGAGAGAAGAAAACCTTGCCGTCGCTGGTAACATGGTAGCTCATGTCAACTGACTGCAAAAATATCACAGTACTGAAAGTAAGATTAGCATGCTATTATATTATTCATTATAAACGGTGACAGGACAAACATACTGCTATATTCTTCAGAAGCTCGTATGTAACATCATTTGTCCGATAAGCTTTTGGATGCCACTTCCCTTCAGACCAATCAACATGGGTCACAGACCAATTGGCGATTCCATATATGGATCCATCATCTGGTAATACAAACACAAATACACAATATAAATAGGCCGCAGTGGATATTATGGGGATGATATAAAATTTCATTATTTTCAATATAATGATATAAGCATGTAACATGGATAACTTTTCATGATATGAAGGCAATTTCTGTACTGACATGGAATAGTGTTGGCAAATAATGCTCGTCAGCATAGCAATTGCGACCATATTTCATCCCAGGCTGCAAAAAGGCAAATAGTGGATCATCAGATATGCTACCCCAGCACTTAATACATATTGCAGCAGACAACAAAGGGTCCCTAAGTCATGGAATAAAATTTAGTTCGTGTCATATCGGATGTTTGGACATCAAATTGAAGGACTAAAAATAAACTAATTATAAAAACAATTGTAGAATCGAAGGATAATTCACGAGACAAATTTATTAAGCCTAATTAATCCATGATTAGCAAATGTTTACTGTAGTATCACATTGTCAAATCATAACGTAATTAGTCTCATTAAATTCGTCTTGCAAATAATCCACCGATTATGAATGGATTTTGTAAATAATCTACCTTTAATACTCTAAAATAATATCTAAACATTCGATGTGACAGAGACTAAGATTTAGTCCCTCAAACCAAACACCCCTAAATACATGGGTGTATTGTAGTACAATAGTTACTAGTTCATAAAAATCTGATACACATGCACGCAAACAACTATAAGGGCCTATACAAAATAAGGTACCGACTGCCTTTTGGATTCAAAACATACATAAGAGTAAATATTATGTGTAACCTCACAGTCATAGATAATTCAAGAACACACCACATCGTCTAACAACAAACAACAAAGTGTCCAACTAAATAGAAAGTACATAGATGTAGCAAGATCCTGACATTTGAACAGAACAGTATGGTATAAATCAGAAATGTTATGCTCAGTTTATGCAACAATATAACAAGCACATATCTGCACCTGTACTGGTAAAAGTTGGGACCTTACCTTACAATAAAGCTTGAACTTAGTATAATAAAGATTGTCCGCGATTATGAGCAATGCATGCTGACGCTTGACTGAGAACCATTGAAATATTTAAAAACACTGCTGAAATGGATTCTTTCAGATGAAAATAACTATTGGCAAAACAAAATATAAGAGAAAATAAGCACAGATCAGTAGATCACTATAAAAATTTATGCAGCAATTAAACATCAAGGTGATCATTTATCTGGCTCAAAAGTTCAAAAGGCATTGTACCGAATGACATCCAAGGAACAACTTTAAGAGTTTAAAGTTCAAATAAAAATCGGCATCATGGAGAATTTTTTCTATAGATAATAAAATGTTCCATAAAGTGAGGACAACACCGTGATAATTTAACTTTTTTGGAGGTGAAAGGATACCGAATGACAAACAACCCATGGGTGGTGGGGGTGGCTAGGGCTTGAGCCCCACCCCTAGCTCCTTATTGTTATGAAATTGTATAATCTTTGAACTTTTTGAATAATTAGTTAAGAATAGTTGGATCAGCCCTAAGCATGACATATTTTTGGCTCCACCCCTACAACCCACTAACTTAGTTTGAGAACATGTAAGATAGACTTTTACACTTACCTGTGAACCCTTCCTGAAGTCACACTCTCTAACCTCAGGTAACATGTTTTTTGAGTATCTAAAATTTCCATGTGGTCCAGGATCATAAAAGCTATCTAAGGAAATAAGGAGAAAGTAAGCAGTAGAAATAATTACCACAAAATTACTTCTCTGACAGTAATTTAAAATGAAATCTAAGAAACTCTGCTGAAATCTCAACACTATCATCACATGTTAAAGTCAGTTTAACTGTTTAAGAGTTAACAAGTGTAATAAATAAATGACAGTTGAGACAAGTCCTCAAAATAACCAACTTACGAATCAATAAAACTGATATTTGTTCCTACCAGGTGTCAAAATTGTGCAAAGGTACACAGCTGTAACCACACGAAAACTGAGATCAGATCAAATGTATTATCAAAGATAATGAGATGAATTCGATCCAGGATTTTTGAACCTATCAGAAAGCAACACAAAATGCTGATTATCAATGTCTTCTAGTGCATTCGCCAATAACCTTCTCTCTGCATCAACCATGGAAATCTTACCCCATAGTCCATACTACCTGCAGCAAAAAATAAAACAATTGCACTATTACCTACAGCCTCCAAACACCATGATAAAACATGATTTGAAAGGCGGATAATGAATATCAGTCTAGGAAACATAGCAGCGAAATTTGTCATAAAAATAACGCCAACATTAATCTTCATTTTCATAAAACCAGCTCTTAATGAACATGGAAAGTGCATGCCTGTTATTAACAGGCACTGAAATTGTACATTTATAGTATAATACCTTTTCACTGTGTATGTCTCGACCAATAAACAAGGGACTGAAATGTTCTGGTTTCTCCCTCGAGGCATGAACATATATAGTATATTTTCCCTCATGATCCTGCAGAAACAATAAGAGAAAACAAGGATAAATAACACTCGGTGAAAATAGGTGGTACAAGAATTATGAATATGATACCATGTTGATGTTTATCCTTATATAATAAAAGGGTTATTTTACAGTTCGTGAGGAGGTTAGCAGGAGGTACCACATTTTTATTGTTAATTTTGGTACCACCTGGTACCTCATGTGTCATGAGGTACCAAAATTAACACTGAAAAATATGGTACCTCCTGGTACCTCCTCAAGGACTGTAAAATTTCTTATAATAAAATGTTATAAAGTAACAGTATAAATATTAATAAAATGAACGCAGTTATACAAAAGCTCTTAAATTTTCAAGAAAATCCACATCTAAATCTTGCTTATTGGATAGATGCAAATGATAATGCCCATAGTTACAATTTATAGCATCAATGTAGAAACTTCAGTTATATATTATGCTTAAATCTATAATGTAGTATAAATGAACACCCACTGTTCATTTAGATGCAAAACCCAATGGCAAAACACATGACAACGAATATCAACAAGATACATGAATCCACAAATATAGTAGAAGAAAAGCGAAAACGAACCTCGAAAAATCTCTCCCATAATCTTTCAAATGGCAATGTGCCAGGAGTTAGGAACATGAAAGCAATCTTCGATTTCCTAGACTTAATGTCCAGAGCGTCGAACCTCGGTTACGTAGCTTGTAGCCGCTGTCCGTCTTCTCCGGTGAGGTTAGACCTCTGGCTTGAGAGAGAAGAAGAGATTAGGGAATAGTTTTCTTGCTTAATTCACTTCATGTCCGCTTACATGAATATATGGCCATCAGCCCACTAATTTAGGAACTAATGAAAGGAAGGAACTACTAATAGGAAGGAACTATAATAGAAAGCTATCTATTTTCCATCTTAGCCACTTGCCATGTCTTCCTCTTCACGCGCGCCTGCTGTGCGCATCGCGCGTTCCGCTGCGCGTCGCACATCCCGTGCCCGACGCCGCCTGGTGTATGTATGGCCGTAACGCCTGGACATGACACTTAACAGGAGGTGTTGATAGGATCTGTTTAAAAACAACATGTGAGGCCCTCTCTTGATCTGTTAATTCCCTGACAGGCTCCACAGGAAGCCAATCTCTCATAGGAGATGTGTAATGCTGGGGCGGGTAGAGATAAGCCCAGACTGTTGCAATGGAGACAAAAGCTGCAAGAAGTATGCACACACGTTTTTTTGGAGAAGTCCCTGCACGAGGCAGAGGAACAGCCTTTGTATCCTTGATCCCTAACTGCCACCATTGGTGCGACTTCATCTACTAAATCTTCACAGATAAAGCTTAACCCACATTACCCTCAGATTTTACCAGGCTTGCTGCAATGATTTGTAGCAGATATCCAGATTCCAGAGCTAAAATTGAGACAATCACCTCTTGCTCCTATGTGTTTTTCTGCAAAAAAGTATAGCAAGATAGTTGGCAAAAATGTTATTACTAGATACTCCCTCCATTTCATATTATAGGTCTCTAACTTTGACTAAATTTAAATAAAAATATACTACTCCATTATACACAATATCAAATAAATGCTCTACTAAGAGATATTTCACGTTAGATTTAATGAAACTAATTTGGTGTTGTAATTATTAGTATATATATATATTTTAAAAAGTTAAAGTTTGATAAGTTTTACTCGTAAAGGTATTAGAACATTATGACATTTGTTTGACGAAATGCAGTAAAGAAATCTCTCCATTGATCTTTGTGATCTAGTACGGAATGCATGCTCTCAGATCACAACAAGAAGCGTAACCAAAAACAACAGTTAAAGAAACACAAACTACTATCAGTAATTCAGTATTGCACCGCGCGCACATCAAAAAAGGAAACAGGGAAGAAACTGGATAGGTTAAATTGGAGGGAAGAAATCAATACAAGTTCAGATGGATCTCCATTCTATGCCACGCCGGCGGATGAAGTGACAAACGGAGGATGGAGGGTTCCGAGAGAAGAACAAATACCTTCAGTTCGATTCGAACCATCAAGCGGGGGCCGTGCTCCAACCAGCTGCCGGGCGTGCGCGCAAGGAGGCCGCTCAACGGAGCCCGCCGTTGCCTGTCTCGCCGCGCGTGGAAGAGGTGGCGAAACTCGCGACAAGGGATGGGACTACTTGGGAGGAAGAAGACGAGCAGAACACCGGGGCGAATCGAATCAACGGGAAACGCGCGAATCGAACCGCTCGCACCTCGTTGAATCCGCGCGAGATGCCGAGATCCCGATCAACAATCCGCCAGTTAACTAGCTAAAATGGTACGAATCTAGCAGGAGAGGCGTGTGGAGAGGCGTGTGCCCCTCGTAGGGCAGGACGACGGCGAGGAGCCGGAGATTGATCGCGGGAGCCGCGAATCTCTGGGTTTATATCCGATCGGCGAACCCGGCAATGCCGGCGAGGCCGCGGCCAAACCGGGGAGCCCACCGACCGAAATACCGGATAACCGTTTCCGAACGATTCTGCTTCTGTGGTTAACCGTTAAATCAAGCCGGTTATTTGTTTAACTGGACATATTAAACTAATGTGTTTACTTTTTGTTAGTTCCGTTGGGTTAATTTTTTTTTATATCATTACAATTTTTACAATTTTAAATATGTCATCTGTTTGTCGGTGGTATTTTTCAAATTACAGGAAATTATAAAAACATTTTTATAAATTTTTGTTTAGATTTGAATTATAACAATCTAATTTATAGAAAAAGCTGAGTTCCACTGGCTTATTAATTTTTTATAATATTTACTCTAAATTATAATAAATTGATAGAATAAGTTTTCATGTTTATTTCAACTTATAAAAAATTGTTATAATCTAAAGCTGAAACAACTAGAATCTTATTATACCAACTAATTATAATCTAGAGTGAAGATTATAACAATCTAGTATACTAGTAGAACCCAACTTTTTGTATAAATTGAATTTTTATAATCCAAAGTCGAAACAAACTTGCCCTTAATATTTATGACACGTGGTAGAACAAACACTACTAATATATACTCTCTCATTAATATTAAAAAGGTGGTAGAAATATATTAGTATCCTTTATTAATATTTGGAAATAGGTAAGGTGTGTGGCTCATTGTGGGTGTGTGTGGGATAAGTAGTACTGATAGGGGTATTATATGAAGTTTTAGGGGGAAACCAATTTTGAGGTTAGAAAATTAAAAAATATCGTACTTGGCACAAAATCAAATGGTCTGTTCATCCATGGCCCAACAAGCTATTTGGTTTTTGTTTTTGCCTTGTAAAGACAAGCGATGGATTCTGTTCTTAGCTCGGCCAGGACTGGGAGGCAGTTGAGCCAGCCCAAGATCACTATGGCCGGGTCCCGATCCATGCGTCATCGCGTCGACGACAACATCCATACGTCCGTCCGTCGCGGCGGCGACTTCACTTCACCGGCGACGGCGACGGCGACGCACGCGCGCGCGCGCGCGCCCGCCGTTGGAGACGGGAACCTTCGCGCCCGCGCGCGGCGGAGCAGGAAAAGAAAAGGCGTCCCGTTGATTTCAGCCGCGACCGAGGACTCGAGGACGCGCGGCGCGCGCGCGTGCCGGCTAGAACACGTACGTCGCCGCGATAGGAGCTAGCTAAGCAAGAAACCGGTGGCGTACGTCGGCGCCTGACACTGACAGGTCAGTCACCGGACAAATTTCCAAGTGTCAACCTCGGTATCTCGTTCGTGTCGTGCATCGAATATAACTTCTCAGCTGGTCTCTGGAAGACTGGAACAACACATCTCTGAACAATCGCAGCCACATTCTCTTCAAACCTAACCTAGGCGACACACTGCAGAAAAGAAGTGCCCAGCCAAGCCATGACCAAAGTCAGATTGTTAGATTGACCGTAACAAACCAGGTAGCTTCCTTTGAAAGGGACGTGAGTTAGCTGACACCAAATTTTCTCATAATTCCATTGTTAAGTGTGTTCAGGTGACCTTCAAACAAAGTCGAGTCTATGTGGCTTATTTCAAAAAAAAACAGGTAGCTTTCGTCGGCCTTTCTCGACGGAAAAGAAGCCAACTTCGTTGACAAAAATCTAACTTTGACATCTGACCGATAGAAGCGCTTCAATGAAAAATAGCTAACTTTCATAGACATATTTTACAATCGAGTCCCTCCACGTCGCCTAGCTCGATCTACTCTAGATGCTTGTATGTATGTTGAACTAATTCACAATTTTTCTAATTGATTAGGTTTTGATTGAATTGGCTAACCGATTAATATGCTATGTTATCGAGTACGAGTTAACAACCGGTCAGTTTTTCTAACACCAGATACAAATAAATACTATAATTCAACCTAAATTTCTCCAGGGTTCGACTGTTCATGCCCTAACTAATTTAACTGTCAGTAGCTTGCTAGCTCGCGGCACGCGGCGCAGGCTCCCGATATGATGCTTGCTTTCTGCATCTGCAATACAATACTATCACTTGCTGCATCATCCACCGACCTTGCATGCTCGTCGTCGTCGGCTCTTTGACCGGCCGAGAATCTCTCCGATCAGTTCACTGTTCTTCTGGCCATGGAAGCAGCTAGCTAGCTAGCCAATGGCGTGATATATACAGGTAATCGTACTGTTATGTGCGTGTTTTTTTCCTGAAACTGCAGTTAAAATAGTAGCTAATGCCGTAGGGGCGGTTACAGCTGGTAGTACACCGTACACGCGAAGAGATTAACCTAATTAGCAGCAAGGACTTGACCGTTGGTGATTCCGGATTTGATCCGGTGAGCGGCCCAGACCGGATGCTAGCTAAGCTAAGCTGATGGTTTTGTTCCGCTGGTTTGCCCTGAATTTGACTGAAAATTGCTGGAAATTTTCTCACAAGTTTGCACTAAAGGGATTGAATTCGCGAACGGACAAATTGAACTTCGGACAGCCGCAACTACTTTTAAAATAAATGATTCGAAATCTAAACCGAGATCACGAAAATCAAAAACCATAGAATTTAAAAACGAACTATAATCTAGAAGCTAGGCTTTTTAAGCTGGATACTCCGACTAACCGACTATTGAGAGCTAGAAACTAAAACAAATAGATTATATATTATATATTTGTATGCATTCTACAATTTTTTTACTGACGGTTTCACTGCTACACTGGATCACATTAATGCGAAGAGGATTTCGTTTTCACATGACGGGCAAGTTGTACAGCTCATGAGAGACTCCCCGAAGTATAACCTGTGATTTGTCATGTTCGTTCTGGTCCAAGCAGCGCTTGTTAATAGGAATAGTTAATGCATCCATGTTAATCCTAATCGTAGATTCTTTCCGTCCAGCTCGTGGCCAAGTACGTGCCATGCACAGTGCGTGCGTCATGTGTCACCGCTTGCGAGATGCATTTTTTTTCTAGAAACTACTATACTACAGGGGTGTTTCGTTACCGCGACTAGATTTTAGTCCCCGCCATATCAAATGTTTAAATATTATTTTGAAGTATTAAATGTAGACTACTTATAAAACCCATTTATAATCGAGTGGATTATTCACGAGACGATCCTAATAAGACTAATTACGTCGTGATTTGATAATGTGATGCTACGGTAAATATTTACAAATCATAGATTAATTAGACTTAATAGATTCGTCTCGTGAATAATCATCTGATTATGTAATTATTTTTATAATTAATTCATATCTAGTCTTTCAAATTGATATCTAAATATGAGATATGACACGGATTAAACTTTAGCCAACGGAACCAAACGCCGAGTTCTCATTTGGAATTTGAGATCCTGTTGTGATGTTAGGATTTTCTGACATAGGAGACAATCATTAGGTCTTAGTCGTTCTACCGAGATTTGATGATGCGCGGCGATGGTTTTGATGCGACCAAAAACCTCTGTATAGAGTGAGGTTATAAAGGGAACTGACTCCTCTACAGTGTCAGAACGTACGAGGACGATCGTGTTTCGGAGCCGTCTGATCTCAATCGTTCGGCGCGAAGCTCTTTTTAAGAAATATGTATATTCATATGATGATTCCGGCGGATAATCTGCCTAGGCCACAATAGATGGTATAGCAGGTTTTGGTTTTTTTAACTGCCTTCCTAGTTTATGTTTATGACGAAGGTACAACTTGTACTAATCGTGTTTGTTAATTGTGATTTAAGGGAAAAGAGATGCTCTAATTAATTAGTGCCGATTATAATGGAGCTTCAAGTATGTCACGTGTACCATTTCAAATTGCAACTATATTATACAGATGAGAAACACATTTGTTTTAGCCGAAGTTTTTAGTAACTAGCTGGTAAAATAGAGAAGTTAATGTTTTCTGACTTCTGTATTTTAGTTTATATAGATTCTTATAACCTAGATTCCGAATCTAAATCGTTTATTTCATTTTTAGATAAAACTATAAAACTGTAAGTATACTCTTATTCTCAACATCGCTTCGTCCGTGAGGCTGATATGACTAAGGACCTATTTTGAGGAGCTTCTGGCAGCTGCAGCTATTTATAAAATCTAAAGTTATAACAAACAGTCCAAATTTTAGTTCAAATTGTGAGAATCAGTAACCGCGGAGTCTAGAAATGAATTAGAATCTAAAAGCTACAAAACACTAGTTTCTAGATACTCTAACTATCTAGCTACTCCAACTAGCTAGCTACTAAAAATCTATAGCTACCGAAAGTTTACCCAAACATGCCCTAACAGAAAGAGCGACTTGTCATCAACCTAGTGTGCCTCATGTCACTTAGCTAACTGTGTCTTTTAAGGACAAGAGTGATAGTTCTTAGGGTTTTAGGTGATCTCTAGGGTTAGGTCTAGCAGAGTGTAGACTTAGGGTTACCTTTGGGTGTGCTCCGGGATGAGGAGGACGCCATGGCAATGGTGGCCATGGTGTGGAAGTCCGGCTATTGACGGTGAAGGGGGGCTTCCCGTCGCTCCAACACAAATGCGTAGATCGGGTGACTTAGCAGTGGAGTCCTGTTCTCTCAGAACGAACTCCTTATATATATGTGTTGTGCGATGGGGGCCCCTTCAACAGGTTAGTGGAGTGCGCCCCCGATCAGGGCGCTTGACATTAGGGGTTAGTTAGCCTAATTCCGAATTACCAGGGAGGAGAGGGATTCGGTCCCCTTCTCCTCCCCGAGAGCTAATACTAACATTCTCCCCCTAGATCTCGACTTAGTTCTTAACTTAACTTAACATTACACCTATTCCATTATAGATCAATGCATAGAGCATGCTGCATCATAATAGTCAGTTACGTACTATATGACTCAACAACTACAATGCACATTTCCATTTTGAAACAGTTTCTCAACTCATTTTGGGCCCTTATAAATCCATAGATCATAGGCTTACCTTAAACCCATGTCGACTAAGTGTTCTCTGAACACATTGGGAGGTAAGCCCTTTTGTGAGCGGATCCGCAAGCGTTCGCTTGATACTTATATGCTCTACTTATTATTTGATCTTGGATTCTCTCCTCAACAATATAACACTTAACTTAGATGTGTTTGGCAGCAACACACTTCTTGTTGTTATAGGAGAAATATACTGTTGACTCATCGTCACAGTATAACTTAAGTGGTTCTAAAATGCTGTCGACCACTCTTAAAACCGGAATAAATTTCTTAAAAACATAGTGCCTGTCCGGCGACCTCATAACATATTACAAATTCGGCATACATCGTGGAAGATGCCGTCACAGTTTGTTTGGAGCTTTTCCACGACACAGCTCCCTTCGCGAGTGTGAATACACAACTTAATGTGGACTACTTAGCATTTACTCATCTCGCAAGGTCTTAATTTGTATAACCCGCAATCGCTAGGTTATCTAATCTTACATACGTTAGCATGAGGTCGTTGTGCCTTATATAAATCTCAATGCTTTCTTAATTTAATCCAGCGATCTATTTCTGGATTTTCTGATATCTGCCAAGCATTCCGGCGGTATAAACTTAGTCAGGGCGAGTACATAATTGAGCATACATTGGCTTCCGACAGCAGAAGCATATGGAACCAATCTCATTCGATCGATCTCATATTGGTTCCTGGGATACTAAAAGTACCCAACTTATCACCCTTGACTATCGGATCAGGCGATAACTCATACGCATGCATACTATATACTTTCTCAGTACATCCTCTAGTATGTCGTATGCGACAATCTTAATACCCCCTTAATGATATCTCAGAGAATCTCTAATCCTAACACATAGGAAAATTTCTCCAAAATACTTAATGTCAAAATGAGAGGACAATATTTCTTAGTTTCTAATAGTAGATGGACACTACCACTTGAGAGCGGAATGTCATCCACATGCTAAACTGGGAAAATAAATCCCCCATTCTTAAATTTAGACAAACACTATTGTCCTCTTCATTATTCTTAAAAACCCAAAATTTTCTAATAGTCTAATTTAAATTTCAGATACCCTTACTTAAAACTTATTTAAGTCCATTGGACTTAGACAAACGGTATCATAAAATTTCCCTTTCATTTCTATGACAAAACATTTAGTTGTGTCATATTGACATTCTCATTTAAAACTTATTGAAAATGTCGTCTTTACATCAAATTGATGCAGTTCTAAGTCATAATATGCCTTAACGATTCTTAAAGAATCCTTAAATAAGACATACAAAAATGTCTCATTTAATCTGCTTCTTATCTGAGTTGGCACATTATTTACTAAGTTAGAGAGTTGTTCCTTTACCTCTTCATTAGCATCATCTAGAAATGCAGATTCCTAAATAACAGGAGCCTCATGTACAATAGATGTCGCTAATGAAGGTTGGTTTTAATGTTGGTTTTAATGCCTTCATCCACAAATTAATCGGTAGAGTGGAATAACTTACCATACTTCTTACTATGTCCACTGGAGTGCGAGTGCACCTTATAGCCACTCTATTTTGCTAAGGTACACCCGATATAAAATACCAGGCTATTTTGCCATTTTCTATAGAACATTGCAAAAGAGTTCGAGAAATCGGGCACACGGGTATATTGACCGTAGCACGGTCAGATCTTATTCTTTTAAACTTTAGATCATGCTGATATAAGAATCAGCCTTAAAAACATCTTAAATTTATCCAGAGCAACTAATGATCTGATCGCTATGATCTGATCCCTCTTAGATTGGATAAATGTTAATCAATTAATTCTAAATCACCGTTGGGCAGAATTAAAATCAATTGAACTTAAATATAGTAACATTATCACCAACGTTGGTCAGGAGATAAAAATTACTACAATCATTAAACTTGATTTCGCGTCATTCTTAATTTATTTGACGTATTTATCTTAATGCAATATATGCATGAAACTCAGTCTAAAGAAACTAAAGCGGAAGAATTGACTAAATGTTCAATCCTCCCCCTCGAAATATGGTCCATTAGGTAGTGCCATAATTTCGAAAATACGTCATCAATTCTTTTGCTCTTATCATTATTCTAAGATGATAAAATCATCTTGAGAAAATAAATAAAGTTTGTCATGCTGAAAGCAAGACTTAAAGACTTTATTTCTAAGTGCGAAAATTCATCTATTACCATTCTTGTTCATCCATTTTGGAAACTCCACATATTCTTTCATGTGGTGTTCCTTCTTACAATGTCTGTAGAAATCCTTCAGGACATCATATTCCTTTATGTGAGCTTATAAGAGGAGTCCTTAGCATCATTAGAACAAGTCTTATAATGCTTCTTCCCCTTTATTCGTGTTGCACATTATGACCTAAATCATTGTGTGCTTTCTTAATCCTTATACATAGTTTGAAATCAGCATCTACAAACTCCAACACTCTCGCTGTAAGTTGTAGTTGATCACAAATGATCAGAAAACTTAGTGTGACGTCATAATTAGACGATAATATCGTCCTCGAGCTCCTTATTCATGGGTTTCAGCTTTGAAAACCATGTCGCAAAAACTTACTAAACTTTTCTTAATAAGCGTGCTAGCATACGCCTTAGAAAAGTCACCTTCAGATACTCTTTGCAGTATCATGACGTGGGATAGAACCCCTAATTTGCTCCATAAAGGAGCTCTTAATCATAATACATTTTGTGTTTCCACTGATTTCCTTTAGTACTATATGTCTTATTTTATTCTTATTTCGGCGAAGTCATGTAACCTTATGACAAAAGCCTCTTGGCTTTCATCTTCTCAGATCACGGGCTTCGCACGCTTAGTTAGACAATCAAGCATTAAAGCAAGATTTATGTCCTATAGCACAATCGCTATCTTAATATCTCATCTCCGGGAACCGTAGTTCTCACCATTGAGAGACTCAATGCCGGAGATATGACTTAGCAGATTTCTAATAAGGAAGATTATCAAGGTATATTATAACAGACATAATATGACACATGAAAATTTAACGTTGGTCAAAATCAACATGTGACATACTTAAAACTTAAGAGACGAATTAATTCTACATCACCGTTGGGCAGAAATAGAATCAAATCAACTAAACCACAGTAATTTCATCACCAACGTTGGTCAGGAGACAAAATCACTATGTTAACAAAATACAACATTTATAATGCCAAATTAAATTATCTCGTTGGTTCAAATTTAATTTACAGAATAAATGCTACTTAATTGATAGGATGAACATGGTACTAATCTTGAAACAGTGTATTCGCAGCGGAAGTCTTATACTAATCAATACACTGCTTAATCAGTAATGAAATTCTGAATTTACAGCATGATATTAATTTTAAACAGTGTAATGAAAGACTTAATATAAACATGCACAACGAGAGACTTAATTTTAATTAATACACTGCTTAAAATAGTAATGAAAATTCAGAATTTAAACTTAACAAAATTCCTAACAGATATTTTTCAATTAAAAGTAGTCCTTGGACTAAATTTAATAAATAAATATCACAAAAAATACTAAAAGTGCTTTAAAACTCAGAACACAAAATTTCTGAGTAATCTTAAATAGTGTATGCACAGCGGAAGAACTTAATCATAATTGATACATTACTTATTTTAAACAGTATATGCACAACGGAATACTTAATCTTAATTAGTACACTGATTAAAATAGTAATAAAATTCTGAAATTTAAACTTAAACATAAATTCTAAAATAATATTCCTTAATTAAATATAGTCCTTAGACTAAATTTAATAAAGAAAATATCATAAAAGTGCTTAAAATTGCTGAAAAAATTCAGAATAAATTTTCTGAGTATGTACAAACTTATACAAAATTTTCCCCGCAGAAAACTTATCTTTCTTAATTTTGGGCATTTTTCTTAATTTTCAGATAATATTTAATTGGAAAATCAATTTCTTAATCCTAAAAATTCAGAAATCAATTCCGGCCCAAAACACTGATTTAGCCCGGCCTAAAAAGGAAAATTAGGTCCGGCCCACAGCTTCCACGCGCGCGCCAGCGCACCCAGGCCGCAACCTGGGCCTGGGCCGCCAAATCGCGCCCCCGCTTGGGCTGATTTCCGGTCCGGTCATTGCCAGCCGTCGGATCTGATCCGACGGCTGCGCGCGAACCTCGCCCGGATAAAAAGCCTTCCCGGCCGAGGCAAAACCCTAACCCTAAAACAGTTTTCCCCTCCCCCACCCGAGCGATAGGGCGACTGCGGCGCTTGGCGCGCGGCGCATGGCGGCGCGAGCGGAGCCGGCGGCGGGCCAGCGGCCGGGGAGAGAGGGGGGAGCTAAGCGGCCAAAGGCGCCATCGCGGGCCCGCTCGCCGGTGCGCGCGCTCACCCGAGGGTGAGCGGCACTCCGTCGAGGCGGTCCGCGGTGGCGCGCACTCGGCCAAGTCCTTCACTTCCGGCTAGCGGCGGCGAGGAGCGGTCTCCGGCCTCCGGCGGGCGGCTGCGCGACGACCCGAGGGTCCAAGGTATGAAAACCCGAACCCTTTCTTACCTAGGGTTAGGGTTAGGGTTTTCACCCTAACCCTAACTTTCAGATCTGAGCTCCTTTCCGGTTTCCCCATTCCCCCTTTTTTTTTTGGTTTGTTCTTGGTCTTACCCGAAGGATTCCTTAGGGGTTTAGGGGTGTTCTTCCAAGGGAAACAGAGGGCAACAGGGGGGTCTTAGGTGCCGGGTTCTTAGAGGGACATGGGGAGTCTTAGGGTTTTGCATTCGGTATTCACAGTGGGCAATGGGGGGTTTTGCCCCAAGGAAAAACCTAGCCCCATTCTCACCTGTTCTTACGAATTCATAGAGGCGCCTTAGTCAGATTTCTTAGGGGTCTTGGCGCGGCGGTGGTGCGGGTCAAGGGGATCCGACACCACCCTTACTCCTAACTAGCCTAGCCCTAGGTCGGCTCTGATACCATTGATAGTTCTTAGGGTTTTAGGTGATCTCTAGGGTTAGGTCTAGCAGAGTGTAGACTTAGGGTTACCTTTGGGTGTGCTCCGGGATGAGGAGGACGCCATGGCAATGGTGGCCATGGTGTGGAAGTCCGGCTATTGACGGTGAAGGGGGGCTTCCCGTCGCTCCAACACAAATGCGTAGATCGGGTGACTTAGCAGTGGAGTCCTGTTCTCTCAGAACGAACTCCTTATATATATGTGTTGTGCGATGGGGGCCCCTTCAACAGGTTAGTGGAGTGCGCCCCCGATCAGGGCGCTTGACATTAGGGGTTAGTTAGCCTAATTCCGAATTACCAGGGAGGAGAGGGATTCGGTCCCCTTCTCCTCCCCGAGAGCTAATACTAACAAAGAGATGCTTTCATTTCATCTCCAGCGACCTCGATTTTTAGAAGCATATCGGGTCAACTAATAACTAGCGATGAACAACAGAACAGAGGCCAAAAATTTCAAGGCAAAAAAGAAGTCAATGATAGCTTGAACTAATAACTAGCTAGCTGATGAGCACGCAAATGATTTGCATCAGCTACCGGTTTGGTTCCTCGTCGTGATCATGAGTAATATATAATCTTACCAACCAAATAATCAGCTCACGAATAAGATTGGAAACTAAACTACTGTCACACTAGCAACCTACCACAAATCCAGAAGAGACAATAATATATCTAATGCATCGAACTCATATATATATACATGCATATGCACTTGCCTGCTGCCTTTAACCACCACGTTGAATCCATATGTTAATCATGAACAGCATGCAGCATCGATCGATCGATCGGTGCATTATTCGGTGAGATCGATCGAAAGGACGATGCCGTAGATCCCCAAATCGATCTGGAGAGAACTAATCAAGTCAACGCTGTTACTTACTGCCATTGCCATGCAACCGCGCGCCAGAAAAAATGATTAGAGCAGCTAGCAACCACGCTCACGTACAGGCCGGCCGGTTACTAACAACACATACATGCAGATCGAGCTGACGAACTGACCCAGAAAAAAAGAAGAACGTGGAGTAGTTCATAGATTATAATGCATGCTTAATTAGCAGGTACCGAATTATTAAGTGTTGATCACATGTAGGAGGCTCACCAGCCATGTTCTGATGTGAAACCTATCCTCCATTTAGGGTTTCTTTAGACTGCGTCCATTGACATGCTGGATTCCTGGCCGTCCAGAAAACGGCAGAGGCTCAGAAATATGAACTGCTGTGGATCTGTTGCAGAAGCAAAGGAAATAGTCAACTGCTTTGGAGCAATCAAGCAATGCTTGCCAATGGACATTAACAGTAACAGAGCCTTATTTTTACGGAATATCTCAGGTGAAGGCAATATATGTTTATATATATATATATATGTGTGTGTGTATATATATGTATATATATATATATGTATATATATATATATGTGTGTGTGTGTATATATATGTATATATATATATGTATATATATATATGTATATATATATATATATATATATATATTGGGGAAATGTATTCACACCAACAAATAATAACAACAACTTTCGACGAAGCCCTATGCAAAGCTATAGGCGTTTACTTCTTGTTCTAAGTTTGTACAAAGCTTTGGACGGAACGATGATATGAAGTTTGTTTGGATTGAATTCCCCTCCGGAGTAAAGAGACTTCGAAGCTATTAAGAGTGTGTTTGGTTCTGGTTTTGAAATCTGTTTCTGCTGTAAAAAAGCTGAAGCTGAACCAAACGAGTTTACCAAATCCGTTTCACCCACAAAAATAGTTTTTTTCTAGTATAAATTTAGAAGTGACTCTGCTTTCTACTTCTGCTTTTTGTTTTTTAGTACAAATTGGATAGCATGAATTCAAGGTGTCTCTATTGATCTAACGCAATTATGGTTTGTATTGCATTATACAATTTTATTAGATAGCTATGTGATTGCCGGTTACTTTATGAAATGATCTATGAACTTTTTTATTTATCTAATATATTTTCCAATTATTTAGTTGCATCAATGTTGACTATTTCCTATTTATATATGTATGTAATATTATAATGATGAAAATTATGTCACTTACATAAAACAATAGTTCACAATAGTTTCAATCAAACGACTTTAATCTTTTCCATAGCAGATAACTCAAAACAGTTTTTTTACAACTCACAAACACAACCAAATACACCCTAAAACTACTCGAAGGTGACGTTGGAACTATAGGTTCTAAGAACCCCCTAGGACATATATATATATATATATATATATATATATATATATATATATAATTTTAGGTATATTCACATAAAGGTTACTAAACTACCCATACGAAGATCATATATATACATTGAAATAGTCACTTTAATGTATATGGTAACTTTGTATACCCTATTATAATTCTGCCTATAAATGCTCTCCTTTATAAGGTAAAGAGCATCAAACAACAAAAGTAATGATCCATACATGTTGTACTGGAAGGTTATTATCATGTTCGAATATTGTTTCAAGCATTAGTCCTTTGAGGTCTTTACATTCAAATTGTTGCCTAATTGTGTATTACGCCAATAATATATCTATATATATATATATGATTCTCTCTTATAAAAGTAAGAGTGAAATTCTCTCTCGTAAAAAAAGATCCAAGATGAAAAATTCACCCATAATATATATATAACACTCCAACACATATACCAAGTCAAACCGTAGCACCGTG